>CM035121.1:74504666-74839899 GCA_020205555.1 Panax stipuleanatus | reverse complement strand
TAATAGCTACCATGCGAGTATTGGCATGCCACCGTACGAAGCTCTTTACGGGAGAAAGTGCAGAACGCCGTTATGTTGGGACGAAGTCGGAGAACGACGAATACTCGGACCAGAGTTAGTTCAACAAACCGCAGACGTGGTGACAGTGATAAGAGCCAGACTTGTAGCAGCTCAAGATCGCCAGAAGAAATACGCAGATTTGCATCGGCAGGACCGAGACTTCAAAGTCGGCAGTTTCGTATTCTTGAAGGTATCTCCATGGAAGGGAAAATCCGTTTCGGCAAGAAAGGAAAATTGAGTCCAAGATTCATAGGACCGTTCGAGATACTGAAGCGAGTGGGCGAAGTGGCATACAAAGTTGCGTTACCACCCGAGTTGGAGCACATCCACAACGTGTTTCACATTTCCGTGTTGCGACCGTACAAGGCCGACTACAAGCATGTGATTTCTTACGAGCCCATTCAAGTGGAGAAGAACTTGGCGTATGAAGAAATTCCTGTCCAGATATTAGATAGGAAAGAACAAACTTTGAGAAAAAATTATTTCGTCTGTAAAAGTACTTTGGCGTAACCACGATGTCGAGGAGGCAACGTGGGAGTTAGAAGATAGGATATGAGGGATATCCCCATTATTTGTGTAACCTTGTAGCAATTCCGGGACGGAATTTTTATAAGGGGGGGAGGATGTAATACCCGAGAATTTCCTATATTATTAAATAATTATTAATGGAAATGAGAATTTATTTGAATATAAATGATTTTGTGTTATGAGAATGATTAAATTCAATTATATTAAATTGAATATCTGTGACAATTGAGAAAAATGTGGAGTTTACGATAAACTCGTTGAGAGCCTAGTGTGGCACAGTGATTGTGACAAACAAGATTTTTGTAATTTATTTTGAATATTTATTGAATTAAATAAATATTTTTTGATGATTTAATTATTGAGTTAAATAATTAATTGATGAATTTGTGGTAGATTAATTAATTATATGTGGTCACATTAGTTAAATTATGTGGTGAATTTTATATTCAAAGTAGGTATTTAATGAGCTTATTTGATTAATATATTAATTAATAAGCATAATGTTATTCTAATTAATTTATTAATTAATTAGAGATTTATGATTAGACATAATTAATAAATAAGAATTTTAATTATGTGACTATGTGATTTAATGTAGATTATGCTATTTTATTTAATTGATTTAAATAGCATTATTTGATTTAATTGGGTGTGACATTAATTAACTATATTATAATAAATTAATTAAAATAAATGAGAAGGGATTCCTTAAGCTAGCCAAACCAGGCCTTAAGGGGAGTTGGTCAGTTAACCCCACTAAGGGACCAACTGACAACCACTCACCATTAATATTATACGTATTATACTTATATACATATATACTATATCAATCTATATATTCATATCAGATGGAAATAAAACTAAAGAATAGAGAGAATTTGAGAGAAAAGATTGAAGGAAGAAGAATTGAGAAAGTTTATATCATCATCCTTGAATCATCTTCACAAACTAGCTTAAGGGTAATTCCTTCTCCTAAGTTTTTAAATTCAAGTTCTTAAAGTTTTCCCATTAACGTATGTTAGATTTCTCTTAGTGCATAACTAATTTGATAATTAATGTATGATATGATTTTATATGTGTTATTGGTATGATCATAACATGTTGTATATCATGTATGCATGATTTAGTGCGATTAAATCCATGTAGTTTATTCTTAATTTGATTTTTCAAAAGTTACAGAGTGTAAAATTGTACATATGGGCCCATATGGCCCTTACGTACAAAATTTACACACCTGTATGCGTTTATTTAACTTAAATTAACACTTGATGTGATGTGTACATTAAACGAACAAAATAGAAGTTAAACGAATGGATTGGTGTTTATAACGAATCGTAACGTTGAATTCTTGTTTTCTTCAAAACTTTATAAATGTTGAAAATAGTGAATTAAATGTTGTGATTTGTGTAATTCCGTGATTTAAAGTGTTAAAAGCATGCTTAGAACATGGTATGATGTTTCTGTAATTCTATATCTCATGGGTAGCCTTAAATTCATTTCGTTAGTTTAATTTGGATTTATTTGGGTTGCTCTGTGTGTCATTCGCGAACTGGAAATCTGGGTCTGCGTTGCCGCGCGACCGCGCTGGTCCCAAGGGTAACTGGCGCGCGGCCGCGCCCCTTGCAGAAATTTGAAATTTTTTTTGCTAAGTGTTCGGTGTGTTCTAAGAGGTGGTTTAAAACCTAATGTAATGAACATAAAGATATGCTAAACATATAATAAGAGGTTAATAACTTATATTACGTGAGTAATTAATAAGTTAATTACATGACTTGAATCGTTAATTGTATAGTCCAATAACGTGCTCAAGAACCGATGTGTGTGATTCGATACGTATATCGAGTTATTGATTAATTTGTATTGTGAACGTATTGATGTGTAGGGTTTAATAAAGAACGTGAATTATAATTGTAGCTTGTGCAAGAGGCAAGTATCCTATCCCTAACTTATTGATTTAGCAAGTTCCCTAAATTCTAATTTATTCATTTATTAAGCCTTAGACTTGTGTTTCTATATCGAGTAAGCTCGTGTTTTTAATTGTTCAAGTTCGAAATTCATATTACATATTGTAACTCTTTTAAAAGCATGATTCAGTGATACAATACTTATTCGATTGTATACTCTTGAGATTTATTATTCAAGTTGAATATCGATGTTATTGTTGAACCTTATAGGACTAGTGAACCCTTATTGATTCGACTAGTCCATAGTTGATGAACGTTCTAAATTCCAAAATACTTATTGAGCTTATCCAAACCAAACTTCCTTTGGTGCGGACTCTGATGTCAAAACTGAGATGAACAACCCTGTAAAAGGGGATTATTTACGCTTTAGCGTTGAGATATTGTGCACAATATGGTACTAAGGGCTGATCCCCCTAAGTACGAGAAGTAGAGTCCATAGTCTTATGACTGTTAAAGGTTTTAAGTATAAACACTTTACAACCTAGGACATAGTTCAAGGTCTTATGACCCTCAGATGATATTTTGATTCCTGTTATTTATCCTCGAGTCAAAAGTTGAGTTTCTTTATTCAGATGTCTTGATTCACTCGCATGTTATTATATTGTTGTCATATTATTATACTTGTGGGCAACCGTGCTCACTCTTGCGTAATAATAACATTGCAGTTAAGAACGAAAGGTCTGACGAGCCTTCTACTAGCAAAGGCAAGGGCAAAGTCAACAAGTGATGAAGACTTGTTGTTATTTTATGTGTTTATGTTTCAGACTTATGTTAAAGTTGTGTAAGACTTATTTAATTATTTATATTTCCGCATTTGATATTTAAGGTTAAGTACGACCTGGGATTGATGTATTTCTTTTCAGATGTTGTAACCCCATAAGGGGAGGATTATTCTATTTATTTCATGGTTTGCATTTACTATGGGTAGATAGATAGATGATATTTGTACAGTGAACACCAAGTCCCGTGGAAATTGAAGTACCCGGATTTGGGGGTGTCACAGGTTGGTATCAAAGCTGTAGGTTATGAACCTTAGGTGGGGAAAAACCTTAGGATAGTAGCCTTTTTAGAGATCGAGAACATAGTAATGATAACTCTTATCGAGTTCTAAGAAAGATAATAACTTACCTTATGTGCTACGTGCTTATACTTATATATTCGAGTCTCGATTAGCATCACGTAATTACTAAAACTTAAAATTTTATTTGTCAGGATGACGAATGCTGGAGAACCTAGTCAGTCCAGGGACCTTGTACCCCTAGAGGCTAGAGAGGAGGAGCCCCGAGATATCCACGTAGTTTGGGAGCAGTTAGTCCGACGAGAGCCATCACCCTTGATCACAGTCATTGGTCAGGAGATTGTGCCGGTGTCTAATTCAGAGGAGGACTCTGAGGAAGACCCTGAGGAGATTGAAGTTCAGGCTGAGGCAGCTGAAGAGGAGGAGGAAGACCCTGAAGAGTTCCCCGCCGAGCTCTATCAGTGCTGAGATGTATGACGAGCTGTATGACCGTAACATAGAGTTACGTGATACTGTTCAGGAGCTGAGGGAGACTGTTCAGGAGCTGAGGGAGCGGTCGGTTACTCAACAGTCTACCATCGAGCTGAGGGATGGAGAGGTTGAGGCTCTTCACACACGTTTGGGAAATGTAGAGTGGAATTTGGCTCACGAGAAGGGCCAAACCGAGCAGAAGTCAGAGGAAATTGAGGAATTGAAGAATGAACTAAAAGAGAAATCAGCAAGGCTGGCCATAGCAGAGGAGGGCTTGGGTAAGGGAATCACGACGAGCAGATCTCGCAGAAGATAATTGTCGGGCGAAGAAGGCCAAGCTTGAAGAGACGTACTCTATACTTCAGTATGCAATTGACGAGGCCCAGGATCGGGTTATGAGGTACCCAATTCAGTTTGAAGGACTACCGTCGTACATGCTAGATCGCAGGACGATGTCTCGGATTATGGAAGAAGAGCGTGGCAAAGCTGTTCGTTCGCCTTAATGGGCAGTGATAGGAACATTTGATTTGTGAAACCTATCTAGTAGTTAATAATGTAAATTCCAATGTGTTATAAACAGAGGAATATTTTATGTTTAAATCCTGTAGATTCTTTATCTCAGGATAGTTGATGTAAATAGCAGTGATGCTATCGTATTATGTTAAACTTTTGATTTAGTAATATATCAGAGTTATTTGAGATAATGTGTTGACTGATTGTGTCCAAATGTTTAAGTTAAGCCTTAGATATTTAAAAGATTGAATAAGTTCTAATACGCGTATTCTTAAGAGTTAAAATGCCGCAAGGAGACGATCTAACCGTCAACAGGCCCAAGAAGGGTCAACTAACAACAACAACGACGCCAATGCTAACCCCGTTCAGCAGTTGGCGAACTTACTTGCTGGAGCGCTTAACAACCAACCTCAAGCTCCACCGACCACAACGTTCAAGGACTTCAAGGCGGTGGGACCGCCAGAGTTTAAAGGCACCATGAACCCGATAGAAGCTCAAACCTGGGTCATGGAGATGGAAAGAGTTTTTGACGTCGCCAGAGTCAGAGAGGACCAGAAAACCGCCTATGCAACGTTCATGCTGAAATCTGAGGCCGCTATGGTGGCAAGCGAATAAGGTCCGGGGAGGTGAAGGTGTGATTACCTGGAGAGGTTCAAGGAGATGTTCTTCGAGATGTACTTTCCGACCAGCTCGCAGAATCAAATGGAGGTCCAGTTCTTGGAACTGAAACAGGGAAATATGTCCGTACCAGAATATGCGGCGAAATTCAATGAGTTGGCTAGGTTTGCCACGTATCAAGTGCACACCGATCAGAGGAAGGCAAGGAGGTTGAACAGGGCCTGAAGCCCTGGTTGTTAGCAAAGTGTCAATGTTCCAATTGAACACTTTGCTGGGGTGTTGGAGAAGGCCATTCTCGCTGAAGGCGGGAGTGATGCAGTTACAAAGTATAAACCAGATCAGAAAAAAGACAGAAGAGTGAAGGTGAAGGAATAACAAGGCTAGTGGTAGCAACACGGGAGGAGTAATAATCAGAAGAGGAGGTGGAATGATAACTCATCGACTGGAATCAGCAAGGTGGTCAGAAAAAGAGGATCGAAGCTTGTTCGACCTGCGGGAAAGCTCACCTGTGGGTCTGTATGAAGGGAAAACGAGTATGTTATAATTGTGGTCAGGAAGGCCACATAGCACCTAACTGTCCGAACCCAAAGAAGAGGCGCTTGCTTCACTTGCGGCTCAAAGGACCATCTGGCAAGGGACTGTCCCAAGAAGGGATCTGGAAGGGAAGGATCAGGTGGAAACAGGGGAGAACAGCGGTGGAAGTGCTTTAACTATCCACGGGACCAACCGCAACCAACCGACCAACCGCCAGGACCTTCAACATGACCATGCAGGATGCTGTGCAGTCTCGCGATGTGGTGTCAGGTATCATTCCGATCAATAAAGTTAATGCTTATGTACTATTTGATTCGGGTGCTACTTGTTCATTTATATCCGATGACTTTGCTAAGAACTAGAACTTCCTATGGACGAGTTAGAATACCCCATGAATATAGAGATTGCGAATAGAGAAGTAATCCCTGTTAAATATGTACACAAGAACTGTAGAGTAGATATTAAGGGTAACATTATGAACGTAAATCTTATCCCGATTAGACTTGGGGAATTCGATGTTATTCTGGGAATGGATTGGCTAGTCAATTATGGGGCTGTAATTGATTGCCAGAGGAAGTGTATCACCCTTATGACCCCGTCAAAGGTTGTGTTTTATGGCAGTAAATCGCCTAGACAAGCGAGTTGTCTGACGATGATGCAGGCCAGGAAATTGTTAAACAAGGCTGTGTAGGATATTTAGCCTACATAGTCGATAGTCGTAAGAAAACCCAAAATTAGAAGATATACCAGTCGTGAGGGACTTCTTAGACGTATTTCCGGATGATCTGCCAGGACTTCCGCCAGACAGAGAGGTTGAGTTTGTGATTGATTTGGCGCCAGGGACGGCCCCAATATCGAAGGCACCGTACCGGATGGCTCCGGTAGAGATGAAGGAGTTAATGGTACAACTGCAAGAGTTACTGGACAAGAAGTACATCCAACCGAGCGTATCGCCGTGGGGAGCGCCAGTGTTGTTTGTGAAAAAGAAGGACGGGACGATGCCGGTCTTTGCATCGACTACAGAGAACTGAATAAGGTCACAATTAAGAATAGATATCCATTACCGAGGATCTGACGATCTGTTTGACCAATTGAAGGGTGCAAGGTACTTTTCAAAGATAGACTTGAGGAGTGGCTATCATCAGCTGAAGGTGAGGCCAGAGGATGTTCCAAAGACAGCATTTAGGACTCGATATGGTCACTACGAATTTTGGTAATGTCATTTGGTCTAACGAATGCTCTGCAGCATTCATGGGCTTAATGAATGGAGGTGTTCAAGCCGTTTTTGGACAAATTCGTGGTGGTCTTTATCGACGATATTTTGGTATACTCGAAGACCAAGGAAGAACATGTAGAACATCTGAAGTTAACATTAGAGGCGTTGAGAAGAGAGAAGTTGTACGCCAAATTTTTGAAATGTGAATTCTGGATTGAAAGAGTGCAATTTCTTGGACATGTGATCGACAAGGATGGAATTTCGGTAGATCCCTCTAAAGTAGAAGCTGTGATGAACTGGGATCAGCCGAAAACACCGTCGGAAGTGAGGAGTTTTCTTGGATTGGCGGGTTATTATAGAAGATTTATTCAGGACTTTTCCAAGATCGCAACTCCGCTGACGAATTTGACTAGAAAATCGGTGAAATTCGTTTGGACAGAGAAGTGTGAGGAAAGTTTCCAAGAGCTCAAGAGGAGGTTGAGTTCAGCCCTGTGTTATCCCTTCCGGACGACACAGGCAATTTTGTGGTTTATAGTGATGCGTCGCATAAAGGACTTGGCTGTGTGCTTATGCAAAACGGCAGGGTCATTGCGTATGCGTCACGACAATTGAAAGACTATGAGAAGGGGTATCCGACCCATGACTTGGAGTTAGCTGCAGTGGTATTTGCTTTAAAATTTGGAGACACTATCTCTATGGGGAGAAGTGTGAAATATATACAGACCACAAGAGTCTGAAATATTTTTACACAGAAGGACTTGAATATGCGCCAGAGAAGGTGGCTGGAGTTAATTAAGGACTATGACTGTGAAATCTTATACCATCCGGGTAAGGCTAATGTGGTTGCCGACGCCTTAAGCAGAAAGGGTCAGGAGAAATTGATGATGTTGACTACTCAGGAGGAACTAATTTCAGCAATGGAAAAGCTGAAATTGGAAGTGAAGTATCCGATGGAGATTGACGAGAAGTTGTTTCAGATTCAAGCTGGTACAACCCTATTGGATAAAGTTAAGGAAGCTCAACTTCAGGACGAAGAATGTGAGAAGGTTAAGAAAAAGATATCTGAAGGAACCGAACCGAGATTCAAGATAGACAGTGAGGGACTACTGAGATTTGAGAATAGAGTTTGGGTACCGTCAGTACCAGAGATTAAGGATGACATTTTGAGCGAGGCTCATAGCTCACGGTATTCGATTCACCCCGGTAGTACCAAGATGTACCAGGATCTTCGACAGCACTTCTGGTGGCCGAATTTGAAACGAGATGTTGCTGAGTGTGTTGCAAAGTGTCTAACCTGTCAGAAAGTGAAAGCAGAACATCAGAGACCAAGTGGTTTGCTACAACCCCTGGAAATCCCAGAATGGAAATGGGAACACATTACGATGGATTTCGTGGTTGGCCTTCCGACGACTCAGAAAGGCTACGACGCAGTATGGGTTATCGTTGACCGACTGACGAAATCCGCACACTTCCTTCCGATCAAAATCAGATTCAACTTAGATCAGTTGGCAAGGTTATATGTGAAAGAGATTATTTCGAGACACGGAGTTCCGGTGTCAATTGTTTCCGACAGAGATCCGCGCTTCACATCGAACTTCTGGAAGCGACTACAAGAATGCATGGGGACACAGTTGAGAATGAGTACGGCTTATCACCCTCAGACAGATGGGCAGAGTGAAAGAACGATCCAGACATTGGAGATATGTTGAGAGCATGCATCATGGATTTTAAAGGAAATTGGGATGATCACCTACCGCTTGTGGAATTCGGTTACAAACAACAGTTACCACGCTAGTATTGGCATGCCGCCTTACGAAGCGTTGTACGGAAGAAAATGCAGAACCCCGCTATACTGGGATGAAGTTGGCGAGAGACAACTATTAGGTCCAGAACTGGTACAGCAGACAGCAGAGATAGTCAAAGTGATCAGAACAAGACTGGTAGTAGCTCAGGATAGGCAGAAGAAATACGCCGATCCACACCGTAAGAACGTTGAGTTTGAATCGGGTAGCTATGTGTTCTTGAAAGTCTCTCCCTGGAAGGAAAAGATCAGATTCGGTAAGAAGGGAAAATTGAGCCCAAGGTTCATTGGACCCTTTGAAGTACTGCGAAGGATTGGAGAAGTTGCGTATGAGGTAGCCTTACCTCCGGCCCTTGAGAATGTCCACAACGTCTTTCATGTGTCAGTTTTACGCCCCTACAAACCGATTACAAACATGTGATTGAATATGAACCCCTACATTTTGAGAAAGACTTATCCTATGAAGAAATTCCTGTTCAGATTGTTGACAGGAAAGAGCAAGTCCTCAGAAATAAAGTTATACCTTCTGTTAAGGTAATTTGGAGGAACCACAATGCTGAAGAAGCTACGTGGGAACTCGAAGAGCATATGATGAAGAATTACCCAGATTTATTTACTTAATTTTTTGTTTATGCGATTCTGGGGACAGAATCTTTGTAAGGGGGGGAGAATGTAATGGGACGAAATTTAATTGAACCGTGATTCTGGGGACAGAATCCTTTTAAGGGGGGAAAGATGTGACAAACAAGATTTTTGTAATTTATTTTGAATATTTATTGAATTAAATAATATTTTCGATGATTTAATTATTGAGTTAAATAATTAATTGATGAATTTGTGGTAGAGTAATTTAATTATATGTGTCACATTAGTTAAATTAATGTGGTGAATTTTTATATTCAAAGTATGTATTTAATTGAGCTTATTTGATTAATATATTAATTAATAAGCATAATGTTATTCTAATTAATTTATTAATTAATTAGAGATTTATGATTAGACATAATTAATAAATAAGAATTTTAATTATGTGACTATGTGATTAATGTAGATTTATGCTATTTTATTTAATTGATTTAAATAGCATTATTTGATTTAATTGGGTGTGACATTAATTAACTATATTATAATAAATTAATTAAAATAAATGAGAAAGGATTCCTTAAGCTAGCCAAACAAGGCCTTAAGGGGAGTTGGTCAGTTAACCCACTAAGGGACCAACTGACAACCACTCACCCATTATATATTATACGTATTATACTTATATACATATATACTATATCAATTCATATATTCATATTAGAGAGAATTTTGAGAGAAAAGATTGAGGAAGAAGAAATTGAGAATTTATATCATCATCCTTGAATCATCTTCACCAACTAGCAAGGGTAAATTCAGTTATATTAAGTTTTAAGCTTTCTATTTTTACGTACTTTGAAGTTCTCTGTAATCGTCAATTTTGAATCATTGTTGGTTGTATGGTTTTATATGGGTTAAATTATGTTTATAACATGTTTTATACCATGTATACATAAATCACAGTGATCAATTTTATGTAATTACGTCTTAATTAAGTTTTCAAAACTTCCATTAACGTACTTTGAAGTTTTCTGTAAAAGACTAAATTGATGACTTGTTCATGATATGGCTATATATATATTAATTGATGTCCATAACATATTATATGCCATATATGCATAACTTTCAGTGATCACACCATGGAATTTTGTTGATAATTGGGTTTTCAAAAGTTACAGAGTGTAAAAATTGTACATATGGCCCATATGGCCCTTACGTACAAAATTTACACACCTTATGCGTTTATTTAACTTAAATTAACACTTGAATGTGATTGTGTACATTTAAACGAACAAAATGGAAGTTAAACGAACGGATTCGGTGTTATAACGAATCCGTAACGTTGAATTCTTGTTTTCTTTCAAAACTTTATAAAATATTGAAAATAGTGAAATTAAATGTTGTGATTTGTGTAATTCCGTGATTTAAAGTGTTAAAAGCATGCTTAGAACATGGTATGATGTTTCTGTAAATTCTATATCTCATGGGTAGCCTTAAATTCATTTCGTTAGTTTAATTTGGATTTATTTGGGTTGCTCTGTGTGTCATTCGCGAACTGGAAATCTGGGTCTGCGTTGCCGCGCGGCCGCGCTGGTCCCAAGGGTAACTGGCGCGCGGCCGCGCCCCTTGCAGAAATTTGAAATTTTTTTGCTAAGTGTTCGTGTGTTCTAAGAGGTGGTTTAAAACCTAATGTAATGAACATAAAGATATGCTAAACATATAATAAGAGGTTAATAACTTATATTACGTGAGTAATTAATAAGTTAATTACATGACTTGAATCGTTAATTGTATAGTCCAATAACGTGCTCAAAACCGATGTGTGTGATTCGATACGTATATCGAGTTATTGATTAATTTGTATTGTGAACGTATTGATATGTAGGATGTAATAAAGAACGTGAATTATAATTGTAGCTTGTGCAAGAGGCAAGTATCCTATCCCTAATTTATTGATTTAGCAAGTTCCCTAAATTCTAATTTATTCATTTATTAAGCCTTAGACTTGTGTTTCTATATCGAGTAAGCTCGTGTTTTTAATTGTTCAAGTTCGAAATTCATATTACATATTGTAACTCTTTTAAAAGCATGATTCAGTGATACAATACTTATTCGATTGTATACTCTTGAGATTTATTATTCAAGTTGAATATCGATGTTATTGTTGAACCTTATAGGACTAGTGAACCCTTATTGATTCGACTAGTCCATAGTTGATGAACGTTCTAAATTCCAAAATACTTATTGAGCTTATCCAAACCAAACTTCCTTTGGTGCGGACTCTGATGTCAAAACTGAGATGAACAACCCTGTAAAAGGGGATTATTTACGCTTTAGCGTTGAGATATTGTGCACAGTATGGTACTAAGGGCTGATCCCCCTAAGTACGAGAAGTAGAGTCCATAGTCTTATGACTGTTAAAGGTTTAAAGTATAAACACTTTACAACCTAGGACATAGTTCAAGGTCTTATGACCCTCAGATGTTCTTTTGATTCCTGTTAATTATCCTCGAGTCAAAAGTTGAGTTTCTTTATTCAGATGTCTTTGATTCACTCGCATGTTATTATATTGTTGTCATATTATTATACTTGTGGGCAACCGTGCTCACTCTTGCGTAATAATAACATTGCAGTTAAGAACGAAAGGTCTGACGAGCCTTCTACTAGTAAAGGCAAGGGCAAAGTCAACAAGTGATGAAGACTTGTTGTTTATTTTATGTGTTTATGTTTCAGACTTATGTTAAAGTTGTGTAAGACTTATTTAATTATTTATATTTCCGCATTTGAGATTTAAGGTTAAGTACGACCTGGGATTGATGTATTTCTTTTCAGATGTTGTAACCCCATAAGGGGAGGATTACTTCTATTTATTTCATGGTTTGCATTTACTATGGGTAGATAGATAGATGATATTTGTACAGTGAACACCAAGTCCCGTGGAAATTGAAGTACCCGGATTTGGGGGTGTCACAGGTTGGTATCAAAGCTGTAGGTTATGAACCTTAGGTGGGGAAAAACCTTAGGATAGTAGCCTTTTTAGAGATCGAGAACATAGTAATGATAACTCTTATCGAGTTCTAAGAAAGATAATAACTTACCTTATGTGCTACGTGCTTATACTTATATATTCGAGTCTCGATTAGCATCACGTAATTACTAAAACTTAAAATTTTATTTGTCAGGATGACGAATGCTGGAGAACCTAGTCAGTCCAGGGACCTTGTACCCCTAGAGGCTAGAGAGGAGGAGCCCCGAGATATCCACGTAGTTTGGGAGCAGTTAGTCCGACGAGAGCCATCACCCTTGATCACAGTCATTGGTCAGGAGATTGTGCCGGTGTCTAATTCAGAGGAGGACTCTGAGGAAGACCCTGAGGAGATTGAAGTTCAGGCTGAGGCAGCTGAAGAGGAGGAGGAAGACCCTGAAGAGTTCCCGCCGAGCTCTATCAGTGCTGAGATGTATGACGAGCTGTATGACCGTAACATAGAGTTACGTGATACTGTTCAGGAGCTGAGGGAGACTGTTCAGGAGCTGAGGGAGCGGTCGGTTACTCAACAGTCTACCATCGAGCTGAGGGATGGAGAGGTTGAGGCTCTTCACACACGTTTGGGAAATGTAGAGTGGAATTTGGCTCACGAGAAGGGCCAAACCGAGCAGAAGTCAGAGGAAATTGAGGAATTGAAGAATGAACTAAAAGAGAAATCAGCAAGGCTGGCCATAGCAGAGGAGGCTTGGGTAAGGGAATCACGACGAGCAGATCTCGCAGAAGATAATTGTCGGGCGAAGAAGGCCAAGCTTGAAGAGACGTACTCTATACTTCAGTATGCAATTGACGAGGCCCAGGATCGGGTTATGAGGTACCCAATTCAGTTTGAAGGACTACCGTCGTACATGCTAGATCGCAGGACGATGTCTCGGATTATGGAAGAAGAGCGTGGCAAAGCTGTTCGTCGCCTTAATGGGCAGTGATAGGAACATTTGATTTTGTGAAACCTATCTAGTAGTTAATAATGTAAATTCCAATGTGTTTATAAACAGAGGAATATTTTATGTTTTAAATCCTGTAGATTCTTTATCTCAGGATAGTTGATGTAAATAGCAGTGATGCTATCGTATTATGTTAAAACTTTTGATTTAGTAATATATCAGAGTTTATTGAGATAATGTGTTGACTGATTGTGTCCAAATGTTTAAGTTAAGCCTTAGATATTTAAAAGATTGAATAAAGTTCTAATACGCGTATTTCTTAAGAGTAAAATGCCGCCAAGGAGACGATCTAACCGTCAACAGGCCCAAGAAGGGTCAACTAACAACAACAACGACGCCAATGCTAACCCCGTTCAGCAGTTGGCGAACTTACTTGCTGGAGCGCTTAACAACCAACCTCAAGCTCCACCGACCACAACGTTCAAGGACTTCAAGGCGGTGGGACCGCCAGAGTTTAAAGGCACCATGAACCCGATAGAAGCTCAAACCTGGGTCATGGAGATGGAAAGAGTTTTTGACGTCGCCAGAGTCAGAGAGGACCAGAAAACCGCCTATGCAACGTTCATGCTGAAATCTGAGGCCAGCTATTGGTGGCAAGCGAATAAGGTCCGGGGAGGTGAAGGTGTGATTACCTGGGAGAGGTTCAAGGAGATGTTCTTCGAGATGTACTTTCCGACCAGCTCGCAGAATCAAATGGAGGTCCAGTTCTTGGAACTGAAACAGGGAAATATGTCCGTACCAGAATATGCGGCGAAATTCAATGAGTTGGCTAGGTTTGCCACGTATCAAGTGCACACCGATCAGAGGAAGGCAAGGAGGTTTGAACAGGGCCTGAAGCCCTGGTTGTTTAGCAAAGTGTCAATGTTCCAATTGAACACTTTTGCTGGGGTGTTGGAGAAGGCCATTCTCGCTGAAGGCGGGAGTGATGCAGTTACAAAGTATAACCAAGATCAGAAAAAGAAGAAGAGTGAAGGTGAAGGAATTAACAAGGCTAGTGGTAGCAACACGGGAGGGAGTAATAATCAGAAGAGGAGGTGGAATGATAACTCATCGACTGGGAATCAGCAAGGTGGTCAGAAAAAGAGGATCGAAGCTTGTTCGACCTGCGGGAAAGCTCACCTGGGGGTCTGTATGAAGGGAAAACGAGTATGTTATAATTGTGGTCAGGAAGGCCACATAGCACCTAACTGTCCGAACCCAAAGAAGGGCGCTTGCTTCACTTGCGGCTCAAAGGACCATCTGGCAAGGGACTGTCCCAAGAAGGGATCTGGAAGGGAAGGATCAGGTGGAAACAGGGGAAACAGCGGTGGAAGTGCTTTAACTATCACGGGACCAACCGCAACCAACCGACCAACCGCCAGGACCTTCAACATGACCGTGCAGGATGCTGTGCAGTCTCGCGATGTGGTGTCAGGTATCATTCCGATCAATAAAGTTAATGCTTATGTACTATTTGATTCGGGTGCTACTTGTTCATTTATATCCGATGACTTTGCTAAGAACTTAGAACTTCCTATGGACGAGTTAGAATACCCCATGAATATAGAGATTGCGAATAGAGAAGTAATCCCTGTTAAATATGTACACAAGAACTGTAGAGTAGATATTAAGGGTAACATTATGAACGTAAATCTTATCCCGATTAGACTTGGGGAATTCGATGTTATTCTGGGAATGGATTGGCTAGTCAATTATGGGGCTGTAATTGATTGCCAGAGGAAGTGTATCAACCTTATGACCCCGTCAAAGGTTGTGTTTTATGGCAGTAAATCGCCTAGACAAGCGAGTTGTCTGACGATGATGCAGGCCAGGAAATTGTTAAAACAAGGCTGTGTAGGATATTTAGCCTACATAGTCGATAGTCGTAAAGAAAACCCAAAATTAGAAGATATACCAGTCGTGAGGGACTTCTTAGACGTATTTCCGGATGATCTGCCAGGACTTCCGCCAGACAGAGAGGTTGAGTTTGTGATTGATTTGGCGCCAGGGACGGCCCCAATATCGAAGGCACCGTACCGGATGGCTCCGGTAGAGATGAAGGAGTTAATGGTACAACTGCAAGAGTTACTGGACAAGAAGTACATCCAACCGAGCGTATCGCCGTGGGGAGCGCCAGTGTTGTTTGTGAAAAAGAAGGACGGGACGATGCGGCTTTGCATCGACTACAGAGAACTGAATAAGGTCACAATTAAGAATAGATATCCATTACCGAGGATCGACGATCTGTTTGACCAATTGAAGGGTGCAAGGTACTTTTCAAAGATAGACTTGAGGAGTGGCTATCATCAGCTGAAGGTGAGGCCAGAGGATGTTCCAAAGACAGCATTTAGGACTCGATATGGTCACTACGAATTTTTGGTAATGTCATTTGGTCTAACGAATGCTCCTGCAGCATTCATGGGCTTAATGAATGGAGTGTTCAAGCCGTTTTTGGACAAATTCGTGGTGGTCTTTATCGACGATATTTTGGTATACTCGAAGACCAAGGAAGAACATGTAGAACATCTGAAGTTAACATTAGAGGCGTTGAGAAGAGAGAAGTTGTACGCCAAATTTTTGAAATGTGAATTCTGGATTGAAAGAGTGCAATTTCTTGGACATGTGATCGACAAGGATGGAATTTCGGTAGATCCCTCTAAAGTAGAAGCTGTGATGAACTGGGATCAGCCGAAAACACCGTCGGAAGTGAGGAGTTTTCTTGGATTGGCGGGTTATTATAGAAGATTTATTCAGGACTTTTCCAAGATCGCAACTCCGCTGACGAATTTGACTAGAAAATCGGTGAAATTCGTTTGGACAGAGAAGTGTGAGGAAAGTTTCCAAGAGCTCAAGAGGAGGTTGAGTTCAGCACCTGTGTTATCCCTTCCGGACGACACAGGCAATTTTGTGGTTTATAGTGATGCGTCGCATAAAGGACTTGGCTGTGTGCTTATGCAAAACGGCAGGGTCATTGCGTATGCGTCACGACAATTGAAAGACTATGAGAAGGGGTATCCGACCCATGACTTGGAGTTAGCTGCAGTGGTATTTGCTTTAAAAATTTGGAGACACTATCTCTATGGGGAGAAGTGTGAAATATATACAGACCACAAGAGTCTGAAATATATTTTTACACAGAAGGACTTGAATATGCGCCAGAGAAGGTGGCTGGAGTTAATTAAGGACTATGACTGTGAAATCTTATACCATCCGGGTAAGGCTAATGTGGTTGCCGACGCCTTAAGCAGAAAGGGTCAGGAGAAATTGATGATGTTGACTACTCAGGAGGAACTAATTTCAGCAATGGAAAAGCTGAAATTGGAAGTGAAGTATCCGATGGAGATTGACGAGAAGTTGTTTCAGATTCAAGCTGGTACAACCCTATTGGATAAAGTTAAGGAAGCTCAACTTCAGGACGAAGAATGTGAGAAGGTTAAGAAAAAGATATCTGAAGGAACCGAACCGAGATTCAAGATAGACAGTGAGGGACTACTGAGATTTGAGAATAGAGTTTGGGTACCGTCAGTACCAGAGATTAAGGATGACATTTTGAGCGAGGCTCATAGCTCACGGTATTCGATTCACCCCGGTAGTACCAAGATGTACCAGGATCTTCGACAGCACTTCTGGTGGCCGAATTTGAAACGAGATGTTGCTGAGTGTGTTGCAAAGTGTCTAACCTGTCAGAAAGTGAAAGCAGAACATCAGAGACCAAGTGGTTTGCTACAACCCCTGGAAATCCCAGAATGGAAATGGGAACACATTACGATGGATTTCGTGGTTGGCCTTCCGACGACTCAGAAAGGCTACGACGCAGTATGGGTTATCGTTGACCGACTGACGAAATCCGCACACTTCCTTCCGATCAAAATCAGATTCAACTTAGATCAGTTGGCAAGGTTATATGTGAAAGAGATTATTTCGAGACACGGAGTTCCGGTGTCAATTGTTTCCGACAGAGATCCGCGCTTCACATCGAACTTCTGGAAGCGACTACAAGAATGCATGGGGACACAGTTGAGAATGAGTACGGCTTATCACCCTCAGACAGATGGGCAGAGTGAAAGAACGATCCAGACATTGGAAGATATGTTGAGAGCATGCATCATGGATTTTAAAGGAAATTGGGATGATCACCTACCGCTTGTGGAATTCGGTTACAACAACAGTTACCACGCTAGTATTGGCATGCCGCCTTACGAAGCGTTGTACGGAAGAAAATGCAGAACCCCGCTATACTGGGATGAAGTTGGCGAGAGACAACTATTAGGTCCAGAACTGGTACAGCAGACAGCAGAGATAGTCAAAGTGATCAGAACAAGACTGGTAGTAGCTCAGGATAGGCAGAAGAAATACGCCGATCCACACCGTAAGAACGTTGAGTTTGAATCGGGTAGCTATGTGTTCTTGAAAGTCTCTCCCTGGAAGGAAAAGATCAGATTCGGTAAGAAGGGAAAATTGAGCCCAAGGTTCATTGGACCCTTTGAAGTACTGCGAAGGATTGGAGAAGTTGCGTATGAGGTAGCCTTACCTCCGGCCCTTGAGAATGTCCACAACGTCTTTCATGTGTCAGTTTTACGCCCCTACAAACCCGATTACAAACATGTGATTGAATATGAACCCCTACATTTTGAGAAAGACTTATCCTATGAAGAAATTCCTGTTCAGATTGTTGACAGGAAAGAGCAAGTCCTCAGAAATAAAGTTATACCTTCTGTTAAGGTAATTTGGAGGAACCACAATGCTGAAGAAGCTACGTGGGAACTCGAAGAGCATATGATGAAGAATTACCCAGATTTATTTACTTAATTTTTTGTTTATGCGATTCTGGGGACAGAATCTTTGTAAGGGGGGGAGAATGTAATGGGACGAAATTTAATTGAACCGTGATTCTGGGGACAGAATCCTTTTAAGGGGGGAAAGATGTGACAAACAAGATTTTTGTAATTTATTTTGAATATTTATTGAATTAAATAAATATTTTCGATGATTTAATTATTGAGTTAAATAATTAATTGATGAATTTGTGGTAGAGTAATTTAATTATATGTGTCACATTAGTTAAATTAATGTGGTGAATTTTTATATTCAAAGTATGTATTTAATTGAGCTTATTTGATTAATATATTAATTAATAAGCATAATGTTATTCTAATTAATTTATTAATTAATTAGAGATTTATGATTAGACATAATTAATAAATAAGAATTTTAATTATGTGACTATGTGATTTAATGTAGATTTATGCTATTTTATTTAATTGATTTAAATAGCATTATTTGATTTAATTGGGTGTGACATTAATTAACTATATTATAATAAATTAATTAAAATAAATGAGAAAGGATTCCTTAAGCTAGCCAAACAAGGCCTTAAGGGGAGTTGGTCAGTTAACCCACTAAGGGACCAACTGACAACCACTCACCCATTATATATTATACGTATTATACTTATATACATATATACTATATCAATTCATATATTCATATTAGAGAGAATTTTGAGAGAAAAGATTGAGGAAGAAGAAATTGAGAAATTTATATCATCATCCTTGAATCATCTTCACCAACTAGCAAGGGTAAATTCAGTTATATTAAGTTTTAAGCTTTCTATTTTTACGTACTTTGAAGTTCTCTGTAATCGTCAATTTTGAATCATTGTTGGTTGTATGGTTTTATATGGGTTAAATTATGTTTATAACATGTTTTATACCATGTATACATAAATCACAGTGATCAATTTTATGTAATTACGTCTTAATTAAGTTTTCAAAACTTCCATTAACGTACTTTGAAGTTTTCTGTAAAAGACTAAATTGATGACTTGTTCATGATATGGCTATATATATATTAATTGATGTCCATAACATATTATATGCCATATATGCATAACTTTCAGTGATCACACCATGGAATTTTGTTGATAATTGGGTTTTCAAAAGTTACAGAGTGTAAAAATTGTACATATGGCCCATATGGCCCTTACGTACAAAATTTACACACCTTATGCGTTTATTTAACTTAAATTAACACTTGAATGTGATTGTGTACATTTAAACGAACAAAATGGAAGTTAAACGAACGGATTCGGTGTTATAACGAATCCGTAACGTTGAATTCTTGTTTTCTTTCAAAACTTTATAAAATATTGAAAATAGTGAAATTAAATGTTGTGATTTGTGTAATTCCGTGATTTAAAGTGTTAAAAGCATGCTTAGAACATGGTATGATGTTTCTGTAAATTCTATATCTCATGGGTAGCCTTAAATTCATTTCGTTAGTTTAATTTGGATTTATTTGGGTTGCTCTGTGTGTCATTCGCGAACTGGAAATCTGGGTCTGCGTTGCCGCGCGGCCGCGCTGGTCCCAAGGGTAACTGGCGCGCGGCCGCGCCCCTTGCAGAAATTTGAAATTTTTTTGCTAAGTGTTCGTGTGTTCTAAGAGGTGGTTTAAAACCTAATGTAATGAACATAAAGATATGCTAAACATATAATAAGAGGTTAATAACTTATATTACGTGAGTAATTAATAAGTTAATTACATGACTTGAATCGTTAATTGTATAGTCCAATAACGTGCTCAAAACCGATGTGTGTGATTCGATACGTATATCGAGTTATTGATTAATTTGTATTGTGAACGTATTGATATGTAGGATGTAATAAAGAACGTGAATTATAATTGTAGCTTGTGCAAGAGGCAAGTATCCTATCCCTAATTTATTGATTTAGCAAGTTCCCTAAATTCTAATTTATTCATTTATTAAGCCTTAGACTTGTGTTTCTATATCGAGTAAGCTCGTGTTTTTAATTGTTCAAGTTCGAAATTCATATTACATATTGTAACTCTTTTAAAAGCATGATTCAGTGATACAATACTTATTCGATTGTATACTCTTGAGATTTATTATTCAAGTTGAATATCGATGTTATTGTTGAACCTTATAGGACTAGTGAACCCTTATTGATTCGACTAGTCCATAGTTGATGAACGTTCTAAATTCCAAAATACTTATTGAGCTTATCCAAACCAAACTTCCTTTGGTGCGGACTCTGATGTCAAAACTGAGATGAACAACCCTGTAAAAGGGGATTATTTACGCTTTAGCGTTGAGATATTGTGCACAGTATGGTACTAAGGGCTGATCCCCCTAAGTACGAGAAGTAGAGTCCATAGTCTTATGACTGTTAAAGGTTTAAAGTATAAACACTTTACAACCTAGGACATAGTTCAAGGTCTTATGACCCTCAGATGTTCTTTTGATTCCTGTTAATTATCCTCGAGTCAAAAGTTGAGTTTCTTTATTCAGATGTCTTTGATTCACTCGCATGTTATTATATTGTTGTCATATTATTATACTTGTGGGCAACCGTGCTCACTCTTGCGTAATAATAACATTGCAGTTAAGAACGAAAGGTCTGACGAGCCTTCTACTAGTAAAGGCAAGGGCAAAGTCAACAAGTGATGAAGACTTGTTGTTTATTTTATGTGTTTATGTTTCAGACTTATGTTAAAGTTGTGTAAGACTTATTTAATTATTTATATTTCCGCATTTGAGATTTAAGGTTAAGTACGACCTGGGATTGATGTATTTCTTTTCAGATGTTGTAACCCCATAAGGGGAGGATTACTTCTATTTATTTCATGGTTTGCATTTACTATGGGTAGATAGATAGATGATATTTGTACAGTGAACACCAAGTCCCGTGGAAATTGAAGTACCCGGATTTGGGGGTGTCACAAGAGATCCACATTTTATGTCAAATTTCTAGAAGCGATTGCAAGAATATATGGGCACGCAGTTGCGAATAAGTACAGCATACCATCCTCAGACTGATGGACAGAGCGAGAGAACGATTCAGACGCTTGAGGATATGCTAAGAGCTTGTGTGATGGACTTTAAAGGAAGCTGGGAGGATCATCTACCATTGGTGGAGTTCGCCTACAATAATAGTCATCATGCGAGTATTGGCATGCCGCCTTATGAAGCGTTATACGGTAAAAAATGCAGAACTCCTTTGTGCTGGGATGAAGTCGGGGAACGTCAATTGTTGGGACCAGAATTGGTACAACAAAACCGCTGAAATAGTGAAGCTGATCAGAACGAGATTAGTTGCTGCTCAAGACAGACAGAAGAAGTATGCCGATTTACATCGACAGAACCAAGAATTCTTACCAGGAAGTTTCGTGTTCCTGAAAGTATCTCCCTGGAAGGGGAAGTTTCGATTTGGTAAGAAGGGAAAGTTGAGTCCCAGATTTATTGGACCTTTTGAGGTACTACGAAAGGTGGGCGAGGTAGCTTACGAGATTGCATTACCTCCGGAGCTTGAGAATATATATAACGTCTTTCATATTTCTGTATTAAGACCTTACAAGCACGATTATAAACATGTAATAGAATATGAACCTTTACAATTTGATAAGGACTTAACATATGAAGAAGTGCATGTTCAAATAGTTGACAGAAAGGAACAAGTACTTAGGAATAAAGTGATACCTTCTGTTAAGGTAATCTGGAGGAACCACAGTGCTGAAGAAGCTACGTGGGAACTCGAAGATGTTATGATGAAATCTTATCCGCATTTATTTGATTAGTTTTGTGTAACCCCTTATATATTGATTCCGGGGACAGAATCCTTTTAAGGAGGGAAGAATGTATTAGACGGGAATTTTTTTTTTATGTGTGATTCTGGGGACAAAATCCTTTTAAGGAGGAAAGATTGTAACGATTGAGATTTTATATTAAATTTTAAATATTTATTGAGTTAAATAAATATTTTACGTGATTTATTTATTGAGTTAAATAAATAAATTAGGTGATTTATGGAAGCGATTTAATTAAGTGTTATATATTAATTAAATGAATGTGTAATGTTTATTTAATTGATGTATATTTTATATTATAGTTCTAATTTAATTGAGAGAATTAAATTAGATGATTTATTGTGTTAGTGTTACATGAATTATAATTAGCGAGTAATTATAATTATGTGACAAAATTTATGTGATCTATTGATGTTAGATTTTAATTGATTAAATTAGTGTTTAATATTTAATTAATTAAAATATGGCATTAAAGTATGCGTTAAATAATTTGTTAAAATAAAGAAAAGGATTTTTAAATAATTTTTACCAAACAAGGCCCTTGCTTTTGTTTTAAAAGACTGTTGCCAAACAGGGCCCTTACACTAGCTTAAACCAAATTTACCTAAACCATTCCTAAGTTAGTAAAACTAATTTCTAATTTTTCCTGTAGCCAAACAAGCCAAGTTGGCTTTTGAATTTTGTAACCTACGTTGTAATTAGTAGTTAGTGCATACACTTATTATATGGGAGTTACATATATTATATATTACCTGTATTCTATATTATATGTATATACTATCAGTACGTTAGTTTTCTAAAGTTAGTCTAAAACTAAGAAAAGAAAGAGAGAAAGAGCAGAGAAAATAACAAAGAAGAAGATAGAGAGAAGAGGAAGAGAAAGAAAAGATATAGCTTGAGAAGCTTGAAGGGAATTACTATCATCTTCTTCTTCAATCATCTAAGCAAAAAGGGTATTATTTCAATTTCTTAATATTTCTATATGTTTTCTTCATGAATATGAGTTCTCGTTGTATATGATTTAGCATGAAAGTTATACAAATATGATGTACATATATAAATTGTGTTTATAATGATTATTATATGAATTGTATGTCATAATCAAGGAATTTCAGAAATCAAATTTTTGTCAGAACATGTTTTAATGGAGGATATGTGTTCTTACGAAATTTATATATTTGGTTGAGATTTAGAGTAAAAGTATGAATTAATTGTGTGTTAATATGCTTATTAGGAATTTGTTATAATGGATTAGTATGATGAATGAGATTTTTCAATTCATGATTATATGATAAGCATGATGAATTCATTATAGGGGAAGTATTTTTGAAATTATATATAGGATAGTTTTCTCTTGTAAATCAAAGGAATTCATGTTTAATTGTTAATTATCGTACAAATTCATGTTAGATTATGTTCACTTGTCAAGAAACGAATTCATAGTGAATTGAATTATGTGATTTGATTTAAAAATGAATTAATAGTGTTTAAATGTATCGAGAACACTAGAAACAACTTTTATTCAAATTTTACAGAATTAAGTGTTTTAAACCTTGTTATTTGATGTATGTGTATATTCAAAACATGTTAGAAACTGCATATTATGTTTCTGTTATGATTATATATATATATATATATATATATCAAATATTGACTGTATTGAGAACTCATTGTAGAGAATTAAGCCAAATTGGCTTTTCTCTGCACTGTTCGCGAAGCTGCTCTGTTTCTGTCCGCTGCAGGCGCATTTGCGCAGGCAGTAAGGGTAGAAGCGGCGCAGCTGCGCCGTTGGGTTTTCTCAGGATTGACCCCTGCGCAGCTGCGCCGGTGTCAAGGCTAAAGGTGGCGTAGCTGCGCCGTGTCTTGGGCAGGGGCAATGACTTTAATTTTTGTGCAGTGTTATTTCTAAGCTTAGTTTAATTATTCTATGACAATGAGTATATATTTAGTTGCTATAACATGTTGTTAATTTGAATGTGACGATTGCATGTTTGGAAATTAAAAAAAAAGAGGATTTGAAAACCTAATATAGTATTTAAATTATAAGTTATAATTGTTTAATTGAACTACTTAATTATAATGTGATTAATTATAATTAAGAGTAAATGTTTAATTTAAATTATAATTTTTGTGAAATTATAAGGTATAGAAGTTGATTTATTTTAATCAATTAGATGTTAATTTAAATTATAATCTATGTGATTATAATTTAATAAATGCATGTTTAATTGTGGATTATAAATTGATAATTGCATGATTAATTATAATTTGTGTAATTATAATGCATGATATAGTTTAATTGATTATAAATTATAATTTGTTTATAATTTAAAAGGTAATTATAATTTGATTAAATGTTTGAATTATATTTATTTAATTATAATTTATTTAAATACATAATTAATTTAATTATGTGAGTATGTGTGTGATGTAATTAATTATGTGATAGTTGATTATTTATTTAATTAGAGTGAGTTAACCATGAGGGTTAACCACTTGTGTGAATTAGTTATGTGTTAACTAATTTAGGTTTTTTGTGACTTAATATATATGTGGAGGAAGTATTAAAGTACGTGAATTGTGTTAAGTAGCTTGCGCTTAAGGCAAGTCATCTAAACCCTAAACTCGTTAATTCTATGCAAGTTTTCTAACCCTAAACTTGTTAATTCTATACAATTTCTTTGAGTTCATATATTCATTGTTGAGAATGTCCTTTTCATTTCTGTATTGGACAATTATTTATTTAATTAAAATGATCTTAACTTATTGTTCAAGTAAGATCTAGTTTATTATTTTAAATGCTTTAAGTTTACTTCTAAAGCATATATTAATTCATAACTCTTTTATTTATGAATTATTGAAAGTCGATTCAACTAATCCTTAGTTGATGAACGTGAATTCTAAATTACATTTGTAAGATTATCCAAACCAAACTTTCTTTGGTGCGGACTCGAATTCAAATTACTGAGTTGAACAACCCTATTTACTAGGGGAGGTTACTACGCATAGCGTTAAGTTGTTTGTGCACAATACATGGTACGAAGGGCTAATCCCCCTAAGTACGAGTTAAGGTCCATAGTCTTATTGACTGTTAAAGGTTTAAATAGAAATATTTATAACCTAGGACAAGAAGAGTTCAAAGGTCTTGTGACCCTCAGATAAATTCTATATTCGAATTTTAATGTTGATAGAGAATTATTATTCAATTCTTTATTATTGAAGCAAGCTAAGTTGTTCAGATTCTTTTAAAGATATTTCATGTATATATCATTGTTAAACTCCAGTGAGCTGTGGTTTGCTCACTCTTGCATTAAATAACAATTTTAGTAAAGGTTGATAATGCTGATGCTCCGTCTACAAGTAAGGGCAATGGAAAGCAAAGCAAGTGAAGACTTGTTGTAATTATTTTGAAATGATTGTAATGATACAGGAATGTTATGTTTTCGCACTTTATTATTTCATGTCAGGTTTAGAGTAACCCGGGATTATTTAAAAAAAAGTTGTAACCCTTGTTGTAAGGGAGATTTATTTATTTTAATTTAAGTTGTAGCTTATTTTGCATTACTCATTGGGTAGATGTGTGTTATATTAGAAAGTGAACACCAAATCATGTGGAAACGAAGTACCCGGATTTGAGGGTGTCACATTGAAACTGGAGGAGATGGACGGTGAAGAATTCCGACAACTGATCAATTTCGATTCTGTGAAACGGTATTATGTCTGAAACCCCTTTTATTTCGAACTAGAATACTTTGTCTTGATAAAAAAAGAAAAAATATCATGTCCGATTTTTAGGTATGAGCTTGAACTACGAAAGACCTGATATCCTATATGCGGGAGTATGTATGCAGCCATTTATGGTTCGGTCTAGCCCTCAAAAAATAAATCAAACAAATAATCAAAATTCCATAAAACCAAGCTCAAACCCAAATAAACACTTTTCAACTGTTCAGGTCAAGCCTGAACTACAAAAGACCTGATCTCTGATCTATGGGAGTACGTAGGCAACCATTTATGGTGCGGTCTAACCTTCGAAAAAGAATCTAAACATTTTCACCTTATATATCTAAAGTCATAATCTATACAAAAACCAAAATATACCACAAACCTGCCAAATCGACGGCTCATGGAGAGAGGGCATAACAGCATCTCAGCATCACCCTGCCGAATCTGGTGCAAGTATGATGAGACCAGTTTTATGTCGACATAATAAATCATGAAGCGAGAAGGGTAACAGTGTACAAGGCTAGACATGCTCAGTCAAGGGAAGTGAATTAAACTTGTTTCTTTTTATATATACAACTGTTTAGAACATAAAAGTTGATTCTAACAGGTGACAAAAGATAATAACAAAGTTTGTATAGGAAAACAAAACAGAGCTATAAATCGGCGGTAAGACGAATTAACATAGCCAAATATCCAATCGTCTCTGCAGTCTGAGGAACATCCCCGAGCTCATTCTCCAATACATCGACTCGTCTTAACAGCTCTACTGCCATGCAATAAACACCTTTCTGGCTCTCCATTACACCTTGAACATGACCAGTGAGTCCATCTACAAAAGTCTGGGAAACATCTCTATCAGTAATGGCCTGATCTTTTGCAGTAAAAGCTGCGTCTCTCCCAGTAATAGCAGCATCACAACCATCTAAGGTGGTTAACATCACGGACTGAGCCTGATCCCTCTCAAATGCCACCAGATGAAGCTGTCTGTCCATTGCCTCCATGGAAACTGATGACAAACTCAGAACAATACTAACTAAAGAAGTTGTTAACTTTGCGAGAAAGCATCCTCGTTTGGATATATAAGATCCTCTATAGGCTCCTCAACATCTATGGACCAACCCTCATCATTAGATAAAGACCCTGTCTCAACCTGATCCGCTGTATTTGGTGCTAAATCTGACTCTAGCCAAGCTGAGTATTCTGCAGATCGGCCCGGATGGCAGTCTCTAAACTCTGTTGTTTGCCGAGGAGACCAAAATTTGTAGACACGAGCTAGATCAGCCTCGGTAGCTGAACAGATGGGGAAGCGATAATCCTTTGTCACCTCAAATGAATGGACCTCCTGATACCGATCAAATTGGCCCATCACCGCCAGAGGATGATAGGTCATCACACCCCTCAAACCAGCAAAGGGAAAAAAATCCAGGTCAGCCACATGAGTAGTGAAACTCAGAAAGGAGCAATAACCGGAGTACATGACTATCTCAAAAGGCACCTCCATGGCACCCAGGAATATAGTCCAAGACGCCTAATCGATGCAGGAAGTCGGGTGGTAGGAGTAGATCTGCGACATGCCATGTCCAAAGTAAAACCCATAACGATGAAGCTGGCCAATCAATCTAAGGTGGGTCATGAACCAGATGTATAGGAGAACGGGGCTACCTCTAAACTATTGATCCCCAACAGTCTGGCAGAAGAATGCTGATATCAATGTCTCCGCCAATATGAGAGGGAGAATAGTGAAGTCAACTCTGAGAGCCCTGACATCTATCGACATCCCAACATCCATATGGTCAGCATAAAATGGTATACATAGATATGATATTGGGCACATGACTAGTGCATCCACTCGTGTAGTGTGCCATTTCTACTCTGAAATGGCAAAAATCTCCATGATAAACGGCGAAGCTATCAGCGGATGCAAAATGGTCTATCATAAAGTCCATAGAAATGATGTGGCTACGTCCCACCTCGCCCAGGATGATTGCCCTCCTATATCCGGTGACCTTCATAAATTAGATGCGCATATGGCCGAATGCCATCCGAGCACACGATCCCTCCATGGATAAACCAGAGATGCGATCATACTCTTGTATTGTAGGAGTCAACTCGTCAAAACCGAACCTGAAAACATTCTTCTCAGGAATCCCATGAACCAGCATGTTATCTACAAAACCCTTCGGCACCTAAAAGGATAATAAAGACAGAAAATGGCCTAACATGCGACCTACAATGATCCAGTCAGAATATGGTAGGGCATCATTCCAAACTCTCAAACTGGTGGATATTTGACCAGGCAGAGAATGCTCCAGACGAGACAATGCCGAAGAGGCCATCTGTAAAATTATGTCAAAAAGACCATACAGGGGTCAATCTTTATCAAATCATTTAAATATATATGAAACATACATCATAACGAGTGATAATATAGCATATGAGATAAATAAATAGAAAACATCATAATACATAAATATTTGCCGAATACATCAGTTTTATATATACATCACTGGCATACCTTTGATATATGTGAAAACTAAGAAATAAAAAGTACAGGATATTGGGGCATAAATGCCCAATGACTAACAAAGAACCTATGGAGTCATCACAATGTCATCTACAAAGGTGACACTGTCGTTAAACTAATCAAAATGAGCCAAATCCTCATGAGTAGGCATAGCCTGGATAGCAAAGCGATAGGCATATCCTACGGATCTAGGCTATAAAGCGCCTCCTGTACACCCGGGCGATAAGTAAATGGATAACCTCCATCGTCAGAACAACCTGTACCTGATGGTCCAGCCCTATGAGAACCACCAGTGCCTGAGGGTCCAACCTCGTGATCATGAGCAGTAAAAGTACCAGCTAATGAAGGGACCCTGCCTAGATGACGATAATACGTCGACATCTGCTCCAACTGACATCTCAAATCAGCTATCTGAGTCTGATGAGAAGGCTCCTGGAAGCATGATATCCAGTCCATCATCATAAGAGAACCTCGGAACCACATCTCCCATAAACTAGGTAGCCCGGGTGTGAGCTCCTATCGTGCATGGGCCCCACCAAGTGGAAAAGTCATCAGAAGATATATGACCATCTGACAAATGAAACCCCTCATACCCAACGGTGGGAATCGTTGCGGCAGGTTGAGATAAATGCCATAATCTCTGAGCCAGAGGAAGGAAAGGAAGGTGAATCTCCCCAATGAGACATTTAAAAGCACGCTCTCTGAGGTAGAGCTCCATACCTCCATCAAATAGGAATGGAATCCGATGAGTAGACAGATAATATTATGGCCCTATCGGTAGACCATCCTGGTACCCCTCAGACAATTGCTCTGCAAAATAAGAGACCCAAACTATGTCAAAAGCCGCCAATGTCTCCAGCTAAAGACGAGCATGAGTGAAGCCCTTCGCGACCAGGACCTCTGATAAAGTAGACTAGTGCCATCTATGCCCCCGAGGATAATTGTCCAAGCCCAGAACAGAGATAGAGCGAAGATAAACAAGCCACTCATAAGTCCAAAACTGTTAATCCAAAGAATTCGACATTAGTCTTGGGAAAAGATAAACCAATCAAAATTCAGACAAGTGAAATTCAGTCAAAATAACTCACCAGAAGAAAAGAGTAGAATTCGAGCCATGCCACGGTGACTCCCTCAGATCGCAGTCGCATCCCGTGAAGAAAGAGAGCGAATGTGAAAGATCCCCAATCGTAGTCCCCAATACAGTTTACATCCCGAACAGCCCCTACCAAGCAAAAAGGAATAGTGGAGGAGTTGTTCGCAATGAAACAACCCCTCGTGATGGTTAGGAACAAACACCGCAAGATGTGATCTCTATCCCTTAAATATGTAGGTGATGGCTACTATAGAGTGCCTCGAGCAGCATCAATGCTCAAACATCCAGACCGAATACTACAGACCTTGAATGTAACGCCCCCAAATCCGGGTCCCCAGAACCTCGGACCTGGTACGTTACGATACATCATTTCTATAACTTTTACAGAAGATATAAACATAAATTGTTTATACAATAACTTTTACAACATAATTCCCAAAGGTTTGTAACCTTAACTTAATACCTGCATTCAATATTCTACACGACATACAATGTCATTTGTATTCTATACTATTACCATTTTAATCGTATAATAATTCCATCCTGGAACTTGTCTTTGCCTTTGACTGTGTCCGAAGTTTCTTCTTTAATCTGAAATATTTATCATGATATAGCAAGGGTGAGCAACAAGTTTGCCCAGCAAGTTTAAGTTCAAATGAAGATATATCATGATTGAAAAAAATAATAAGCTGACAAACTTTCAACAATATAAGAATTGTGAAAGAACATGAATCAATAATGCTGAATAGCCAACAATGAACATGAATAAATTCAACTTAACAATATGGTAATAAAGGTGATCAGCCTTTCATACCTGATGAACATATACAATATGCACAACGTGCGAATGAATAAATCATAGATGTGATATAATCAACAATGATTAATCATGAACATGCTTACAATAACATCTCGAATTTGAGTTAGAGAACTTGCTCAATAAAAGAGTATAGGAACTTGCCTGTATCGTTGATTACTGCTATGCAATTTTATTTAACTGCTTTATTGAAAAGACCTAGCAGTTATAAGATTGATCTTTCAATTAGCATAACATACCTTATAAGTAAACTATCTAACATTTAAATATATAGTTAAATATTAGATATTCTTAACACTATACATATACACAAGTCTAAACCTAGCACACATCAAGTCTTTAATAATATTCAATATAGTATACTGAGTAGTTTTCCACAAACAACTAACAAATTAGCTTCCGTCTCGTCTACACTATTTTCACAGTCAGTTAGATCGGTTATTAATTTGTAGATACCTTCCCCATATGAACGAGTCGTTTAGCCCAGCTATTATACATCAACCATTAAAGAGTACAATTGTACTACCTTAGATTTAACACTACTGTATCATATAACTTATGAATTAACACTTAGTCTTTCATTTTATAAGTCCTTTATAACTTAGTAAGTCAAATACCTATTCCAGCAACCTGGATTCAGATCGAATTTCAATTTAATAAACTATTTTCCAATCTAGCAGACTGGATTCATCTGACCTCCAATCCAGCAAGCCTGGATTCAACTGACCACCAATCCAGCAACCTGGATTATCCAAATAGATCAATCCAGCATCCTGGATTATCAAAACATACCATTCCAACACTTGATGGCCAATCCAGCAAACTAGATTACAATCTAGCAACCTGATGGCCAATCCAGCAAGCTGGATTCCCTTTTTTAACCAAATCATTTTATTATTTTTTTAACTTTTATCCACACATAAATACATGTATTCCATACACAAAAAAAAAATTCAGGAATTTTTCCATTTCCTTAAGTATTTTTCAAAAATCCGTTTCTAGTTAATTCCTTAAGAAAATAACTACCTCACGCTTAACTTCAAAAATTCCCAACTCTTGGCGTGATCTTACACATGTTATCGTGAGCCACCAATTTATATTTCATGGTCATCGGAGTTATACAACTCCGGTTATAGCGATTTTTGTCGAAAAAAATACAAATATTGAAATAGTCATAACTTGCTCAATTTAAGTCGGAAAGAGCTAATTTTTGGACACAAGCTACTTTATCCCATATATTTTTATGTCCCAAAAGACCGGAATTTATTTCATAAAATAAGTGGATGAAACAGTCTGTTAGTTCCCAGAAGGCACAACAATAGATCTAGAAGGGGGGTTGAATAGATCCTTTGCTTTTTAAAACTCTTTTCCATTTTATTTTGTATTGCTAAGAAGTTAGCACATAACAAACATAAGAATCATTTTAAGCACAGCGGAATAAGTTAAATATCCCCTTCATTGATATATTGATAAACATTGATACATTGTTCTTGGAGTTAGTTTAGTTGTAATTGGTTAGTACATACAAAGCAGTTATAGCAGTTAAGTACATAATGTAAAGACATAAAGTAACTGACAGAATGTAAAAGACACAAAGGGTTTTAAGTGGTTCAGAGCCAAATCGACTCCTAATCCACTCTTCTGCACTCTCGCAGGAAATCCACTAAGGAATGGGCAGCACCCTGAATCACTAAGATTCCTTCAAGGCCAGCAGCCCTGAAACTTCAGTTCACTTTTGAACTCTTCAAGCCCTTTAGCTTGGAACTCTAGTTCACTAAGAACTCTTCAAGCCCTCCGGCTTGGAACTCATTTAGTCCCTCCGGACAACGACCCTTTGGCCCTGGCTACTTGTAGTTGTAGTTATTGTTGTTGTTTGTGCTTTGCTACTAAGATGTCTTGAAGCTTGATCATCTTTATACTTAGCAGCTAGCCTTGGTCCTCAGTATTCTGCTTCGAGTCTGGACCTCTTCTTTGGTGCAGCTGATCTTTATTCTATTCAACTCATCTTCACTTGGTGTCAGCTGTGCACCATCATCATATAGGACTGCTAAGGCTTTTCATTGTGGGTCACCTTCTTCTGGTCCTTAGCATTCCTTGAACCCTTTTTGATAGATAAGCAGACATGGTTCTACATCTTTTCCTTTTCGGCTTCTGGTTCTTCATGGTGATCCGTAGAGTGGCTCATCTGATCTTCTTTATGCTCAGCCACTTTTCTGAATGCTATCTTCATGGCCTTTTTGGCTCTCAGCTTGGCTACCATCTTTAGTGGCATTCTCATCCTTGTTTAGTGAAGTACTAGTCTTTTCAGTCCTTCTTCAAGTCTGCTTTACTTCCACCTTCGTAGTCTCACTGCCACTGAGACTTGTTCTCTTCAGCTCTGGTGGAACTCGTAGAGTCAACAATATAGCATTATAATAACTTGACGAATCTGCAATATAGCAACTCCTCTTTATCTTTGAAGCTTGTCCTTTAAATACCCTTCCATGATCTTCCTGTTGGAAAGTAGCCATTGGAAGCTTTTTGAATTGCTTCGCAGATCTCGAGTTATTTGGTGCAGACTGCTGATGTGATGTGACAAGTCCTTTTTGACTTTACTGATACAGCAGTCTGCTTTCTCACCTACCGCCTCAGAGATGTAACTGTTCCGTGTCAGGCTGGTAGTCATCTTTATTTCTCCTTTCTGATTCCTTGATTAGAATCCTTAGGAGTTATCCTTTTGCATCGATGCTCTCAATCAATAACGTTCGGATGTCATTCTTTATATTAATTCATTGCCAGTGCTTCAATACTCAGATGCCCGAACTCCACGATTCTGATGCAAGTGTTCTTGGACCTTTATCGTAGTGTGTTATGTTTAATGTTGCCTTGACTGGTTGATACAACACTATGATTCTGAAGAGTGTTCTTGGATCTTCAATGTGGAACACCTCTTCCTTCTCTTGTGCAGTGCTTCATCACTTCTGCTTGCCTTGACTAATCTCAGGAACTAATATCTTGACTTATCGTTCTGACCTCTTCTGAATAGCAAGACACTTCAGATTTGTGCCATACCCAGCTCCTTTCTCCTGATGATCTCCCGTTCACCTATCTTCAATAGTCTGACCCATGCTTAATCACTTCGGTGAGTGCTCTCCGGTACTCTTCATGTAGAATGTATCTTTGTAGCTCAGACCAGAGGCTTTATGCTTTGGATATATTGGGAGTGCCCATTTTTTGAGAATCGTATTGACACTACGATTCTTCTCTTGGCGTTGTTGAGTAACCATTGTGGAAACCTTAGCTTTGCAGACTATGATTCGACTTTGTTGCTGCTGACACTACGATTCCGAGATTAGACCTTGACAGACTACCATTTTGCCTTCATGCTTCCTGTCCTCGTCTGATCTGGCCCAACTACTATCTCTGCCTCTGATGATCAATAGACTCCACTGCTTTAAGTGTGATCTATGATTCTTGACTTAGCTCTGGCTGATTCTCAGTCGGCTCATAGATAAACTGTCTCTTTGATTCTGAAAGTGACTTCCTCAGCAGACTACGGCTCCGAGGAAGTTCTTCTCAACACATTACGATCCTTCCTCATTTCTCCTGGTAGACTACGATTTCTGATGCAGTGCTCGACGATCAGACAAGCCTATTTATTACATTATAAAAGATCAACCTAACAAGTTTGATCTTTCTATACTTATAGTCCTTGTACATCATTTCTTTTTAAGGACTTTACAGAAGCTATTTTGCTTATGTAGGATCAACCTAACACATTTGATCAATTCATTCTAAGTCCTTGTACATATATTCCTATTATCTATCAAAGGACTTTACAGCTTCTGTCAATGCAAGCATACTTGCATATTCATTCATTTATATCATAATCAAATCATATATAAATAGGAATATCATTCTCATGAGTATTCCTAACAATCTCCCCCTATTTGATTATGACAAAAATAATCAGTGCATATGTATGAGATGAATGAATCTTATATACAGTGAGCATCTGTATTTTTAAAGCAGATAATCATGAATGTCATTGATGAGAATATGAAATTATATATGCTATGACACACTACATTCTGGATCCACAACATACTTAACTAGATAGAGATGTACCTCTTTTGCTCCATGTATGTCTCCAGAATGTCTGTTGATTAGCTTTTGCTGCTCCTCATCTTTCTTTTCTTCTTTCACTTGCTCCCCCTCAGATGCATGCTTCACATCTTTGTCTGATCAGTTTTTGGTTCTGTTGCATGCTCTTCTTCTTTGTTTAGCTCCCCCTCCGATTCTGCATTCATGGGGTCATCATCTTTTGGCTCCCCCTCAGATGATGATTCTGCTGCTGCTGCTGCTTGCTCTTTCTTCTTTGCCTTTGTCCTCTTGACCACCTTTGTATCTCTTCTTCGCTTTTTCTTAGACTGAACCTTCAATCTCCTCCTTGAGTGCTCTCCCCTTAGATATCTCTTTTGATGCATATTTTTCTCCCCCTTTTTGTCATTATTTACTTGTGAAAGCTGGTCCACGTTTGCCATAAGATGCTACATCATGTGAGAGGTGTTACCAACCTCAATCTTAAGTTCTTGTTGGCTTAGCTCAAGTTAGAGAGAGAGAGACTGTTTTAGATCGTCAATCTTGTCAGAGAGAAATAGGATTTGGTCTTCATTAGCCTTATGAACTTGTAGAGCTTCTTCCTTCTAATCACTCATGGCCATCAGAAATACTTGATCCCTTAGATGAAGCTTGAGGGATATGTCTAAGAGTCTGTCTTGAAGCCTTGTTGTCAACTTGTTATCTTCACCTGTTGACAGGTCCTTTACTTCTGCAATAATTTGAGAAATCTCCTCAACCAAATCTTTTGAGGACTTATGAGGCTCTTGCTCTTGAGGATGTCTGTCATCAAGTTTCTGAGCTACTGATTGATCAGCCTCCTGTTGAGTATCAGGGTGCACTCCACGATTTTCTTCTTTCTGAGCATCAGATTAGACTCCACGATTCTTACTATTTGATAGATCTTAAAAGACTGTGAGAATCTGGTAAATTATTGAGTTCCATGCTGCTTCGTCAGAGTATATCTTCTCAATTTCATCATGACCATCTTCATTGGTAGAGTGAGAGAGCTCTTCGATTGTAAACTTGGGTACAATTCTTCTTCCATCTGAATCTGCTAGACAGTCATAAGGGATGTAATGATTTTCAGCATATCTGTATATCTTGAAGTGAGACTTATCCCTAATTAGCAGAGTTGCAAACTTCTTCACTCTTGGAAAGTTTTGTGCAACCAATTCTAGGTTGAGGAGGTGAGAGAAGCACCATGAGAGATAACTGTTGTCTCCAATGAGAAATGCCCTTGCCCATGGCATGTGAGGATGAAACCATCTTATAGCATGATCCTTGACTTCAGTATCATAAAGCAAGGTTGAGGAATCTAGCTTTATAATATCTTGATGGTTGAGTAGATGTGCTGCAGTCATTTTCACCACTGGCAACCTTCCATTCACTTCTGTCTTGTTCTTCACAAGCTGGCCGGTATCTCTGTAGGTTGTATCCGTTCCTTCTTCATTTTGGCAAACACTACGATCTTGAGTGATTCTCAAGATCGTTGTTTTCTGTTCTCTTGACAGCTACTGCACTTGCTGACTTTCTCTAGTCAGTTACTTTGTATGAAGTCTTCTTCTAATTGGCTTGTGGAAGACTTTATCTCTAATGGCTTCATAACTCAGTTTGCATGTTGATAGAGTTGATGCGTAGATCTTCTGTTAGCTTGCATGCCATTCGGTGAGTGCTCTCTAGTACTCTTCATGTAGAATGTATCTTTGTAGCTCAGACCAGAGGCTTCATGGTGGATATATTGGGAGTGCCCATTTGTTGATAATCGTGTTGACACTACGATTCTTCTCTTAGCGTTGTTGAGTAACCATTGTGGAAACCTTAGCTCTGCAGACTATGATTCGGCTTTGTTGCTGAAGACACAATGATTTCGAGATCAGACCTTGATAGACTACGATTCTACCTTCGTGCTTGCTGTCCTCGTCTGATCTGGCCCGACTACTATCTTTGCCTCTGATGATTAGTAGACTCTACTGCTTTAAGTGTGATCTACGATTCTTGACTTAGCTTTGGCAGATTATCAGTCGGCTTATAGATAGACTGTCTCTTTGATTCTGAATGTGACTTCCTCAATAAACTACGGCTCTGAGGAAGTTCTTCTCGACACACTACGATCCTTCCTCGTTTCTTCTGGCACACTACGATTTCTAATGCAGTGCTCTACGATCAGATAAGCCTATCTATTACATTGTAAAAGATCAACCTAACAAGTTTGGTCATTCTATACTTATAGTTCTTATACATCATGTCTTTTTAAGGACTTTACAGATGCTATTTTGCTTGTGTAGCATCAACCTAACAAATTTGATCAAGTCATTATAAGTCCTTGTACATATATTCCTATTATCTATCAAAGGACTTTACAGCTTCTGTCAATGCAAGCATACTTGCATATTCATTCATTTATATCATAATCAAATCATATATAAATAGGAATATCATTCTTATGAGTATTCATAACAATCTCCCCCTATTTGATTATGACAAAAATAATCAGTGCATATGTATGAGAGGAATTAATCTTATATACAATGAGCATCTGTATTTCTAAAGCAGATAATCATGAATGTCACTGATGATAATATGAAATTACATATGCTATGGCACTCTACATTCTGGATCCATAACATGCTTAACTAAATAGAGATGTACCTCTTTTGCTCCATGTATGTCTCCAGAATGTCTGTTGATTAGCTTCTGTTGCTCCTCATCTTTCTTTTCTTCTTTCCCTTGCTCCCCCTCAGATGTATGCTTCACATCTTTGTTTGATGAGTTTCTGGTATTGTTGCATGCTCTTCTTCTTTATTTAGCTCCACCTCAGATTCTGCGTTCATGGGGTCATCATCTTTTGGCTACCCCTCAGATGATGATTCTGCTGCTGCTGTTGCTTACTCTTTCTTCTTTGCCTTTGTCCTCTTGCCCACCTTTGTATCTCTGTTTTGCTTCTTCTTAGACTGAACCTTCAATCTCCTCCTTTAGTGCTCTCCCCTTAGATGTCTCTTTTGATGCATCTTTTTCTCCCCCTTTTTGTCATTAATCACTTGTGAAAGCTGCTCCATGTTTGCCATAAGCTGCTCCATCATGTGAGAGGAGTTACCAACCTCAATCTTAAGTTCTTGTTGGCTTAGCTCAAGTTGGAGAGAGAGAGACTGTTTCAGATTGTCAATCTTGTCAGAGAGAAATAGGATTTGGTCTTCATTAGCCTTCTGAACTTGTAGAGCTTCTTCCTTCTAATCACTCATGGCCTTCAGAAATACTTGATCCCTTAGATGAAGCTTGAGGGATATATCTGAGAGTCTGTCTTGAAGCCTTGTTGTTAACTCATTATCTTCTCCTGTTGACAGGTCCTTTACTTCTGCATCAATTTGAGAAATCTCCTCAGCCAAATCTGTTGAGGACTTCTGAGGCTCTTGCTCTTGAGGATGTTTGTCATCAAGTTTCTGAGCTACTGATTGATCAGCCTCCTGTTGAGTATCAGGGTGCACTCCACGATTTTCTTCTTTCTAAGCATCAGATTGGACTCCACAATGCTTACTCTTTGATGGATCTTCAAATAATATGAGAATCTGGTAAATCGTTGAGTTCCATGCTACTTAGTCAGAGTACATCTTCTCAATTTCATCATGACCATCTTCATTGGTAAAGTGAGAGAACTCTTCGATTGTAAACTTGGGCAAAATTCTTCTTCCATCTAAATTTGCTAGACAGTCACAGGGGATGTAATGATTTTCAGCATGTCTGTATATCTTGAAGTGAGACTTATCCCTAATTAGTAGAGTTGCAAACTTCTTCACTCCTGGAAAGTTTTGTGCAAAAAATCATAGGTTGAGGAGGTAAGAGAAGCACTATGAGAGATAACTGCTGTCTCCAGTGAGAGATGCCCTTGCCCATGGCATGTGAGGATGAAACCATCTTATAGCATGATCCTTGACTTCAGTATCATAAAGCAAGGTTGAGGAATTTAGCTTTATAGTATCTTGATGGTTGAGTAGATGTGCTGCAGTCATTTTCACCACTTGCAACCTTCCATTCCCATGACTAATCCATTTCTTTGGAAGTTCATCTAGTGGTTCTTCATCAATTTCTACCACTATCATTCTCTTGCGTTGAATAGGACAAGAGATATGAAGATCTTCTGGTTTGTCATCCTCAGGACTGAACTCTCCTTCAATTTCTTTATGATCTGAGCTGGAGTCAAATGGATGTAGACTTCCTTCAACGGACTCATCAATTGTTCATGCATCTGATCATTATCTTTATCATTATCAGCAAAGCTTGCTTTTTCCCACCCACTAGCCTGTTCTAGCTCTGTTATCTTCAGCCTTTTGCTATTGTTCTTGGTAAACACTTTCATTTTACTTTCTTGAGTATCTTCTTTTGCTGATATAGCTTCATCATCACTGAGCTCAATGACATCTGTAGATGATTCTCCTTTCTTTCCTAGGAAAGCTTGAACACGCCGTCTATTACTCTTTCTTTGTTTTGGGGATTCAGCTATAGGAGATGTAGATCTTTTTTCATCTTCAGTCTTTGAAGTCCCTGACTCATCAGACAGACTTCCTTGAGATTCAACAGCAGGAATGACAGATACTTCTTTGTTAGATTCTTCATCTTTTGTAACATCAGATGAACTTCTTGATACTTCAGCACTAGGAGATCTAACTGCTGTATGTTCAGATTCTCCCTTATTAGCAGAATGGCTACTCAGGTTAGCCATAGAACTTGCATATTCTTCTTTATCCCCATACTTGCTCCTAGAAACATCATCCTTAGATTTCTCAGTTCCCATCTCATTTTCTGACTCTTTGTTATCTTCTTCAGCAGATAAACTTCTTTGGGAAACTGACTTCTGCTTCTGCACCACTTTGGCTTTCAAATTCAAAGGCTTTGTAGACTTGGGCTCTGGGATAATTGCTCCTTCAGAGGATGAAGACTCTTCTTCTTTCACAGCATTAGCTTTCCTCTTCTTTGAAGCACTCTTGCTGCTACTACCATGTGTTAGCCGTTTGTTCTCCATTGGATTCTTCTTCCAGTTTGCAAACAGCTATGTAGTTGATAAGTTGTTTTATAATCACTTAGTTAGATATCAACTCACTTTGATTGTTGCTTAAACTCATGTGTTATCATAGCTTTTCATGCATTTTTACTTTCTTTTGTAGATTTCTGTTTAGGAACTCTCCAGGTGCATTCTGAGTTTAAAAAGACGAAAAGGTGCTAAAAAGGGACTAAACATAAAGAGCTAAGATGTGGCACAATGTGGGCAGAATAAGAAGGGACCAAGAAGCAGTGAGTAGTCATTATCTTATGGCTATTAAGGACTTCACCCTCATCATCCTTAATTTTGTTCTTCAACCTCTTCTTCAGAATAATGCTCAAAAATCTTCCTTGGAAAACCTTAGTGAGTGGTTTCCTTGTTAACCCCTTCTTCTCTGCCCTTTACAACCATTTGGACATTTGGTCAATCAGGATAACTCCAAAATTTATCTACTTCTTTAGAACTATTGCATACATGATTTTCAGTTATTGATCAATCACAGTATCATGTGAAGTGTCCTTGCATAGTATATATTTTCCTACAATCTCTGCAAGGAACTCAAACTCTTCAGGAAACTCCTTCTTCATGTCCTTCAGACTAGGGTTTCTTCTGTATCCCATAATCTTCTTGGCTCCTTCGATGTCAACTTCATCAAGGCTTTTCAGTCCTAGGTCAGGAAAACCCAAGCACTAATTTATGTTAGATGATTTTAGATTCAGGATCTGACCTTTTACTTTGTTAGAGAGGATTCCAGAGTTCATAGTCATGTTGGAGTAGAACTCTTTGACTAGGTCAGCATATATTGGTGTGATTGTCTCCAAACATTCTGAGAAGCCAGCTTTCTTCACAAGTTCAAGAATGTTTCTGAACTTCTTCTCAGATTTTTCGAATGTCTTAGTTCCGAGCTGAATGCCAGTAATTATTTTCCAATCTACCATTAGAGAAGTTAGGGTTTTCTGATTATAGCTCTATAAAGATCTAGTGAGATGTTAAGAAGCGATTCAAGGTTTGATAATGGTTTGAGAAGATCTGGTTGTTTTGAAGTGTTTAGGTTTTGGCTTGAGAGGATGAGTGTATGGATTTGACAAGTTTGCAGCTTTTGAGAAACTCCTTAAGATGAAACTGCTAATAATTTGAATTTCCCTCTTGTAACTGTTCCTTCCACATTTTCTTAGTGGGACAGTTGTAAGATGCTGAAAGGTCATAATCTATAACTCCTCCATCGTGTTAGTTAATCAGATTTGACTTTTCTTCTGTTGATTATTGACTTCTTCGATTCTTAGAGTGACTTGTGTTTTTTCTTAGTACTCCACGATTTCCCAGATCACTCTACATTCTTTGCTTCTTCTTTGATGATCGTAGTCTGTGGTCATGCTTCAATAGACAACTTCTCCATTAGACTTTGAGGGATTGGCAATTCTTATTTGCAGCAAGTAATCTTCTAAGGAGCTGCTACATACTTCAGTAGAGATTCTTATGATGCATTCCATATTAGCATTCCTTCTGAGTAAGGTAGCTCAGGAAGGGCCAACCTCTTAACTCAATTATAAGGATTAGGTTTGTCCCAGATGAAAAGCTTTAGACATGATTAGTATTGACATCACATTTGACTTCTCTGCTGGGGAGTTCATCTACCAACTCTGGATATTCATATGTGTTGGTTTTAGTATAGGGTGTAATAGTGGTGTCCTTTTGCTCTTTTGCTATGGTCAGATGGTTGATCATAGACACTTCACGATTTTGAGATGGGTGGATGATAGGGTTATCAGTAGCATGTTTTGGGACAATACTACTAACTATAATGGATATTCATTTGGTTCACCAGTCACAGAATTTTGGGACTCTGTAGCTAGAATCTTTCTGGTTTGGGTTAGCTCCTGTTTATCTAACAACCTCTGGCAAGAGTTTCACTTCTTCATTTTGCTCCTTGATCTTCACCATCTCCATGTCTTCATGTGTATAGGCTGAGAGGCCGCTGTAGTTTCTCCATCTGCAATTATAATTTGCCTGGACTTTACGATTGGTGATCACTCTACAATTGTAGTGAGGGAAAACTTCTTTGTTCTATGACTTCTTTCTTTTCCTGAAGTTCACAGCTTCTTCAGCTTTTCACTTGATTTTTCTGAGTTAATCAAGTTACTATCTTTTCTGCTTGAGAGATCTGAAGAATTTGTTTCATCAATCATCTTTGACACTTTTAGATCTGCTGCTCTTAGCAGATCACTGCTCCCCCATAGATGATGCTATCTCTTCATTGAAGCATAAATTTCTCTTCTTCATATTCATTAGAAGCCAGCCTTGAAGATCTCCTTCTGACTAGAATCTACTCCTTCGTATAAGCTTCCGTGAATCATGAAGAGAAATTTCTTCAGGATTGTTTACTCCACGATTGTTGACAGAACTACGAACGTAGTCACTTTCATTGGATACCAGACTGGATGTTTCAGCCGCTTGTAGTCCTTCCTTAGAATCTTCGCTATGAGCTAAGGATGGATGATGGATTCCTTTAGACTATCAACTAGTCATCATCCATCAGCGTTTCTTCAGCAATTTGCTCTTCCTCCTTAATCAAAACTGAAATCTTTGATGCTGATTAGAGAGGAACTACAATTAAAGTCATTATGACACATTCGTAGTGTGTTGGCTTGCACAGGCTTGGTATAGTCTTGATCATAGAGAACACTACAATTTTCTTTTGGCTCTTTGATAGGATGCATTCGTGGAGTTTTGCTTCTTTGATATTGCCTCTGAGGTGATATGCTTTGAGTGGATAAGCATAGAGGATCTTGTTAATCTCAGTATGAATGACCAGCTTCCATATGGTGATCAGCAATCTTGTGAGCTTCATTTAAGTTAGCTCAACAAGTCTTCAAGAACAGGCTTTGGCATAGAATGATTTTGACAAGAACATTGCTGGAATGTCTTGAGCCTCCAGCTGTTTGAATCTTCATGACTGAAGCCGTTTGCTTCAGTATTCCTTAGTGTGGTAGGGTAGACCAAGTACCTGCAGGTTTAGATAATTTCTATTTTGGTACCCAAGTTTAATTGAGTCCTGCTAGGTTAGTTTTCTCAAAACCCATATTCCTCATATGCTAGAATTTTCATCAATTTTAGCATTAATGAGATTAGATAAGATATTTATCATGCATGCTGGTGAGAATGTGTAAGATTAATCATTTTAATAAGACGCTCTTTTTCTTTGATGGTTTCACCCTTTGCCTGGTTATGTTCACATGTTTTGAAAGTTTACAGAGTAGGAATCAACTCTATTACTTGGTTGTATCTTGTTGATTCATGGAGGTGATCAATTTCTAAGAATCTTCAAGATACTCTTCTAGAACTGATCATACTCTACGTCTTATCAAAAACATAGAACATAGGTTTGTACATACATACTAACCTTTCAACTAGGATTACTCCACTTAATCTTAATTAGATCTTGATATGCTTACGACCTATTTTAGACTTCTTTCAAGATGTTATCTTCAACCTAAAACTTGGGTGAAGAGAAAGTTTGTTAGCAATTAAGTTTCCAACCTCAATGTACTTTCTCTCTTCCCCTTTTTGGGTAGAGTATGGTCTCTTGATAGAATACTATTATAGTACTTAAGGTGATGCAACATGATGTACACATTAATTTTAATGAGGAACCGTACCTTTACACTGTCAGTTTCTTGACAGTCATTTACCTTACTAGAATGAGATTAGGCATTGATGTGTATATCTTTACATTTATTTCTGACAGCTTGTTGCTCCAGTTGTCCTTCAATCAATCAGTCATAGCCTTGAAGAGATAAGCTAGGAAGATCTTGGCATCTTTAGTTCTTTAACTCTCTTGAACCTCAAGGTTCACATCCAACTATTGTTTGGCCAAATCATAGTTGAGAGAATCTTCTTTCTCCTCTGTATAAACACTTCTTAGCGTGTATGGCCTTTCATCTTTCAGAATGGAGGATGCTTGATTCTTTGTTGTAGATACTTCTTGACTTCCCAACTCTGGTCTTCAGACTACAAGATTGACTATGGACGAGGTTTGGTCTTGATGTAATGGCATTTAAGAACTGGACCAATCTGAGCAGCTTCGAGTGTATATACACATCTACCTGTACACATTATGTCCAACGTGTGAGCTCATCTTCATTTACAAGTTACTTACAACTAAACTAAGTTTAGAAAAATGTTTGTGCCTAGGATCAGACTCAAAGCGATTAGCTTTTGAATAACATGAGAACCTGCTCTAATACTAATTGTTAGTTCCCAATAGGCACAACAATAGATCTAGAAAGGGGGTTGAATAGATCCTTTGCTTTTTAAAACTCTTTTCCATTTTATTTTGTATTGCTAAGAAGTTAGCACATAACAAACATAAGAATCATTTCAAGCACAGCGGAATAAGTTAAATATCCCCTTCATTGATATATTGATAAACATTGATACATTGTTCTTGGAGTTAGTTTAGTTGTAATTGGTTAGTACATACAAAGCAGTTATAGCAGTTAAGTACATAATGTAAAGACATACAGTAACTGACAGAATGTAAAAGACACAAAGGGTTTTAAGTGGTTCAGAGCCAAATCGACTCCTAATCCACTCTTCTGCACTCTCGCAGGAAATCCACTAAGGAATGGGCAGCACCCTGAATCACTAAGATTCCTTCAAGGCCAGCAGCCCTGGAACTTCAGTTCACTTTTGAACTCTTCAAGCCCTTTAGCTTGGAACTCTAGTTCACTAAGAACTCTTCAAGCCCTCCGGCTTGGAACTCATTTAGTCCCTCCGGACAACGACCCTTTGGCCCTGGCTACTTGTAGTTGTAGTTATTGTTGTTGTTTGTGCTTTGCTGCTAAGATGTCTTGAAGCTTGATCATCTTTATACTTAGCAGCTAGCCTTGGTCCTCAGTATTCTGCTTCGAGTCTGGACCTCTTCTTTGGTGCAGCTGATCTTTATTCTATCCAGCTCATCTTCACTTGGTGTCAGCTGTGCACCATCACCACATAAGACTGCTAAGGCTTTTCATTGTGGGTCACCTTCTTCTGGTCCTTAGCATTCCTTGATCCCTTTTTGATAGATAAGCAGACATGGTTCTACATCTTTTCCTTTTCGGCTTCTGGTTCTTCATGGTGATCCGTAGAGTGGCTCATCTGATCTTCTTTATGCTCAGCCACTTTTCTGAATGCTATCTTCATGGCCTTTTTGGCTCTCATCTTGGCTACCATCTTCAATGGCATTCTCATCCTTGTTTAGTGAAGTACTAGGCTTTTCAGTCCTTCTTCAAGTCTGCTTTACTTCCACCTTCGTAGTCTCACTGCCACTGAGACTTGTTCTCTTCAGCTCTGGTGGAACTCGTAGAGTCAACAATATAGCATTATAATAACTTGACGAATCTGCAATATAGCAACTCCTCTTTATCTTTGAAGCTTGTCCTTTAAATACCCTTCCATGATCTTCCCGTTGGAAAGTAGCCATTGGAAGCTTTTTGAATTACTTCGTAGATCTCGAGTTATTTGGTGCAGACTGCTGATGTGACGTGACAGGTCCTTTTTGACTTTACTGATACAGCAGTCTGCTTTCTCACCTACTGCCTCAGAGATGTAACTGTTCCGTGTCAGGCTGGTAGTCATCTTTATTTCTCCTTTCTGATTCCTTGATTCGAATCCTTAGGAGTTATCCTTTTGCATCGATGCTCTCAATCAATAACGTTCGGATGTCAGTCTTTATATTAAGTCATTGCCAGTGCTTCAATACTCAGATGCCCGAACTCCACGATTCTGATGCAAGTGTTCTTGGACCTTTATCGTAGTGTGTCATGTTTAATGTTGCCTTGACTGGTTGATACAACACTATGATTCTGAAGAGTGTTCTTGGATCTTCAATGTGGAACACCTCTTCCTTCTCTTGTACAGTGCTTCATCACTTCTACTTGCCTTGACTAATCTCAGGAACTGATATCTTGACTTGTCGTCTGACCTCTTCTGAACAGCAAGACACTTCAGATTTGTGGCATACCCCGCTCCTTTCTCCTGGTGATCTCCTGTTCACCTATCTTCAATGGTCTGACCCAGTGCTTAATCACTTCTGTCTTATTCTTCACAAGCTGGCTGGTATCTCTGTAGGTTGTATCAGTTCCTTCTTCACTTTGGCAAACACTACGATCTTGAGCGATTCTCAAGATCGTTGTTTTCTGTTCTCTTGACAGCTACTGCACTTGCTGACTTTCTCTAGTCAGTTACTTTGTATGAAGTCTTCTTCTGATTGGCTTATGGAAGACTTCATCTCGAATGGCTTCACAACTCAGTCTGCATGTTGATAGAGTTGATGCTTAGATCTTCTGTTAGCTTGCATGCCATTCGGTGAGTGCTCTCTAGTACTCTTCATGTAGAATGTATCTTTGTAGCTCAGACCAGAGGCTTCATGCTTTGGATATATTGGGAGCGCCCATTTGTTGAGAATCGTGTTGACACTACGATTCTTCTCTTAGCGTTGTTGAGAAACCATTGTGGAAACCTTAGCTCTGCAGACTATGATTCGGCTTTGTTGCTGCAGACACTACGATTTCGAGATCAGACCTTGACAGACTACGATTCTGCCTTCGTGCTTGATGTCCTTGTCTGATCTGGCACGACTACTACCTCTGCCTCTGATGATCAGTAGACTCCACTGCTTTAAGTGTGATCTACTATTCTTGACTTAGCTCTGGCAGATTCTCAGTCGGCTCATAGGCAGACTGTCTCTTTGATTCTGAATGTGACTTCCTCAGCAGACTACGGCTCCGAAGGAAGTTCTTCTCGACACACTACGATCCTTCCTCGTTTCTCCTGGCAGACTACGATTTCTGATGCAGTGCTCAACGATCAGACAAGCCTATCTATTACATTGTAAAAGATCAACCTAAGAAGTTTGATCTTTCTATACTTATAGTCCTTGAACATCATTTCTTTTTTTAGGACTTTACAGAAGATGTTTTGCTTATGTAGGATCAACCTAACATATTTGATTAATTCATTATAAGTCCTTGTACATATATTCCTATTATCTATCAAAGAACTTTACAGCTTCTGTCAATGCAAGCATACTTGCATATTCATTCATTATATCATAATCAAATCATATATAAATAGGAATATCATTCTCATGAGTATTCCTAACACAGTCCTTTCAATTTTTGGACAGATTGCTTTTTTGAATTTTTAGTTTTTGCGTCCTTTGCTAAAAATTGTCCAGACAAAAATCTACATAAAATTTTTCAGTGATTCTACATGGATCTGTTAGAAGACTTATATATCTAACTCCAGAAATTGACCACACTCAAAAATTCAAAACACAATGAGAGATATGATTGTTTGAGTTTTATGTTACGTTTTCTCAAAATCTGATTTTCCAATTTTTGTGTTTTGTAAGAAAACTTTCATGATCTCTTGATTAATCCTATATTAGCCATCATAAACCATCATAACATATAGTAATACACCTTAAGATCAAGGATCTACCATGATCCATGATCTATTACACCAAACATACACTAAATCCCAGCAAAACATAATTTAGGCTTGGAAAATCAAGATTTTCTAACTTTTAAAACATAGTTTCCTTTTTCTTACTTTTGATCTAACTTTTGATAATCAAAAGGGATAGATCTAAACATAAAATACTTATTAACATATATATCTAAGATTTTAGAGTTTTGAACCATAAATCCAAGTTTGGATTCAAATAATTAAAAATAACTTTGATAAAAGTGTTTATACCTTTGCTTGTGTGCTTCCTTCTTCTTCCTGAGCCTTGATTGAAGAACTAAGAAAGCATAAGAACTCTCTCTCTCTCTCTCAACTCCTACATGGCCGAACATGAACCTTTTCTCTCTCCCTATTGCACGCTTATTTCTTTTCTTCATTCATTCTCTCTCTTTCTTTCCCTTTCTTTAGTTATTAGAAGATGAAATAATAAGACAAGGAAACTTGCTTAGTACATATGAGAGGGCTATTTGTATTGGGAAAGATATATGGATATATCATATGTATACATATATAAAATCTCCTAACATATCTTGGCATATCACATCAAATCTCTCCATATCTACCATATCTTTTCATATCTATCCAAATCTATCCAATATCTTTCCAAAACTATCCAATATCTTTCCAAATCTATCCAATATCTTTCCAAATCTATCCACAAGATTTAATTCTCATGGTCCATTTCTTCCTAGCTTGGGCCAAAATGGACCTTCTTTGGCCCAAGTTTTTTATTTTTATAATTCCTTAATTACTAAAGTCCATTAAGTCCCTTCTCCCATTTTCCTCCCTTACTTAGCCGAATTAGGCCTCCTTTGGCCCAATCTTGGTTTTCTTTTTAATGCTCAATAAACTTAATTAAGGCCCACTAAGGCCTCTCTCCCATAGGACTAAGCTTGGGCTTTTATTTTAATTCCTTTTGGGTTTGATAATAAAATAATTGGGCCATAAAAATAGATTAGGTCCAATACTTTTAATTCTATCCTACCCTAATTATTTAATTAGGATTTTCCTTCACTCAATTAGTAAATCAAATCCGTACTCATGTAATTACTTAACCAAATTAGACTTGCTTTTATTAGGTTATAAAATTTTTAAATTGAGGTAATAAAATAAATCCTTTAGAGTTAGTTAATATTTTCAATATTAATATTCTCTAATGCCATAACCCTTAGGTTATTTAATTCCTATACCTAATTTATATATTAGGCTACATTAGTTTCTTTTTATTTGCTTATTATATAATAAACAAATATAAGCAATTAAATAATATACATACTCATACCTAATAATTTAATACGTTGAGACATGTCCCACAAATCTCATACTATATTTATCCTTATCATTCCTCTTGCTAAAGTATTTATAGCATATCACAAAATATATATCTATATATATATATATATATATACATATATACATTTTAATAATTCAAATCAAACCTCATATAGGTTTTTAAAATTTTTTTTAACTAAATCCTCAAATTCCCATCAACGTTTTAATCTTTTTATCCTTTATTTAAACTTTTAAAATCTTATAAATTCTCGGGTTGTCACATTCACCCATTCTTCTAAGAATTTTGTTCTCGAAATTACAGCCTACTAATTCCTACTCCATCTATTCACCAGAACTAGGTTTTCAACGTAACCTTTATCTAATTTCATTCTCAGTTTAGTGAGTACATACTGCTTCCTTCTATGAGGAATTATTCTATCATCACATTCAACCCAGACTTCTCTCCAATGAGTTAAATAACTTTTCATAAAATGCTGAGTGGTCATGAACTTTTATTTTTTAATTTCGAAAAGGTTTAAACAGAAATTCATCTGTAAACCGCTCTATTCTTACGGACACATTGGGTGATCAGCCCGTATTCCCTGCATTGATCAGATGCTACATGCTGGAACGACATTCGCGTTCATCATCACTGCCTTTGGCATAAAATATTTCCCAATTTAGGGATGTTCATACTCAGCATAAAGTCCGAATCAAAACAATATGGTTCGGGATAATTCTCAAAGAGATACTTGAATTTTCATAAACATTGTCTAGTTGAATCAAATAGCTTTAGACATATACCAATAATTCCAATATCATTCAAAACATGTGTCTGAAAAAATTTAATTGACACTTGAATATTCTTTAAAATTCTAAAAATTATTTTGTGACGTCATTATACCGCACTGTACTTACAGTTCGTTGAAGATTCTGTCATTTTTGTGACTTTGTCATAAAATAATATACCATAGTGGGCTGATGATCTTTAGATCACATCCAACATTAGGTAAGACTGTATTAATAATTCCATCATTTTTATCATCTTTGCACCAGGTTTCATAATGCATTAATGATAAAAAAAAATACGTTTTAATATTTTAAATAATCTTTGTCTAGCCGAAACAATTAGGGTAGAATTTTCTTTCAAACGGTTCAAAAATCTTTGAAAATTAGTTTGTGTTATCATTCAACAAGTAACAATGTGTCAGGGTCCTGAAGTCCACATATACACAATTATCACCATGTTTTGAGGATAACAAAACTTCATTTTTGGTGTTATCATGCCACAACAGGTAACGATGTGTTAGTGGTACGAAGCCCACTTCTACACAATTGTAACCATGTGTTGCTGATAACAAAAATTCATTTATATTTTTAAAGGCACATCAGTGCGAATTTAGCTTGATGTCAAAAAATTTCGAAGTCTAGCGCAGCTAGAAGATATGGAATACCTATGCTTCCACCATCAACTTCAATTCTTCTAATGATCAATTGCTTAATAATTCTATCTATTTCTATTATCCTCAATCCTTCATTCATAATTTTCTTATACCCCCGTATAGTTCATCAAACATACCACACGTTATGAGTTCAAGAACTTACCACAATCATATGGGTTTTTGAACTTATCCTAGTCAGACCAAAGTCATCCATTCGATGAGGGGTTCCACCATACGATTATGAGTCACGAACTTACCATACGTATGAGTTTAAAGAACTCGCACCTAATCTTATATTCTCTACCTATCCGTTATACGCATCATAAAAGAATCACCTTCTCATCATACATATAGCGAATAGCGCGACACCAATATTTCAATGACTATCAATATAACAAGCTAAGTGGTTGTCGAACCAAACACAATACCCTGCCTATACAAGGAATTGGTCAACTCAGCCACTAATCAATATAGGAAGCTAAATGGTCCTAAAACCAAGCATAAATTCCTCGCCTATACAAGGAATCATACAACTTAGCTGCTAACATGAGTCCTCAATCAAAATCCCATATAATCCTAGCTCCCTCAATACTCGATATGAATTTTATTTAATCCGTATCTACAACTCACAACTCTTTCCTGAGTTTAACTCGTACTATTTCATAGTACCATATTCGTATAACAATTCTGCTATAAAGTTTTCAATCATTTGATTGATCCTCCTCCTACTATGACCTTATCAGGTTATGTTGTGATCTCATATTATAATCGTATTATATTACGATTCTTTCCTATTTTATGATCCTTTTATTTTACGATCTTCTTTCCATTTATACTTTTAGTCTTTTAGACTCTATCTATTCATTACTAATGTTCATCTTTATCATCAGAGTTAGGTAACTCTGGATCTTTATTACTTGTCAGGATTCTTCTTTGAATCTTATTGACTTACCAATACCTTGCCCAAATTTATCGCTTAGAACTTAAACTCTATTTGAGTTTATTCCTTATCCTCATCCCTGCGATTATAGCCTAAGGTAACCCTACCTAAGGTTTATAACCTACAGCTCTGATACCAACTGTAATGCCCCCAAATCCGGGTCCCCAGAACCTCAAACCTGGTACGTTACGATACATCATTTCTATAACTATTGCAGAAGATATAAACATAAATTGTTTATACAATAACTTTTATAACATAATTTCCAAGTTCTGTAATCTTAACTTAATACCTGCATTCAATAACCTACACGACATACAATATCATTTGTATTTTATAATATTACCATTTTATTCGTATAATAATTCCATCCTGGAACTTGTCTTTGCCTTTGATTGTGTCCAAAGTTTCTTCTTTAATCTGAAATATTTATCATGATATAGCAAGGGTGAGCAACAAGTTTGCCCAGTAAGTTTAAGTTCAAATGAAGATATATCATGATTGAAAAGAATAATAAGTTAACAAACTTTCAACAATATAAGAATTGTGAAAGAACATGAATCAATAATGCTGAATAGCCAACAATGAACATGAATAAATTCAACAATGAACATGAATCAATAATGCTGAACATGAACAATATGGTAATAAAGGTGATCAGCCTTTCATACCTGATGAACATATACAATATACATAACGTGCGAATCAATAAATTATAGATGTGATATAATTAACAATGATTAATCACAAACATGCTTTCCAATAACATCTCAAATTTGAGTTAGAAAACTTGCTCAATAAAAGAGTATAGGAACTTGCCTATATCGTTGATTACTGCTACACAATTTTATTTAATCGCTTTATTGAAAAGACCTATCAGTTATAAGATTGATCTTTCAATTAGCATAACTGATAAGTGGTTTTAGGACCACTTATTCAGATACTTTCCAACTCATTCGGTTGCTTAAACTTAAGTAATCTTGTGAGTTTAAGGTGTTTTTCCCTTGTTTTATGTTTTTCAGGTTAAGGAACTCTCTTAGCAGTACTTGCGCATTAATAGAGCAAAAGATCGCCTAAATGGGGTAAGGAGCTGAAATGAGCGTAAAGCAATGGAATGGCATGAGGCTAGAGGTAGCAAGCAAGGTGAGGCAAATGCAATAGGGGCAGGAGAAAGCAACTGAAGAACACACGAGGCAAACCTGCACCAGCAAGCAGCTGCAGATTCCAGTTTTTTGGTGCCGCGCGGCCGCGCCTGGAATAGGCTTAGGGCTCGCGCTGCCGCGCCTGTCCCCAGCAGAAAATTGTTTAACTTTTTGTTTGACTGATCGGGAGAAGCTTTAAAGGGGGTTCGTGAGCAGCATTCAAGAGGGTTTGAATTAAGGCCTTAAGCCCTAATTTTCTCTGTTTCTTTCCTTTCCATTTTTCTTGTATAGATTAGGAGTAGATTAGTGTAAAATTAGTTGTTAGTAGTTAGTTATCTAGGGTTAGATTAGACTTGATGGTTGAAGCAATTGGAGGGCATCAAAGGTCCAAGCTTGGAGAAGGAACACATATTTGCACTCTCTTACTTTAACTCTCCTTGTTATTCATTAGTATCCGGATGATGTGTATTCCTTTTGTGGATGATATATTTGAGTCATTTATGACTTAAACCTTATTTTGAGATTCCAATGGAACCTTTTGAGTAATCGATATCGATTTTCTTCTAGTGTTGGTTAATGTTAATTGTTATGTGATTGTCTATTGCGATTCATCCCTTCAATGCTTAATTGCTTAGCTAACAATTACTGTGATAACCTATATGGACTTGAAAGATGAAATGTAGGTTTAGATCAAATCGTAATAGCGGGCGATTGTGTGTTTATATGGCGTTAGACATATGATTTGTGCTTAGGATAGACATATACCGAAGCACCGCTCGTAGTCAATAGAGAACTTGACCTTAATCCCTAATTGTTTATAAACACCATAGACATATAGGGGTTTAGATAATGTGGGTGTCCACGTGGGTTATATCATCTGTGGATTGCACGTGGTATGGAGTAGGTGCATCGAAAGATGGCCTTCTCTCACTTTAGTGTTCTCGGCTAACAACCATGACGGTTAGCTTGACCTAATTGGGAGTTTATTGATTTAGAGGAATCATTAGGGGAAATTGGGATCTCATGCCTTCATTATCTGATTTTACTCTAGGATTAATTAGTTTAAGTTTACTTCCTTGCCTAGTTTAAAGTAGTTTTAATTCATTCTCTTTACCACCCGTTTAAATAAGACTGAAATGATTATGTGCTAATGCTTTGGCGACCTTTTATCTGTTAATTCCTCGTGGGAACGATATCTATACTTTCACTTTATTACTCGTTGGCCGCGTATACTTGCGCGTTAATTGTGTTATCTAATCGGACCAACAAGTTTTTGGCGCCGTTGCCGGGGAATTATTTGGATAACTGTTTGCCAACATTAGTTTAAATCAAATTAGTCTTACTTTAAACATTTTATTTTTATTTTTGTTTAATTCTCTTCATTTATTCTCTTCTCAGGTACAATGGACTTAAATTTTTATCCATGGAATGGTTCAAGGCAAGAGCAGCCAAGGGAAGCATACAATGATGGCGTCAACCCAATCGCAACACTTTCAGCACAGCTAGAGGAGCTCTCGAGGAAGTTGGATACTGTTTCAGGCCAACAAAGTCGAGAGCCAGTTATTTCTCATGAGTATGGTGCTGGGAGCTACATGAGCCATCAGGATCCTATCAGTTATGGACAGGAGCAGTATGGGGGTGAGTACTCTTACAGTGAGCCATACACCAATTATCTGCCAGAGTGGGGGTATCACCCAGACCCTTCAGCAAACCCTTCATCAGACTATTATCAAGACCAATACTGGGATCCAAATCCCGCATACGCCCCAGAATGCACATTCCAGACTCCAGTTTATGAGCCTCAAGACAATTTTGAGGGTGACACAAAAAATGCAAGCTTGGAGGATGGAGGTGACATATCACTGAAGGACATCTTGATTGAGCAACAGAAGTCAGTCAAGAATATCCAGAACTGGGCAGAGCAAATTAGTAGGGCCTTGATGATAGAGGATGAGCAAGGGCAGACCCATATTGCGAGCTATCAAGATCAATACGAGCCAAGTCCAAATTTTGCACCCGAACCCACTTATCAATCCCCATGTTTGCAAGGAGAACAGTCAACAATGGACTTCATGTATATGAGCTTAGCTAACCAAGAGGAGGTGATTAGGAGCCAAAAAGAAAGAACCAAAACTTTCAGAATAAGATGGCCCTAATCCACAACACTCCTACCAATGAGAATCAGTACATGAAGCCCAAGGCTGAAACAGAAAAGGAAGGATTGGATAGTTTGTGGGGGAATTCATTAGCATCAACACAGGAGACCTTGATTGAGCAAGAGCAATCGATTGAGGATCTTCAGATTTGGGTGGAGCAGATTAGCACGGCATTAAGGAAGGAAGAGGTATGTGAACAAGAGACAACAATGCAAGATCCTGTACCTCCAATGACTGAAGCCATAAGTTATGATCCCCAGACTACTTGGTGCTATGACATGGGTGCAGAAACTGATAGAGAATCCGAAGTGCAATTGCAACTGGACGAGCCGAAGGCAATGGATATCGAGGAGCCAATTGGGGCTGTGGAGTATGAATGTGAACCAACAGTGACAATCCCCCAAGAGCCTCCTCCACCGAAGTTTGAGACTCCAGTCAAGTTTGCACACCCTTGCCCCCTTGGTAGCCACATCGCAGAGACGGGTCTTGATGACACGAGAGATTCCGCAGTCTTGACACCATGGTCGTCAGAAGAGAAGAGAATAGAAGAAGAAACCATTGTGTTGTGTGAACCTCAAAGCCCAACCCATTTCACCTACACAACGGAACCATTGCCTAGCTCCCCAACCTTTAGTACGGGGAATCCTTGTTCATATCATGTGCTAGGTAGTTTAAATCTGCACCTTCTCCTGCTGGGAAGCCGCCAAAGTCACACAGCTATTCTGATGGATGGAGGGGTTCTCCAGTATCGTCGGGGAGTCGGGTAACAGTGGACAGACACAGTCCAGCTAGAGGACTATAAATCAAGCGCTCGATGGGAGGCACCCCATCATTTCTCTTTTTCCCTCCTTGTTTAATTCTCCATTTCCTGCTTTCTATCATACTTCCCTCCCCCTTGTTTAATTCTTATTAGTTTAGTATTTAGTTTAAAATTTTTGAATGCTCGTAGATTAGGAGTTCCATGCCTACATTTTTGAACTTAGGCATTAGTGCATATCTTATTGGGACTATGAAGCTTATGGCACATATTTTGATGCACTAGCACATTGCATATGTGCACTTAGAGAATTTTTGGGAAGCAAATGCATATATCTTTCCATGTTTAATTCTCTTGATGTAAATAGTTTACATATACTTTTGATAGCGTAGAGGGCTTAATAAAGTTTGATTGATATTCTCAGGTTTAATTCCATGTTGCATGAAGCCAAGTTTATTGCCCCATCAGCTCCCTAAAGCAAAAACCTGCAGAATTTGAAAACAGCAGGGCGCGCGGCCGCGCCTGTTTTGGCCTGCCAGGGTGCGCGGCCGAGAGACGGACAAAATGTGCCAGACTTAAGTATTTTGCGGCAGATTTTAAGCCATTCTATGTCATTCCAAACTAGCCGAACTTCAAGTCATCCCTCTCTCTCTCAAATTTGAAAATTCCTCACCCTTCAACCTCTGAATACTTCAATCTACAATCCTCCTATCCTCATCTCCATCACAACCCTCACCTTATCCAAGCCTTAGTTCTAAGTCAGAATCAAAACTCGCCTACCTTCAAAGTCTCTCCAACAAAACCCATCCCTGCCATCATCTCAACTTGATCAATTGGGATAATGAATTGGGGGCTGAGGGCATATTGATTAGTGGAGAGCAGTATTGCATTTTGTTCATCAAATGGCATCCAAACGCAGCAGGAGGGAGTCTACATCAAGGGGCAGTGGTTCCGAGCAAGAGGGTGGTGGCATCGATTATGATGACCGCAAATTTATCAGTCTAAAGGCCCAGAGATTCTATCACAGTATATTGGTGGGCAGGACTTTTGTGCCCGAGCGGGGGTTAGAGCATGATGAGAACCTGGACGGGCGTATGGCTTCTATGATCCGAGGGCGGGGATGGAATGCATTCTGTGATGAGCCTTTGGCTGCCCCAATCTCGGTGGTGCAAGAATTTTATGCCAACGCAAAACACACGACGTCCAATAAAGTATTTGTGCAGGGTTGTGAGGTGTCCTATGTAAAGGAGCACATCAATGAGTTATTTGACTTACCCAACATTGAATTGGATGCGCATGATTCTTTGTATGCTAGGGGGTGGGAGTCGGAGATGGATGCTATCAGTAATTACCTGTGCAAACCGGGCACCATTTGGAAGTTAAAACAGGGGACTGATCAGAAGCTGCATTTCCCCCAGTCCGCTTTGAGTAGGTACGGGAAGGCGTGGTACAGCTTTATCTGTGCGAATCTGATGCCTACACAGCATTAGAACGAGGTCACTAAGGACCGAACTGTGTTCCTTTACGGGATCGTCAAAGGCATGCGAATCGACTTGGGGTACGTGATTAGTAGTTCTATCCGCAGATTTCTGAGAGGCGAAAACTCAGCAAGTACCCCCCACACAGCAGTGATCACTAGGCTATGCATAGCCATTGGAGTGACGTTGTCAGATGCTGAGCCGATGCAGATGCCGATGAATACTCTTGACCACATAGCCATTGAATCCTTCAAAGTGTGGAAAGGGGGAAGATCTCATTCCTTGGGAGCAGGGTTTATTCTTCCTGATCAGATAGAGGCTGAAGAGACTGCAGAGAGAGTGCCACCACCAGAGCAGTCTGAGTCCTCTCACTCAGTGCATGAGTGGATAGAGAAGATGGAGGAGACTATAGCGCAGGATGGATGCAATGAGCACCAACTTCCAGGCTTTTACCACAGAATTCAGCGGGGCACTGTCCTACGTATTCGGCCAGATGGGAGTTGAGGTGCAGTTTCCTACATATGGGTCCGCCGCTGTTTATCCACCTCCAGACACACCACCTCCTGAGGAGGACGCTGAGGACGACGGCGACGACGATGAATAGGGGAGTTTCTTTCTTTTTACCTTTACCTTCAATGAGGACAGTGAATAATTTAAGTTTGGGGGTATTGGTTTTATTTTGCATATAGGGTAGTTGCATTCATATTGCATATTGTGTTTGTTTATTTAGTGCATGTAGGTTGTTAATAGTTAAAATTTGTGAAAATTTTAAATTTTCTTTTGTTTTTGCATTCTGTGTTAGAGCATACTGCATGAATCCAGTTATCAGTTGGTTAGTTATATATGTTGCCTGTGAAGAAACTGAAATCACTTGATTGTTGAACTGATTTGAGACTTAAGCCTAATTTCATGGTCGTATATGTAAATCCTTACCTGTCAGATACTGTGTAGCCAGTGAGCACGATAGAGTAACCACCATGACATGCTAAGTCTAAATTTTCACATAATTGTCTTCTGGTGGAAAAACTATGTTTTAATAAAAGAGTTTCAGTTCGCATATAATAATAACTAGACCGTTAAAAGCTTAAGTTTGGGGGAAACAGGGGTTTTGCATGCTATGTGGGGAAATGGAGCATAAAACGCACTCTCCTTTGAAAAGAAAAGAAAAATTAAAGAAAATACATTAAAAAAGGAAAAAAATAGAATAAACACTTTGGCTACGTCGAGTTCTGTTGCCTTTGATATTCGAGCAAGTAAGCCCTCGGGGTGTCTCTGCACCCAGCACCCTAAGGCCGTCTGGTCTGGGAGTCGTTGGTGGAAAGCTCGCTACATGGATATCACTGAAGAGCCTAAGAGAACTAGGCATTGCACGGTCGATAGTGTACACGGGAAAGGGCGAATACGCCCTCGTGAATAATAAGAGCTTAATGAAACCCCCCCCCTGTTGACTCTTAGCTTAAGTAATACATAGCCTTGGTTAGAACTTATATGATTGGCTGCTTTTCTTAAGTTAAAGTTTGTTTTTCCCCTAAGAAGTATAGTATGTGAATTATTTATCTGAATGCATGTTTAATGGTTGCTAGGCACACAACGCATAATACATCAGTGCTGACAGTTTTGGATTTGCAAGAATATGCGTTATAATATTGTCTTGGGTAGCTTTTCTGTTTGATTATCTTGTGGTTTTTCTGAGGCATTGCTTTGTAAGTTCAATACTGACTGGAACCTGGATTTGCATTCATGATAGCGTAGGTTGCATACATTGTATATAGTGCATTACATTTGCCGTTTAGCTTTGTTTTAATTGCTTGAAGGCAAGCAACGTTTAAGTTTGGGGGCAATAACATACCTTATAAGTAAACTATCTAACATTTAAACACATAGTCAAATATTAGATATCCTTAACACTATACATATACACAAGTCTAAACCTAGCACACATCAAGTATTTAATAATATTCAATATAGTATACTGAGTGGTTTTCCACAAACAACTAACAAATTAGTTTCCGTCTCGTCTACACTATTTTCACAGTGAGTTAGATCGGTTACTAATTCGTAGATACCTTCCCCATATGAAGGAGTCGTCTAGCCCAGCTACTATACATAAACCATTAAAGAGTACAATTGTACTACCTTATACTTAACACTATTGTATCATATTACTTGTGAATTAACACTTAGTCTTTCATTTTATAAGTCATTTATAACTTAGTAAGTCAAATACCTAATCTAGCAACCTGAATTCAGACTGAATTTCAATTTAATAAACTATTTTCCAATCCACCAAACTAGATTCAACTGATCTCCAATCCAGCAAGCCTGGATTCAAACAGACATCCAATCCAGCAAGCCTGGATTCATTTGACCATCAATCCAGTAACTTAGATTATCCAAATAGATCGATCCAGCATCCTGAATTATCCAAACATACCATTCCAGCACTTGGCCAATCCATCAAACTAGATTGCAATCCAGCAACTTGATGGCTAATCCAGAAAGATGGATTCCCTTTTTTAACCAAATCATTTTATTATTTTTTTATCTTTTATCCACACATAAATACATGTATTTCATACACAAAAATAATTTTTCAAGAATTTTTCCATTTCCTTAAGTATTTTTCAAAAATCTGTTTATAGTTAATTCCTTAAGAAAATAACTACCTCACGCTTAACTTCAAAAATTCCCAACTCTTGGCAGGATCTTACACATGTTATCGTGAGCCTCTAGTTTAAATTTTGTGGCCATAGAAGTTATACAACTCCGGTTATAGTGATTTTTGTCTAAAAAACGCAAATATTGAAATAGTCATAAGTTGCTCAATTTAAGTCAGAATGAGATCATTTTTGGACAAAAGCTACTTTATCCCATATATTTTCATGTCTCAAAAGGTCGGAATTTATTTCATAAAATAAGTGGACGAAACAGTCCTTTCAATTTCCAGACAGATTGCTTTTTTGACTTTTCGATTTTCTCATCCTTTGCTAAAAACTGTCCAGACAAAAATCTACATGGACTTTTCTAGTGATTCCAGTTGGATCTGTTAGAAGACTTGTATATCTAACTCTATAAATTGACCACACTCAAAAATTCAAAACACAATGAGAGATATGATTGTTTAAATTTTATGTTACGTTTTCTCAAAATATAATTTTCCAGTTTTTGTGTTTTGTAAGAAAACTTTCATGATCTCTTGATTAATCCAACATTAGCCATCATAAACCATCATAACATATAGTAATACACATTAAGATCATGGATCTACCATGATCCATGATCTATTACACCAAACATACACTAAATCCCATCAAAACATAATTTAGGCTAGGAAAATCAAGATTTTCTAACTTTTAAAACATAGTTTCCTTTTTCTTGCTTTTGATCTAACTTTTGATCATCAAAAGGGATAGATCTAAACATAAAATACTTATTAACATATATATCTAAGATTTTAGAGTTTTGAACCATAAATCCAAGTTTGGATTCAAACCATTAAAAATAACTTTGATAAAAGTGTTTATACATTTGCTTGTGTGCTTCCTTCTTCTTCCTAAGCCTTGATTGAAGAACTAAGAAAGCATAAGAACTCTCTCTCTCTCTCAACTCCTACATGGCCGAACAGGAACCTTTTCTCTCTCCCTATTGCACGATTCTTTCTTTTCTTCTTTCATTCTCTCTCTTTCTTTCCCTTTCTTTAGTTATTAGAAGATGAAATAATAAGACAAGGAAACTTGCTTAGTACATATGAGAGGGCTATTTGTATTGGGAAAGATATATGCATATATCATATGTATACATATATAAAATCTCCTAACATATCTTGGCATATCACACCAAATCTCTCCATATCTACCATATCTTTTCATATCTATCCAAATCTATCCAATATCTTTCCAAAACTATCCAATATCTTTCCAAATCTATCCAATATCTTTCCAAATCTATCCACAAGATTTAATTCTCATGGTCCATTTCTTCCTAGCTTGGGCCGAAATGGACCTCCTTTGGCCCAAGTTTTTTATTTTCTTAATTCCTTAACTACTAAAGTCCATTAAGTCCCTTCTCCCATTTTCCTCCATTGCTTAGCCGAATTGGGCCTCATTTGGCCCAATCTTGGTTTTCTTTTTAATGCTCAATAAACTTAATTAAGGTCCACTAAGGCTTATCTCCCATAGGACTAAGCTTGGGCTTTTATTTTAATTCCTTTTCGGCTTGATAATAAAATAATTGGGCCATAAAAATAGATTAGGTCCAATACTTTTAATTCTATCCTACCCTAATTATTTAATTAGGGTTTTCCTTCACTCAATTAGTAAATCAAATCCATACCCATATAATTACTTAATCCAATTAGACTTGGTTTTATTAGGTTATAAAATTTTCAATTGAGATAATAAAATAAATCCCTTAGAGTTTGTTAATATTTTCAATATTAATATTCTCCAATGCCATAACCCTTAGGTTATTTAATTCCTATACCTAATTTATATATTAGGCTACATTAGTTTCTTTTTATTTGCTTATAATATAATAAACAAATATAAGCAATCAAATAATATACATACTCATACCTAATAATTTAATACGTTGAGACATGTCCCACAAATCTCATACTATATTTATCCTTATCATTCCTCTTGCTAAAGTATTTATAGCACATCACAAGATATATATATATATATACATATACACATTTTAAAAATTCAAATCAAACCATATAGGTTTCTTAAATTTTTTTAACTAAATTCTCAAATTTCCATCTAGGTTTTATTCTTTTAACCTTTATTTAATCATTTAAAATCTTATAAATTCTCGGGTTGTCACATTGAAGGCCCGCTCCTGAGAAGAAAACCCTATAAGGGTGCAAACAACTGTCATGGTGATACCAGTCTCCAAGGACACTCTGTCCCTAGTAAACTCCATACCTGTGATATATCTCTAGTCTATAGGTGTCATCATAACCTCGCAATCCTACAGATGGAGGGACTGACTCTAATGGAACCATCTCTTAGATAAAGCTTGTAGATAGCCCCAAGGGCAGTGACGGTGAGCAATGGTGAAGAAGGCCTGGAATCCCCAAGAATCCACTATAGCCCGGTACTCGAGGTGAAGTGAATGATATAAAGAGTATATACTAAACCAATTACCCTTGGGTTGGGTAAACTCTGGGACCTGCACGGCCTTAAGGTTAAGAAGACCGGTCGCTGGCAGAAAAAAAAATCAAAAAAAATTAATGTAAAGATCATATACATAGTTTGCCTGCAAATAAATAGAGTGATGACGGCTCAGGTCCGTACCCAGCAAATCAGGAATGGCTACCTGAATGCTAGAAAGAAATTGAGGCGCCGCAGTGCGTTGAGCGGAACCTCAGGGTCAAGGATATCCACCTCGTCCAAATGAGTTCGGTCCTCATCAAGAGGACGCAGAACTAGCTCCATTAACCGCTGAACCTGCCTGCTAATTTGTGGAGTAGGAACGTCAAAGGCAGACATGTAGGACCTTGATGCATGTCCTACATGTGTCGTTATCACATTATGCATGTCCTACATGTGTTGTTATATATGTACATCATTTTCAACTCGCATCCTAGCATATCTACACATGCATCTAGGACCCTGACATCTTATTCATGAAATTTTTTTGCCAGAGTTTCCCCTATAAAATGGACTATCCACATGCCCGAAGCATGCATTAAACCATCCTATAAGGGTACACCATAACAGCCAAGCAATTAAATAGCAATTTAAACAGTTTTTCAAATACATAGCTAAAATGCGTGTCTAGACTAACTGATAAATTATAATATGTTGCATTTATACGGTCCATAAGATGATACGTAAGCATGCATTACATTACAACATGTCCACCAAGCTATCTATGCATGCATGTTCAGTATAATGCGTTTAATAAAAGAAATACAGTTTTTCACCGATGAAAACACAAAAAAATGGAGTCTGTACATTACTTGTATTACGTGGAAGACACATACGGTGACGGATTGCTTAAAATCAAGCCTGAATTGAGTGGAGGCTGGAATTTTTCAGAGAAAACGCAAGAAAACTCGAATCAGATACATAAAACTGAGCCTTCCCGAGGGTTTAAACCCATTCACAGACAGCCTCAACCATACATGCTACAGCCGCATGTATAGGTGCGGCTGCCCTAACTAGGTCTCGCGGCTTCCTGTTTGGTAAAATGTAGTCTGAAACGTGTTATTTTGGGTCTAGAAAGGTCACTTTCCTTAAGAAGGCATCCTTCCGGGTCAGTTTTAGACCCCAAAAACCCTTCAAAAATGCAGAAAATTGGTATTGATCAAAAATCACGATGTTGAACGCTGGAAGACCAGAGGGTTAGTCAAAATTAGTAATCCATCTTAGAATCCACCGGCATCCACCCCAGTGAGGGTATCGGCTCAACCCTGATATAGAATACACCAGCATTAACCCCGATAAAGGCATCGGCTTGACCCCCGATATTGTAATCCGTGGACAATGACCCAACGCAGGTAGGCTCAGCCCCGATGATGTAATCCGTTGGCAACCAACCAATGAAAGCATCGGCTCGACCCTTGATGATGTAATCTATTAGTAATAAAGCATTGAAGGCATCGGCTAGACCCCCAATGATGTAATCCATTGGTAATGACCCAACGCAGATCAGCTCGACCCACGATAATGTAATCCGTTTGTAACAAACCAATGAAGGCATCGTCTTGACCCCGATGATGTAATCTGTCAGTAACAAATCAATGAAGACATCGGCTCAACCCCCGATAATGTAATTCGTTGGCAACAACAAAATGTAGGCGTTGGCTTAACCCCGATGATGTAATCCATTGGCAACAAACCAGTGAAGACATCGGCTCAACCCCCGATGGTGGAATCTGTTGGCTATAACCCAACGCAGACATCAGTTCGACCCCTGATGATGTAATCCGTTGGCAATGACCCAACGCAGGTTAGCTCAGCACCGATAATGTAAACCGTAGGGTATAGCCCAATGTGGGCGTCGGCTTAACCCCGACGTCATAATCCTTATGACCTTCTTATAATCTCACATATTATTACATATTTTATACATGACATTGCATCATCAGAAATACCTTTTCATGCATTCTCCATGTCTAATAATCTTTGTCGTGTTCATTCCATTACATTGCCTAAACATGACAAAGAGGGGCATTTGTAGACACTCAAAATTTTACTTTCTTTATACTAACATTGTTGAAGGGCAAAAGCATAATTTTACTTCAGAGACAACATCGAGATAGAGGAAAAACATTCGATCACCCCGAAGATAACCTTGTAAATGATTCAAAGGACCAGTGATGTGCGAACAAGACACGAACTGAATGAGGATCGTGACGCTAAGAAAGTGTCTACCAGAAGTTACCTCAGCCAACCTCGAACTACATGCCATCAAAGATAAACCAATTAACTGTAGTCTGGAACTGAAAGATACCTTTCAGCTACTGATATCATCTTCCCGGACCCTGATTCAGTCATACTCGACCTTATTCCACAGCCTTCCGTAAACACTTTCTAGAGTTTGGCCTACGAGGCTCAACTTTTTCTGAACCAAGACCGAAGGAACAAACTTCAATACGACAAGACCCACGGGGCCCAGCCGCATGTATACATCCAGCTAGCTGCATGTATATATGCGGCTGGCTCTGATGTTTTAATTTAGCAATATCAACTAATTTAGAAAAATAAGAAGAAGAGTTTTAGAGAGTGAAATAAATTTTAAAGAGAGAACCCTCGGGTTTGATCAATATACACAAATTTTGAGTTGTTTAATCTTGTTTAACATATACTCTGAGTCTTGAAAGTGTTCTTAGTTGATCATGGGTGATAAAATTCTTGTTCATAATAATGTCAGCCTAGGAATCCCAACATCGAGATCCCATGATTGGATCCCGAATTGATTCCGATGATGGACTAGTTTTTGTGATGTAATGTTTAAATAACGCAAAAATCATTGTATATGTAATGTTTCGATCTTGAAGACGAACTCGAGGGGTTAGTCCCGAGAAGTCAGATTCAAGATCCCGTGATAGTGAAAACTTTGATTGTGGGTGCTCGGATTCATTAAGATGGCTTATATCCTTTTTGGCCCTTTTAACTTGCATTTTCACCAAAATGATTTCCAATAAAACCACAAAGAGCTTTCAATAACAATAAAACGGTTTGGGGATAGACATTAGATCATAAATGGAAGTATCAAAAGACCTCGATTCCTATTTGACGAAGGATTTGAAAATATTATTTTCAAAAATCATTGATATATATTGTGTTCTGAAATGAACTTTTATTCAAATCAAATCCTTTGTTCATAGGGTTAAAGAGGTACAACACTGCTTCGTAATAATTACATAGACTTAAAAATCAATAATGGAAGTATCAAAGGTCCTCGATCTCGATTACTATTCGGGCGAAGGATTTGAAAATCTTGTGTATTTCCCAAAATATCATATAAAATGTATATTTTGTCTAAAAATGAACTTTTGCTAAATCAAACCCTTCGTACATAGGTGCAAAAGAGGAACGACACTACTTCCAAATAAATCACAAGGAGGCTTAGAATAAACTTTCAAACACACACACACACACACACACACACTTTTATACATAAGAAATCAATAAGATGCGGCACCATATTTTCACGGGAGTCAGGGGGTGCCTAAAACCTTCCCCCCCCCCCCCCCCCCCCCGCTTAACCTAGCCCCCAAATTTCATGAATCTCGGGTTTCAGACCAATCTTACAGAGTTACATATTGGACCATATTGCGAAAACATTCAAAACTAAGATGAGCTGGTACATCCATTTAAACCATACCACCAGGCGGCTTTGTCTCATTCGGTTCAATCATAAAATAATAAAATTAATTTTTTTTCAAAGTCGTCGACACTTATGTCGGTATCGCTTTCCCAAAACCTCACCCTTTAATAAAATCTATAGACATAGAGAATCCCAAAAGGGTAAATCAAACTACAGATAATTTAAGAAAGCCATATAACATAATAATGCATATTTTATTTTTTCGGTCGTCGACAATCGGGATTTCTGATCTGTACTGATTTTCCGCCTTTTTAAAGGGTTTTTACGATTTTCAAGGTCTAAAAATGACCCGAAAGGGTGCTTTCTTAAGTAAAGTGATTTTTATGGACCCAAAATAACACGTTTCAGATTATATTTTACCAAACGGGAAGCCGCGGGACCCACTTACAGAAGCCGCACCTATATATGCTGCTAGAGCATGTATGGTTGAGGTTGTCCATGGCTGGGTTTATACCCTCAGGAAAGCTCATTTTCATGCATTCGATTAGAGTTTTCTTAAGTTTTTTATGAAAAATCTGAGCCTTCATCTTAGATCTACTCAATTCGGGATTGATTTCGAGCGATCCGTCACCGTACGTCTCATCCACGCACTACGGGTAACGTATAGACTCCACTTTTTCGTGTTTTCATCGGTGAAAAAATGTATTTCTTTCATTAAGCGCATTATATTGAACATGTATGCAAAGATAGCTTGATGGACATGTTATAATGCAATGCATGCTTACGTATCATCTTATGGACCGTATGGATGCGATATATTACAACTTATTAGTTAGTCTAGACACGTATTTTAGCTATGTATTAGAAAATCTATTTTATTTGCTATTAAATTACTTGGCTGTGATGGTGTACCCTCATAGGGTGGTGTAATGCATACTTTGGGCATGTGGATAGTCCATTTTATAGGGGAAACTCTGGAGAAATTTTTTCGTGAGTTAGATGTCAGGGTCTTAGATGCATGTGTAGATATGCTAGGATGCGAGTTGAAAATGATGTATACATATAACGGCGCATGTATGACATGCATGATGTGATGACCTAAATTATATTTCTGAGATTATATTATCTCTAAGCAGTAAAAAATTTTGAAATTTGAAAAAAATAGGAATATACCTGACTTTTGCTTTGATTCATTCGAACTCAATGTTCAGGTATGGATTCCGACGAACCCATCAACTCTTCACTTCGTCGTCTTTCAGCTGGAGTTTGTCGGCAGGGGACTGCCTCTTACATTCGTACTCCACAGATTAGCAGGCAGGTTTAGCGATTGAAAGAGCTAGTTCTTCGTCCGCTTGATGAGGACCGACCTCATTTGGACGAGGAGGATATCCTTGATCCTGAGGCTCTGCCTCAACCCACTGCGGCGCCCAGATTTCTTCCTACTATCCAGGTAGCCATTCCTGATTTGCTGGGTACGGACCTGAGCCATCATCCCTCTATTCATTCGCAGGCGAATGAGGTATATGATCTTTACATTAATTTATCTTGATTTCTCTTTTCTGCCAGCAACCAGTTTTCTTAACCTTAAGGCCGTGCATGTCCCAGCATTTACCCAGCCCAGGGGTAATTGGTTTAGAATATATTCTTTATATCATTCACTTCACCTCAAGTACCGAGCTATAGTGGATTCTTGGGGATTCCAGGCCTTCTTTACCATTGCTTCCTGTCGCTGCCGTTGAGGCTATCTACGAGCTTTATCTGAGAGATGGTTCCATCAGAGTTAGTCCCTCCATCTGCTAGATTGTGAGTTTGTGATGAAACCTATGGACTGGAGATATATCACAGGTCTGGAGTTTACTAGGGACAGAGTATCCTTGGAGACTGGTATCACTCTGATAGCTGTTCGCACCCTTCTGGGGTTTTTTTTATCAGGAGCGGGTATTCGGTCTGGATGTTTAAGCGTCGATGCTGCTCGAGGCACTCTACAGTAGCCATTACCTGCAGATTTGAGGGATAGAGATCGCATCTTGCGGTGTCTGTTCCTAACCATCATAAGGGGTTATTTTATTGTGAACAACTCCTCCACTGTTCCCTTTAGCTTTGTAGTGGTTGTTTGGGATGTAAACCGCAATGGGGAATAAGATTGGGGATCTTTCACATTCGCTCTCTTTATTCACAAAATGTGACTGCGATCTGAGGGAGTCACCGACGCATAACTCGAATTCTACCCGTTTCTTCTGGTGAGTCATTTTGATTGAATTTCACTTATCTAAATTTTGATTGGTATATCTTTTCCAATGACTAATCCCGGGTTCTTTAGATTAACTGTTTTGGGCTTATGTGAAGCCTCTTTGTCTTCGCCTTAGCTCTGTCCTGGGCTTGGACACTTATCCTCGGGGGCGTAGATGGCACCAGTCTACTTTATCAGAGGTCTCGGCCGCAGAGGGCTTCACTCATGCCAGTTTTTAACTGGAGACATTGGCGACTTCTGACATAGTTTGGGTCCTTTATTCTGCAGAGCATTTATTTGAGGGGTATGAGGATGGTCTACCGATAGGGCCAGAGTATTATCTATCTACTCGCCGGATTCCATTCCTGTTTGATGGAGGTTGGGAGCTCTACCTCGAGGAGCCTACTTTTAGATGTATCACTGGGGAGATTCGCCTTCCTCTCCTTCCTCCGGCTCAGCGATTATGGCATTTATCTCAGTCGGTCATAGCGATTCCCACCGCTAGGTATGAGGGGATTCATTTGTCAAAGGGTCCTATCACTTCCGATGACTTTTCCACTTGGTGGGGCCCACGCACGATAGGAGCTCAGACTCGGGCTACCTAATTTTTGGGAGATGTGGTTTCGGGGGTTTTTTGTGATGATGGACTGGATATCATGCTTTTGGGAGCCTTCTCATCAGACTCAGATAGCTAATTTGATACGTCAGTTGGAGAAGATGTCGACGTATTGTCGTCATCTGGGCGAGGACCCTTCATTAGCTAGTACTTTTGCTACTCAGGATCACGAGGCTGGACCCTCAGACACTAGTGGTTCTCATGGGGCTGGACCATCAAGTACGGGTGGTTCTGATGATTGAGGTGATCCATTTACTTATCATCCGGGTGTGCAGGAGAAGCTTTATCACCCAGATCTGCAGGTTATGCCTTATCACCCTGCTATGCAGAATATGCCTACTCAAGAGGATTTGGCTCAATTTGATCAGTTCGACAATAGTTTTACCTTTGTAAATGACATTGTGATGACTCCATAGGTCCTTTGTTAGTCACTGGGCATTTATGCCCCAATATCATGTACTTTTGTTTCTTAGTTTTCAAATGTTTCATAAGTATGACAGTGATGTATATATAAAACTAATGTACTCGGCAGATATTTATGTATGATGATGTTTTCTATTTATTTATCGCACATACTATATTATCACTCGTTATAATGCATGCTTCATATATATTTAAATGATTGGATAGAGATTGACCCTTGTATGGTCTTTTTGACACAGTTTTACAGATGGCCACTTCGGCAGTGGCTCGTCTGGAGCATTCTCTGCCTGGTCAGATATCTATCAGTCTTAGAGTTTGGCATAATGCCCTACCATATTCTGACTGGATCATTGTAGGTCGCATGTTAATCTATTCTCTATCTTTATTATCCTTCCCAGTGCCGGAGGGTTTTGTAGATAGCATGTTGGTTCATTGGATTCCTGAGAGGCAGGTTTTCAAGTTCGGTTCTGACGAGTTGACTCCTACACTGAAGGAGTATGGTCGTATCTCCAGTTTATCCATGGAGGAACCGTGTGCTCGGATGGCATTGGGCCATATGCGCAGCCAATTTTTGATGGTCATCGAATTGAGGAGGGCAGTCATCCTGGCCGAGGTGGGTGGTAGCCACATCATTTCTATGGACTTTATGATATACCATTTTGCATCCGCTGATAGCTTGGCCGTTTATCATGGAGATTTTGCCATTTTGGAGGAGAAATGGCACACTGCACGAGTGGATGCACTAGTCATGTGCCTCATATCATATCTATATATGCCATTTTATACTGACCATCTGGATGTTGGGATGTCGATGTCTATTAGGGCTCTCAGAGATGACTTTGCCATTCTCCCTCTCATATTGGGGGAACACATTGATATTAGCATCCTTTTTTTGGACTATTGGGGATCAAAATTTTAGAGGTAACCTCGTTCTCCTATACATCTAGTTCATGACCCATCTTAGACCTATTGGTCAGCTTTGTAGTCATGGGTTTTTCTTTGGACATGGCATATCGCAGATCTACTCCTATCGCCTGACTTCCTGCATCGATGAGGCGTCTTGGACTATATTCCTGGGTGACATAAAGGAGCCTTTTGAGATAGTAATGTACTCCGATTACTGCTCCTTTTTGAGTTTCACCACTCATATGGCTGACCTAGATTTTTGTCCCTTGGCCGGTTTGAGGGGTGTGACGACCTATCATCCTTTGGCTGTGATGGGACAGTTTGATCAGTATCAGGAGGTCCATTTATTTGGGGTGACTGATGATTATTGCTTCCCCATATTCTCATCTACCGTTGCTGATCTAGCTCATGTCTTTGGATTTGAGAATATGGTGATGGTAAGGCAGTAGATGTAATTCTTTGGTGGTGTAGGCCCCGGTGGACTGTCTGATGACTAGTTCTGAATCTCCGAACAAAGCTAATCGTTTAACTTCTATGGACTGAGCCAATTTTAACCATGCATCCTTTGTATTATGCTGTATTGTTGGAATTATTAAAATACAACTAGATTACCACGAGGTATTGATCTCCCGTGATGGACACCAGAACTGCCCTTGCTCCTGCGCCTTCAGTGTCAGATGCACCGTCAAAATACATTTTCCAAACCCCTATCTTTTTTACTAGCTAGCTGAATAGTCATCACTTCCTCCTCAAGGAAATAGGTTTCAAGAGGTTTATAACCCCCCGCTGGTGCGGCCGACAGATGACATGCAATTCCTTGCCCTTTGATGGACTTTTGGGTCACATAGATGATGTCAAACTGTTGGAGGATCAACTGCCACTTGGACAATCAGTTGTTCAACATTGGCTCGCTGAAGATGTATTTCAAGGGATCCAGCCTAGAGATGAGATAAGTTGTATGGCCGTATAGGTAATGCTGTAACATGGTGGCTGCCCAAGCTAATGCACAACAGGTTTTTTCTATCAGTGTCAACTTCTACTACCCTCAGCTGAAACGTTTACTAAGATAATAAATCGCCCTTTCTTTCCCCATATCATCTTTTTTTCCCCAGTAAGCAACCCATAGCATTGGAATTGACTAAGCTATACATGAATAACATAATTCCATCCCTTGGGGGTACCAAGACAGTTGCTTCAATCAACCTCTTCTGAATAGTACGAAAAGCTTTTTGGCAATCTTCATTCCATTTCCTCAAGGTGTTCTTTCTGAATAATTTGAAAATGGGTTCACAGGTTGCTATCAGCTGTGATATGAACAGGACTTATGAAGTTTATTCTACCCAGGAAACCTTGGATTTCCTTCTCGGTCTTTGGTTCGGGTATCTCAGTGATGGCTTTGATCTTGGTAGGATCCAACTCAATGCCCCGGTTGCTCACAAAAAATTCCAGAAGTTTACCGGACTTCACACAAGAAGCGCACTTCGCTGGGTTTAACTTCAAATCAAATTTGCGGAGCCGTTTAAACAACTTCTGAAGATGGGTGCAACGGTCATCAGCCTTTCTGAACTTCACGATGATATCATCCACATACACTTCAATCTCTTTATGCATCATATCGTGAAATAAGATCATCATGGCCCTTTGATAAGTAGCACCAGCATTGGTAAGGCCAAAAGCTATTCTTCGATAACAGAATGTTCCCCAAGGGGTAACGAAGTCGAGTTTCTCCCTATGTTCTTTAGCAACCATAATCTGATGATATCCGGCAAAGCAATCGGTGAAAGAATACATTTTGAACTGTGTCGTATTGTCAATTAACACGTGTATAAACAGCACTAGGAAGTCATCTTTAAGGCTGGCCTTGTTGAGATCCCGATAATCTACACATACTCGCACCTTCCCTCCAGATTTCGACACTGGGACTACATTGGACAACCACTCAGGGTATGTTGATACCTTAATGATTCCTTTTTTGAACTGTTTGATAATCTCTTCTTTAACCTTCAGTCTCTATTCTGGTTTCAACCGTCTTAATTTATGCTTGACTGGTTTGAACCCTTCCTTAATTGGTAGTCGATAGACAACTATATCGGTGGATAGACCTATCATGTCTTCATGAGACCAGGAAAAAATATCCTTGAATTGAGTTAGGAGTTTGATTAGTTCTTTTTCTTGGTTAGAGGGGAGGTTTTTTCCGATCGGTAGCTCTTTGGGATTGTCAAGGGTTCCAATATTTATGGTGGTGGTTTGATCAAGGTTAGGTTTAGGTCTATCTTCGACCCATGCTTTGATTTCCTCGAGAACCTCATCATCATCCACTTCCTCTTGCTCAATCCCCATCAAGTCAAAGTCCAATTCTATATCAAAATCATAATCATTACTCAAATTTGGAAAGTTATGGACAGGGCTAGAAATACTCAAATTTGGAAACATGAGACAAAAAAGTTGATTGGTAAATATATACAAACGGTTGTCAATTACAAAAGGATTCAGCAATTGGTATGACAAAAGGAAATAATAAGTTACAGATAAAAGAAAACAAACATAAATATATAAAGGTAAAGCTCCCTGTCAATGGATCATTTTCCAAATTTTACCGTTCTCTGATGATCTGAGGGGTGATCATCCAATTACTAATAGTTAGATCCTAGGGGATAGCTGAGATAGATGCGTTGCTGGAGTTGGCGGCGTCTTCTAGGATGACCATAATTGATTTGGAACATGTCCTTGGATCCTCCTTTGGGATGTTCACACTTCCCCAGTTAAGGACTAGGAGGATGGGTTGATCATTTGATAGGTCTGCCCCATTGTATTTCTTCATTTCATTTTCAGAAAGGCAAAAGCTTCTCACAAATTACAACTGAATCTCATCCAAAAACTTCTTATCTTTGGCCATCCGGGCAATGTCCTTGAGAGGCTCTTCATCACCAATCTCCTTATATTCATTTTGATTGGTTTTAGGGATCAGGAGGTTTGAAATAATAGCGAGGACCTTCTTCAATGGTTCCTTACATTCGTCTTCATTGAGGTCTGGCTTGAGAGGAATCAAATGGTTGACTGGCATGTGTTTGTGAGGGTTACGATATTTAGATCCACTAGAATATCCTAATCCATCCCTTCCTAACTGTGTGTGTATGTGGATTGGGTTCTTGATTCCCTGGCCATTTTTACACAACCCTTGACCTAGTCGATGTCCTCTGGACGCATCTCTTGGCCGACTGCCATTACTTCTGGAGATATTCGGTGAGTTAATGCTGGAGCGCCCACAGAGTGGTAACGTGGGTTGCTTACTTCGAATGTTTGAAAACTGGCGGGCTCAATACCCTCATCCACGCTGATCAAGGGCATATCTCCCAGATTAATGATAGGATAATCAGGTTCTGTAATGACGGTGACTAGATTGCCGTTGATGATGTATTTCAATTGCTAATGAAGAGTTGAAGGAATGACACCAGCCATATGGATCCACGGTCGTCCCAGTAACAGATTATATCCAGTAGTGATTTTCAGAATTTGGAAAGGTATATTGAATGTGAATGGGTCAATCTCTACAGGAAGTTCAATTTCCCCAAATATATCCCTTCTTGATCCGTCGAATGCTCGTACCACTACATGGCTTTCCTAAATCCGATTCGGGTTAATCTTCAACCTATCCAAAGTATCATGTGGACAGATGTTCAAGGATGATCCGCCATCGATAATTACACATCCTACCAAGTATCCAGATAATACGACAACGATATGCAATGGTCTGCGATGCCCAGTTCCCTCGGCCAGTATATCATCATCGGTGAATGATATCACATTACTGTCCAATACATGGCTGATCAGGAGCCAATTTTTTTTAGTATCAATGATTTTGGGAAGATGTGCCTCGTCCAATACTTGGATTAGAATTTGATGATGGTCGTCAGAAGCCAATACTAAATCCAGAATGGAGATTTTATGTGGTTCAACTTCCAACTGCCTCATTGTTCTTGCTTCACTGTGCCCCATCTTATGGAGGAATTCTGCGACCTTTCTCGTTGATACCTTCCCCAATATCTTGGTTGCTGGTTTCAATAAACGCTCCAGGAGTTAAAGTGAATTCTTCTTAGGTACGACATCTGTACAATCGAGTGCCAATTTTATGCCTTCTCCATAATTCCACGGTACCTTCTTCAGACTAAGATCTGGGATTTGAGGCTAAGGAGCCAACATCAGTGGTTTTTGTGCTGGTATTTTCAGAGTAGTCTTGTTTCCCTGCCTAGATAATCCTTTTATGGTTATGGGTCAGACAGACGCTCTTTCTATGCAAAGGATAACACCTACCATTTCCTCCAAATTCCTTGCCCCTCGAGGTATATTATCTCTTCCTCCGGGAAGATCTCAGTTTTGCTCATCAGTTCTAGCTCTCCTGATTCAATTATATTCTGAATTAAGTGTCGTAGAGCCCAACATTCCTCAGTGGCATTTCCCGGGGCATTCGAATGATAGAGGAAGGACCTAGAAGGATCGAAACACTTTGATCGCAGATCCGGGGGTGGCAGAAATTCTTTGATCTTTCCTTCATCGATCAAAGTGCACAGAATTTCTTCCCTAGACTGCCTCAAGGGGTGAATTTTTGTTTGGCTACAAATTCTCATCGGTGCTGAATTCTAGCTTCCCTAGCCATCTTTTCTGTCCATTTATTCTGCTCTAGGAAGCGAATCCGATCCCTTCTTGAGATTGGGACATCCTGGACTAATATGGTGTTGGTTGGCCTCGGTAGGACTTGGACTATTAGCTGTCGGGTCAACTGATGTTGGTATACGACCAGATCTGTCAATTGGTCAATATGCGCCTTAATCAAGGCCAAGTCTTGCTCCACCATATACTTCTCTTCGGGGTATCCCCATATTGCAGAGTCATTCACAGAGGGAGCTTCCCCCAGCTTCCTCAGGTACTTGCGATTTTCCCTACCTCCTGAACTAATCATGTTGACTCCTTTCGCGTTATGCTGAGGTAAAGGGTTAATGTTGACATTCGAATGCTTTGGTGTTTTGACTACAATCTCCCCACTGTCAATCAAGTTTTGAATTTTGTGTTTTAAAGTCCAACACTCTGAGTGTCAGGCCCCGGTGAGTTGTAATGGTAAGCGCATTTCTTGTTGGGATCAAATTGCCTTCCATTTGGATCAGAAGGTGGAGCAAGCTCAACGATCTTTTTCTGGGCGATTAATAGTGCCAATATATTATCTAAAGAGTCCCCTAAAGGAGTAAATATCCTTCTTCGCTTGTTCTCCCAAACCTTTAACGCTGTAGGATTTCGGGAATTCACATGGTAAGTGTTTTGTTTCTGGATTGGAGGACTGGAGCTTTTATTGGTAGCTGGCCCTTAAAATATCAAAGAGACATCTTCTTCCTTCCTTTTAGATACTCTTTTGGGGGAGCTCGCATAGTTTCCCAACTGTATGTGCTCTGCTACGACCTCCAAAGCAGTGAGATCTTTGATCTTACCTGACTCCAAACCCATTTCAGCCATTTCTCCATGTTTGATCATTTCAGAGAAAGATTTGCCTAACCCTGCAAGGACTCTTTCGTAGAAAGGGGCTTCTTGTATGTTGTCACCATCTCACTTTCCTCCATCGGTGGGTTAACTTGGGCTGCCATTCGCCTCCATCGCTGCGTATATTCTCTGAACGACTCATTGCTCAATTTTTTAACTTTGGTAACCTGGTAGCAATCAGGTGTCATCTGGGATTGGAAACTAAACTGGTTGAGGGAAGCGTGGGCCAAATCCTCCCAACCACGGACTTTGGAATATTTATTCGGGCATACCAAGTTCAGGCTTCACCGGTAAAGCTTTTTGTGAATAGCTGCATTTTGAGGTTCTCATCCTCGGCGTAAGTTCCAAGTTCACCTATATAGACTTTTAAGTGAGTATAGGGATCACCTAATCCATTGTATTTCTCAAACTCTGGGACTTGAAACTTATCTGAGTATCTCGCTTTTGGGAAAATACATATGTCCAAATAATTCATGCTCCCGTGGGATCCTGTCCCATTCATAGACCGGATAGCGTCCTCCATTTGCCTAATTTTTTTCTTGATATCTTCAAATTCTTTGTCTTCCCGGAGGTCTACTACTTCTCGTGTCGTCCTTTAGGACCAGGGCTTCCTTGGCTACTTTGACATCGAGGGGAGAGATAGGTGTGGACATCTGGGTATCACCGTATTTTTTCGGTATTTTTATATCTCCTTGCACAGACGGTTCAGTCTGACTCTTATTCTTAGGTTCCTAAGATACTTTACTATAACGATTGAGATTTTATATAATAATTTTAATAGTTATTGAGTGAAATAAATATTATATGTGATTTATTTATTGAGTTAAATAAATTATGTGATTTATGGAAGTGATTTAATTAAGTGTTATATATTAATTAAATGAATGTTTAATATTTAATTTAATTGATGTATATTAATTTTATAATATAGTTCTAATTTAACTAAGATAATTAAATTAGATGAATTGTGTGTTAAGTGTTACATGGATTATAATTAGCGAGTAATTATAATTATGTGGTAATTTTATGTGATTAATTGATGTTAGATTTTAATTGATTAAATTAGATGTTAAAATATTTAATTAATTAAAAGTATGACATTAAAATATGTGTTAGCTGATTTATTAAAATAAAGAAAAGAATTTTTTAAATGATTTTAACCAGACAAGGCTTACATTTGTTTTAAAAGGCTTTTCCCAAACGGAGCCCTAACTATCAAAAAGTTGTTTTTAAATAAATTGTTTACCAAACGGGACCTTAGTGCTAAAATCTGTTTTATAAGTATTGTTGCCAAACAAAGCCTTGTGGCTTTTATATTCTTGTAACTGTCAATTAAATAATAAGTTTTAAAGCTAATTAGTATACGTATTATTATATGAGTTATATAGTGTTTATGTTAGTTTAGAGTTAGCCTAAGCCTAAGAGAAGAGAAAGAGCAGAGAAGTATTACAGAGAAAATATAGAGAGAAAGGAATAGGAGAGACTAAGAAGAAAGGGGAAAGCTTGAGAAGCTTAAGAAGAATCCATCATCATCTTCATATCTTTCTTCAATCTCCAGACAACGGGTATAATCACAATTTTATAATTTTAAGAACTCTACTTAGTTATTTCTTTATTTTGAATTCTCTGTGAAATTTATTTGCACGAAATTGATTATGTTGATACGGATTTTGTTCATGTGATGTTATAATTGAATTATATGCCATAAACAACGAATTTCAGGAATCAAATTGTCATAGAAATATGTTTTAATGAATAGTATGTGCGCATATGGAATTTCATGTATTTGGTTGATTTTAGAGTAAAATTGATGAATTAGTATATGTTAATATGCATATTAGGAATTTGTTTGATGCTATCTTCAATTACGTATATATAATGCATGTATATAGAGTTGAATTGCTTGAGAAAGTGATTTACAGTAAATGGTTTTATAAAATATATAAGTTTTATGAAAATATCAAATTTGATTTCTAAAACTTTTGATTATTGTTGTTTAAATAATTTTTGTGTTTGGAGATATGTTATATGAGTGTATTTTATCAAGTATGTGCTATACATTGTTCTAGTAGCTTGTTATTGCCGTTTGATGGCATGTTGGGTTTAATCGGTGAAACAGGGAGGCTGCACTGCCTGCTTCTGTCTGCGTACCTGCGCAGCTGCGCCAGTAGTACAGCCAGAAGCAGCGCAGCTGCGCCACTGGGTTTTCTCAGGCTGGTCACCTGCGCAGCTACGCCGGTGCCAAGGCCTACGGCTGCGCAGCTGCGCCGTTGCCTGATCAGAGGTAGAGAATGCTAGCTAATTGTGCAGTGGTATTTTAGAGCTTAGTTTAATTGTGCTATAATATTGAGTATATACCTAGTTGCTATAACATGTTGTTAATATGAATGTGACAATTGCATGTTTAGAAAAGAAAAAGAGGATTTGAAAACCTTAATGTAGTATTTAAAGTATGAACTTTAATTGTTTAATTGGAATTTCGTTAATATGAATTACTTAATTATAATTTCAATAATTATAATTTAAGAGGAAATGTTTAATTTAAATTATAATTTTGTTAGATTATAATGAATATTAATTGATTTATTTTAATGAATTAGATGTTAATTTAAATTATAATTTATATAATATAATTTAATAAATGCATGTTTAATTATAGATTATAAATTGATAATTGCATGATTAATTATAATTTGTGTAATTATAATGCATGATATAGTTTAATTGATTATAAATTATAATTTGTTTATAATTTAAAAGGTAATTATAATTTAAGTAATTATAATTTGATTAAGTGTTTGAATTATAATTGTTTAATTATAATTTAGTTAAATACATAATTAATTTAATTATGTGAGTATGTATGTGATGTAATTAACTATGTGATGGTTGATTAATATTATTTATTTAATTCGAATGAGTTAACCGTGAGGGTTAACTAATTGTGTGAATTAGTTATGTGTTAACTAATTTAGGTTATTGTGATTAAATATATGTATGTAGGAAGTGTTAGAACGTGATTGTGTTAAGTAGCTTGCGCTTAAGGCAAGTCTTCTAAACCCTAAACTCGTTTATTTATTTAAATTCAATTATTCATTATTTGAGATTGTTCGTTTATTGGACAAGTAATTATTGAAAGTTCATGATGTAATTAAAGTAACCTTGGCTTATTGTTCAAGCAAGGTCTGTATATTCTTTTCAGATGCTTTAAATTTACTTCTAAAGTATATGTTAGTTCGTAGTTCTTTCACTTACGAATTATTCTAAGTTATTGAAAGTCGATTCAACTAATCCTTAGTTGATGAACTTGAATTCTAAATTATCCTTGTAAGCTTATCCAAACCAAACTTCCTTTGGTGCGGACTTGTATTCAAATACTGAGTTTGCCAACCCTATTTATTAGGGGAGGTTACTACGCGGAAGCGTTAAGATGTTTGTGCACAATACATGGTACGAAAGGCTAATCCCCCTAAGTACGAGTTAAGGTTCATAGTCTTATTGACTGTTAAAGGTTTAAATAGAAATGTTTATAACCTAGGACAAGAGTTCAAAGGTCTTATGACCCTCAGATAAATTCTATATTCGAATTTTAATGTTGATAGAGAATTATTATTCAATCCTATATGGTTGAAGTAAGCTAAGTTATTCAAAAAAATTTAAAGATATTCTTTCATGTATTTATTATTGTTAAACTCCAGTGAGCTGTTGTTTGCTCACTCTTGCATTATATAACAATTGCAGCTATAGTTGTTAATGTTAATGCCCTGTCATCAAGTAAAGGCAAAGGAAAGATGAACAAGTGAAGACTTGTTTAATTATTTTGAAATGATTGTAATAAGACTTTTATGTTATGTTTTTTATTCTGCACTTTATTATTATGTCAAGGTTAGATTAAACCCTGGGATTATTTTTGAAAGGTTGTAACTCTTTTTTTAAGGGATATTTCATTATTTTAATTAAAGGTTGTAATTTATTTTGATATTATCTTGGGTAGATGTTGTTATAGTTAGAAAGTGAACACCAAATCATGTGCAAACAAAGTACCCGGATTTCGGGGTGTCACAGGTTAGTATCAGAGCCGTAGGTTATGAAACCTTAGGTGGGAAAAAACCTTAGGTAGTAGCCTTATGGTAAGATCGAAAAGATAGATGTGATAGGTAAAGATAATAAACTACCTTATGTGTTATGTGTTTACATTTTTGAATTCGAAGAATGACGATTCGATATCACGTAATAATAAACTTTAAAATTCTTTTGTCAGGATGTCGAACGTTGGAGAACCTAGTCAGGCTAGAGAGGATGTAACTCAGGTGCCTAGAGAAGAGGAGCCCCGTGACATACATGTTGTCTGGGAGCAGCTGGTTAAGAGAGAGCCATCTCCAATGATCACCGTAGCTGGTCGGGAGCATGAGCTGACACCTATTCCAGAGGAAGAGGAAGAGGACGAGTCTGAAGAGGAGGAAGAGGATCCCGAGGAGGAATTCCCACCTCACTCTACTAGTGCTGAGATGTACGAGACAGTCTACGGCAGTAACGTGGAGCTTCATGGATGACTCGGAGAGCTTGAGGAAACTATCCAGCAGCGAGACGAGACGATCGAGGATATAGCAAGTGACTTAAGAGATGCACAGTGGAACTTAATACACGTAGAGAATGATCGAGACGAGGCACGAGCTGAACTAGCAAAGCTGAAGTAGGACAACCAAGAGGAGTCGACAAAGCGTGCCAGAGCTGAGGAGATAAACTTGAGGGCTACTCAACGAGCCGATCAACCTGAAGATGAAGCTGAAGCCAAGAGGACCAAGCTGAGAGAAATAGAGTATGCTTTCCATACAGCGATAGAAAGAGCTCAGGACCGTGTTTTCTACTACCCGGCTCAGTTCCAAGGCTTACCATGGTTTGTGGTGGACCGAATGACGGCGTTTCGGGTAATAAAAGTGGAATGCAGAGAGGCTGTGCGACGTATCAATATGCCTAGGCAGTTGTAGAGTTTTTTTTACGTGTTGCTTTTTGTATTAAATAATGTAAATCCCATAATTTGAGATAAGAGTGGGATGAGTTAATAATGTAATCTTGTAACTTTTCCAGTTCGGGAAGGATGATGTATATAGCAGAAATGTTATCTAATTGATGTTTTAAACTACGAGTAATGAATAAAAGAAGTTTACTGATGTGCTATGTGTTCTACGTGAACTGAGTTATTCAAACCTTTAAGCATGAACTTGAATATTTAAAAATTGAATAAAAGATCTAATAATAATATTTTCTTAACAGAAAATACCTCCTAGAAGAAGACCAACACGTCAAAACCCCGAGGGTTCGACGAACAATAACAACAATAATGATGGGACGAATCCCAACTCGGTTCAGCAGTTGGTGAACCTGTTGACAGGAGCTCTTGCGAATCAGCCGCAAGTGCAGGGTACGACGTTCAAGGAATTTAAAGCAGTAGGACCGCCTGAATTCAAGGGATCGACCAACCCTATCGAGGATCATACGTGGGTGATGGAAATAGAGAAGGTCTTTGACGTAGCTAGAGTAGGTGAAGACTAGAAGACAGCGTTCGCGGCTTTCATGTTAAAGTCGGATGCTAGCTTTTGGTGGCAAGCTAATAAGACCCGAGAGGGAGAGGTAGTCATAATGTGGGAAAATTTCAAGGAAATGTTCTACGAGATGTACTTCCTAGTGAATTTGCAGGACAAGATGGAGGTCCAATTCCTAGAGCTTAAGTAGGGAGGGATGACGGTGTCCGAGTATGCTGCGAAGTTCAACGAACTGGCCAGGTTCGCTACTTACCAAGTCAGTACTGACGCTAGGAAGGCGAGGAGGTTTGAACGGAGAATGAAGCCCTGGCTCTACAGCAAGGTTTCTATGTTCCAGCTGAACACGTTTGCAGCTGTGCTGGAAAAGGCTATACTAGCAGAGGGAGGAAGCGAAGCGGTGATGAAGTTCATCCAAGATATGAAGAAAAAGAATGAGGTGGAAACCAAGGCTGGGGGTAGCAGCGCTGTGAAACAGAAGAGGAAATGGAATGACAATACCTCTGCTGTGAGTCAGCAGGGAAGCCAGTAGAAGAGGAAGTTTGAAGCATGTACGACATGCGGTAAGAATCACACTGACGTGTACATAAAGGGGAAGCGGGTGTGCTTCAACTGTGATCAGGAAGGCCACATTGCGCCTAATTGCCCAAACCCGAAGAAGGGAGCTTGCTTTACATGTGAATCTAAGGATCAAATGGCTCACAACTGCCCGAAGAAGCTGACGGCAAGGTCAACAGGGAGCGGAGGGAATGGAAGTGGCAGTACTGTGACTATCGCTACACCATTGCAGGCTGTTCGACCCACTGCCCGGACATTCAATATGACGGTGCAGGATACTGTGTAATCAAAAGACGTGGTGTCAGGTATTATTTCGGTCAATAGTATAAATGCATATGTATTATTTGATTCGGGAGCTACTTGTAAATTCATATCTGATGATTTTGCTAAAACCCTAGACTTACCTATAGAGGAGTTAGTTTACCCCTTGAACATAGAGATTGCCAATAGGGAGGTTATTCCTATTAGGTTTGTTTATAAGAACTGTAGATTGGACATTAAGGGTCAGGAGCTGAGGGTAGATTTAATTCCGATAAAACTTGGGGAATTCGATGTTATACTGGGTGTGGATTGGTTGTTCAACCATGGGGAGATAATCGACTGTCAGAAGAAGTTGGTAAACCTTACGACTCCATCAAAGTTAGTGTTATATGATAGCAAATCACCTAGACAAGCGAGTTGTCTGACTGTTGTGCAAGCCAAGAAACTTTTGAGGCAAGGCTGTGTAGGATATCTAGCCTACATACTAGATACGCGTAAGAAAAGCCCGAAGGTGGAAGAGATATCGGTGGTTAAGGAGTTTGTGGACGTATTTCCGAGCGACTTGCCAGGACTTCCGCTAGATAGAGAGACAGAGTTCGTGATCGATTTAGCGCCGGGAACTGCTCCAATTTCGAAGGTTTCGTACCGAATGGCTCCAGTCGAGATGAAGAAGTACCTGTTCAAATAGTTGATAGAAAGGAACAAGTACTTAGGAATAAAGTGATACCTTCTGTTAAGATAATCTGGAGGAACCATAGTGCTGAAGAAGCTACGTGGGAACTCGAAGATGTTATGATGAAATCTTATCCGCAGTTATTTGCTTAATTTTTGTGTGTAACCCCTTATGTACTAATTCTGGGGACAGAATCCTTTTAAGGTGGGAAGAATGTAATAGACGAGAATTTTTTTTTTATATGTGATTTTCGGGACAGAATCCTTTTAAGGAGGGAAGATTGTAACGATTGAGATTTTATATAATAATTTTAATATTTATTGAGCAAAATAAATATTTTATGTGATTTATTTATTGAGTTAAATAAATTATGTGATTTGTGGAAGTGATTTAATTAAGTGTTATATATTAATTAAATAAATGTTTAATAGTTAATTTAATTGTTGTATATTAATTTTATAATATAGTTCTAATTTAACTAAGATAATTAAATTAGATGAATTGTGTGTTAAGTGTATAATTAGCGAGTAATTATAATTATATGGCAATTTTATGTGATTAATTGATGTTAGATTTTAATTGATTAAATTTGATGTTAAAATATTTAATTAATTAAAACTGTGACATTAAAATATGTGTTAGATGATATATTAAAATAAAGAAAAGAATTTTTTAAATGATTTTAACCAAACAAGGCTTACATTTGTTTTAAAAGGCTTTTCCCAAACGGGGCCTTAACTATCAAAAAGCTATTTTTAAATAAATTGTTTACCAAACGGGACCTTAGTGCTAAAATCTGTTTTATAAGTATTGTTGCCAAACAAAGCCTTGTGGCTTTTGAATTCTTGTAACTGTCAATTAAATAATAAGTTTTAATGCTAATTAGTATACGTATTATTATATGAGTTATATAGTGTTTACGTTAGTTTAGAGTTAGCCTAAGCCTAAGAGAAGAGAAAGAGCAGAGAAGTATTATAGACAAAATATAGAGAGAAAGGAAGAGGAGAGACTAAGAAGAAAGGGGAAAGCTTGAGAAGCTTGAGAAGAATCCACCATCATCTTCATATCCTTCTTCAATCTCCAAACAACGAGTATAATCACAATTTTATAATTTTAAGAACTCTACTTAGTTATTTCTTTATTTTGAATTCTCTGTGAAATTTATTTACACGAAATCGATTATTTGATATGGATTTTATTCATGTGATGTTATAATTGAATTATATGCTATAAACAATGAATTTCAGGAATCAAATTGTCAAAGAAATATGTTTTAATGAATAGTATGTGCTCATATGGAATTTCATGTATTTAGTTGATTTTAGTGTAAAATTGATAAATTAGTATATGTTAATATGCTTATTAGGAATTTGTTTGATGTTATCTTCAATTACGTATATAATGCATGTATATAGAGTTGAATTGCTTGAGAAAGTGATTTACAGTTAATGGTTTTATAAAATATATAAGTTTTATGAAAATATCAAATTTGATTTGTAAGACCCCAAATTTTATAAATAAGGTTTAATTTTCTTTATATATTATTTTGAAATAGTAAGGTGTTGATTTGATAAATGTGATAAGTTACGGGTGAAATGTGCAAAGTTTATAAAGTAAGCAAGTGGTTATAAAATATTCGTTGTGTCGGGGAATATTCGTTTGGTCGAGGAATATTCTTTTTGTCGGAGAATATTCGTACGACGGCGCAGTCATTGGTGGACCCCACAACGGAATGAATGTTGGATATAGAAAGCGGCAGAAGTAACCTTTTTTAAAAATAACGGCAAACTATTACCGTTAGTACTGTTAAAATACCCAGTGGTTAAAATACAATAATACGTGGTGTTGCACAGTAGCATACAGTATTGTACAGTATTTTGAATTATTGATTCTTACGTACGAATGCACTTACTCAATTATTGTTACAGTAATTACTGTTCAATATTTTATATTATTGATTCAATAATTGCATAATATTTTATTGGTTCAATATTTACTACGTTGATATTTTATATCAATAAGTGCTACTTTGCTATTTTATATTATTGATTTAATAATTGTTATTGCACATTATTTTAAATTATCAAATAAATAATTCATATTATTTGAATAATATTTATAGATAGCATTATTGAAAATGTCTAAGAAAGTTTTGTCTAGGAATGGGGTTGATTAATTGCGCGCCAGTAAGGAGAAATTCTTATCGGAAGGCCCCCTCTTTCCTGGGAACGATCTGGTTATCAGTATTGTAGTTCTGTAATATTCTTTGTAAATAATTGATTTTTGATATATATGATAAGGAAATATTTATTCAATGTAGATTTAAACGAAGGAATTTTTAACATGTGACATTTGTCGAAAGTTGGTATTCTATCTTGACCGAAAAAATAATTCATTCAAATATATTATTATAATATTACATTATAGTAGTATAATGTGATTATATAATTTTTATAATTCGAATGGTAACATTATTATAGTAAATTCATGGTATAAAAGTTAAACGAGGTGGAAGAGTGCAAATTGAATTTGAACTCTTATGATGCAAACAATGATGTCATCGGAGCGATGAGGTAAGCAAGGATGTCATCGAAGCGATGAGGTAAGCAATGATGTCATAGGATCGATGATGTAAGCGATGATGTCATAAATTATGGCAAAAAGACTATTTTACCCTTACTCTGTCGAGCTTATAAATAGAAGCTCATTTCTTCATTATTTCTCACCAATTCACTATAACTATAGAGAGAGAAAGTATAGAGAGAATAAGAGAGAAAGAAGAAGAGTATTCTGCTATTATACTAGTACAGTCTCCAAATTTTTAAGGTAAGGGGTATTATTTCTTTCGTATTCATAAAGAGAGTTGTTTTCTTTCAATACTCGTAAGGGTTGTCATTCTATTCTTTATTATTCTGTTGGAATAACCTATCTACGCGGACTACCGCATGCATGGTGAAATCCTGTTGTTATTCCATTCTTTATTATTCTGTGGAAATAACCTGTCTACGCGGACTACCGCATGCCTGGTGAATAACCCTTCGTATTCAATTATTATTAAATTGTGGAAATAATCTGTCTGAGCGGACAACGGCCAGACGGTTGAAAATCCAATTGCAGTTTCGTATATTGTTTATTTCAGATTCCTAACTCTAAACGTACTACGGTAAGTATTCCTTCTAGAATTTCTGAAATGGTCACAAATTCCTTGAGTTTTGCATTCATCTAATATTATTTTACTGAAATATTGGTTTGAACTTTCTTGTGAAAATTTTATATTTTCATGTCTAGTTACTATTCATGAGTTACTATTCATGAGTTACTATTTACGAGTTACTATTCATGGGATACTATTTACGGTAAAAAAATATATATATTTTTTTTTCTTTCCAAATCATCTTTGATTGGATCCAGGTTTTTATCTTCATTCTTAAACTCTGGAGAAATTCTCTAATATTTGTCCTTTATCTCACTTGATTCGTTATTCGTATTGTTTTCATCATCCTCAGTCCTAAATGGTGATATAACTAAATATCTTTGGCCTGTAGTGCAAAGATAAATGCGTACTTGATGAATATCTTTGGCCTGTAGTGCAAAGATGAATGATTACCTAATGAATATCTTTGGCACGTAGTGCAAAGATGGATAGGTGTTGAGATGAACATGACCAACTGGTGATACAAATGAATATCTTTGGTCGTAGTGCAAAAGATGAATATTTGATTCGAGATGAATATTGATTGATGTTACAGGGATAAAATATTGATGATGGACTTTTAAATTATAGAAAATAGTAGACATCATTCTCTGCTTAACTCTTCTAATAAATTGTCATTTTCGCTGCAGTTGTTGATCTAAAACTGGTTGTCCATAATATTTTATCTAATTTGTTGAAGACTAACGATAATTTATTCTTCATTATCTTAGTCATAATATTCTTTACTGGGTTAGTTGAGCTCACCATTTTCTTCCATTGTTCTTTTCGGGAAATGAGAATATAGTGGATACTAGTCGGGAAATGGAGTGATGGTCCGAGTTAGAACTGTAGAAGTCCTTACTATTTATTTTTTTTAAATAGTGTGATAATAAATATAATGAGAAATTAGTTTGAATGTTAATATTTTCTATATGTCTGTATTGACACTCATAGTTGTGTGGTCGTAATTTGCACGACCGTTTGATATTAAAGATTGTATTTGGATTTTGTACCATGTATTTGGCGACTCAGAATGGGTTGAGTATTGAACATATTTTGGGGGCGTCACATGATTTCTAAAAGTTTTGATTATTGTTGTTTAAATGATTTTTGTGTTTGGAGATATATTATATGAGTGTATTGTATCAAGTATGTGCTATACATTGTTCTAGTAGCTTGTTATTGCCGTTTGATGGCATGTTGGGTTTAATCGGTGAAACAGGAAGGCTGCACTGCCTGCTTCTGTCTCCGTACCTGCGCAGTTGCGTCGGTAGCACAGCCAAAAGCAGCGCAGCTGCGCCACTGGGTTTTCTAAGGCTGGTCACCTGCGCAGCTGCGCCGATGCCAAGGCCTACGGCTGCACAGCTGCGTCGGTGCCTGATCAGAGACAGAGAATGCTAGTTAATTGTGCAGTGGTATTTTAGAGCTTAGTTTAATTGTGATATGATATTGAGTATATACCTAGTTGCTATAACATGTTGTTAATATGAATGTAACAATTGCATGTTTGGAAAAGAAAAAGGGGATTTGAAAACCATAATGTAGTATTTAAATTGTGAATTTTAATTGTTTAATTGGAATTTCGTTAATATGAATTACTTAATTATAATTTCAATAATTATAATTTAAGAGTAAATGTTTAATTTAAATTATAATTTTATTAGACTATAATAAATATTAATTGATTTATTTTAATTAATTAGATGTTAATTTAAATTATAATTTATGTAATTATAATTTAATAAATGCATGTTTAATTATGGATTATAAATTGATAATTGCATGATTAATTATAATTTGTGTAATTATAATGCATGATATAGTTTAATTGATTATAAATTATAATTTGTTTATAATTTAAAATGTAATTATAATTTAAGTAATTATAATTTGATTAAGTGTTTGAATTATAATTTAGTTAAATACATAATTAATTTAATTATGTGAGTATGTATGTGATGTAATTAACTATATGATGGTTGATTATTATTATTTATTTAATTCGAATGAGTTAACCGTGAGGGTTAACTAATTGTATAAATTAGTTATGTGTTAACTAATTTAGGTTATTGTGATTAAATATATGTATGTAGAAAGTGTTACAACGTGATTGTGTTAAGTAACTTACGCTTAAGGCAAGTCTTCTAAACCCTAAACTCGTTTATTTCTTTAAATTTAATTATTCATTGTTTGAGATTGTTCGTTTATTGGACAAGTAATTATTGAAAGTTCATGATGTAATTAAAGTAACCTTGGCTTATTGTTCAAGTAAGGTCTGTATATTCTTTTCAGATGCTTTAAATTTACTTCTAAAGCATATGTTAGTTCGTAGTTCTTTCACTTATGAATTATTCTAAGTTATTGAAAGTGAATTCAACTAATCCTTAGTTGATGAACTTGAATTCTAAATTATCATTGTAAGCTTATCCAAACCAAACTTCCTTTGGTGCGGACTTGTATTCAAATATTGAGTTGAACAACCCTATTTATTAGGGGAGGTTACTACGCGGAAGCGTTAAGATGTTTGTACACAATACATGGTACGAAGGGCTGATCCCCCTAAGTATGAGTTAAGGTCCATAATCTTATTGACTGTTAAAGGTTTAAACAGAAATATTTATAACCTAGGACAAGAGTTCAAAGGTCTTATGACCCTCAGATAAATTCTATATTCGAATTTTAACATTGATAGAGAATTATTATTCAATTCTTTATGGTTGATGTAAGCTAAGTTATTCAAAAAAATTTAAAGATATTATTTCATGTATTTATTATTGTTAAACTCTAGTGAGCTGTTGTTTGCTCACTCTTGCATTATATAACAATTGCAGCTACTGTTGATAATGTTAATGCCCCGTCATCAAGTAAAGGCAAAGAAAGATGAACAAGTGAAGACTTGTTTAATTATTTTAAAATAATTGTAATAAGACTTTTATGTTATGTTTTTATTTCCACACTTTATTATTATGTCAAGGTTAGATTAAACCCTGGGATTATTTTTGAAAGGTTGTAACTCTTGTTTTAAGGGAGATTTCATTATTTTAGTTAAAGGTTGTAATTTATTTTGATATTATATTGGGTAGATGTTGTTATAGTTAGAAAGCGAACACCAAATCATGTGAAAACGAAGTACCCGGATTTGGGGGTGTCACATTCACACTGTTCTCTCAACAGGGTAGTCTTCTCGGCAATCTGTTTCTTAAACTCCTCGAATTCCTCTCGAGATATAGGGATGGGTTCCGATGAACTTCTTTCAGCCATTTTGACTGGTGGTGAACGGGCCTTTTTGGCTCAAAATCGAGTTCTAGGACCAATCTGCACAAAACTGATATCTAGTTTAGACTAAATATTGGTGGACATGGATACATGATATGCTATGCATCAGTTTAATGGTTTTTTAATCTTATCTGGCAAAATAAAGGGTTAGTCGACTTGATGACAGGATAAGAAAGATGTACAAATGATAGTTCAAGATGATTGCCATTTATATGCGCGGAAGAGTACATAGGACATGAAGAGACACACCGCGCGTTTGGTTTATCAGAAGCTGGCCTATCTTAGGGTTACTCTCACGGGCTTTTTGAATTTGGTTCCTAGATCTTCGTAATTTACTTGATGAAAACATTCATCTTTCAATTGGAGCGAATTTGAGTGGTGCTTTTCCTAAGCCTCGCAATGAAAACATCCATAGGAGTCCAGTAATAAATAATCGACGGGATTGCCTCCTAACGGAGGGACCACACAGCATACATTCACATATATTCATGTCCTTACCGTATGCAAAATAATGGCATTGTGCGAAGCACTAATTTATATTATGTGAGGCACTAATACAAATTGCTTAAAAATTTGAAACATTAATCACACATAAAGATCATTCACACAAAAAATGCACATGTAGAATAAAAATTAAAATGATTAAACGAGGCTTAAACCCTCTTTAATCCCCAGCAGAGTTGCCACCTGTCGACGCCGGGAAAAAATATTGATTTTAAGTGTGCCCGTCTTTCCTAAGTTTGTGTTGTTTGTTTTACCCTTCCATGATTCGCTATGTCTATGGATTTTATTGAAGGGTGAGGTTTTAGGAAAGCGATACCAATATAAGTGACGACTTTAAAAAGATTAATTTGATTATTTCTATAATTGGACCGAATGAGACAGAGCCGCCAGTTGGTATGGTTTAAATGGATGTACAAAATCATCCGAGTTTTGAAGGTTTTCACAATATGGTCCAATATATGACTCCGTAAGATTGGTCTGAAACCCGAGATTCGTGAAATTCGGGGGCTAGTTTAAGCGGGGGGAAGGTGTTAGGCACCCCCCGTGTGACGCCCCTAAATTCAGACACTCGTATCTCGAATTCGGTGCATCATGATCTAATTCTAATAACATACTAAAATCTCATGCAACGAAATAATAGAATAATTTACATTGATTTAATATAAATATTCGCGTCCCACGGTCTTGCAACTATGACTAACTTAAGCATATCTTAAGCCATAACATAACTTAATACATAACTTTAAATAAGTCTTATTACAACATAATAATAATAATCCTAAAGGAGAACAAAGCTACGCCGTAGCCTTACCTTTGTCGTTATCCGTTCCAGAGGGTCCTCACTGCTCTGCCTTAACTGAAATATTTAAGAAAAGCAAGAATGAGAAACAAATTTGCTCAACAAGTAATCTAGCAATAAGGGTAAGCATAATTATAAAGTTTAATAATATCCAAGGTATGATATCAAAGGAAAACTCACAAGTTTAAGGAATAATTTTGTAAAAAAAGAAATATCAATAGTTCCAAAACTGTCCTTTGAATTGTAAACAGAAGGTCATTATAGACCGAAGCAATATCAAAAGGATTAAAAGGGTTCAACGCTTTTCTAAAAGATAAAGTTTAATACTGAGCAGTCACTAAGGACCAAGAACTCCTGCTAGAATTAACAGTGTTTAACTGAAAATCCGATATAAACAAGTACAACAGGTGATCAACCTAAAGTACCCTACATTATGCATAATATTCATATTCTATTTGTGTGTACGTCGGTTCCCAGACAATTATATAGTTTCCCCTTCAATGATGGTTGTTCATCTCAGTAGATTTATAAGATTTCTCACCAAAGCAATTGGTTTGGATCGCTTTCTAATTCATGATATTGGTCTAGCCGAATCAAATGGCATAGACAACTTTTGCAATGTATATAAGAACAATTTATAAGTTCAATACTCGCAACATAATTCGAACAATATAATCATGCTTTAAATCAAGTTATGAAATATAAATTTATAAGACAAGAATTATTCTAGCAATTATTTACTCGTACGATCAATAATAATACAAGCTTAAGTACGTGCTCAATAAAGAGTAAGGTTAGAATACTTGCATAATATCCAAAGTTGTGTAACATAGAGAATTTGCTCAATAAAAGAGTATAGTTCGGATACTTGCCTGAGTCATTGACTAATTCCGACCTTGAATTCTTATCCTTTTATTAACCTATTGTTATCGTAATGGTTAATCTGTGATGAACGAGAATTTGTAATATAATTTGAATATTTATTGAATTAAATAATATTTTTTTGATGATTTAATTATTGAATTAAATAAGTAATTGATGAATTCGTGGTAGATTAATTTAATTATATGTGTTACATTGATTAAATTAATGTAGAGAATTTTATTATTCAAAGTAAGAATTTAATTGAGCTTATTTGATTAAATGAATTATTTAATAAGCATAATATTATTCTAATTAATTAGAGATTTAATGATTTGACATAATTAATAAATGAGAATTTTAATTATGTGACTATGTGAATTTATGTGATTTTATTCTATTTTATTTAATTAATTTAAATGAGATTATATGATTACTTGGATGTGATATTATTAAACTATATAATAAGAGTTTAATTAAATCGGGATGAAATTTTAATTGAACCGTGATTCTGGGGACAGAATCCTTTTAAGGGGAGATGTTGGTTTTATTTCTATCTATTGCATGGTTGCATTTATTATGGGTGGATAGATAGATGATATTTGTACAGTGAACACCAAATCCCGTGGAAATTGAAGTACCCGAATTTAGTGAAATTGAAGTACATACAACCGAGCGTATTGCCATGGGGAGCGCCTAGTGTTATTTGTGAAGAAGAAGAACTGAGACGATGCGGCTCTGCATCGATTATAGAGAGTTAAACAAGGTCACCATTAAGAATAGATATCCATTACCAAGGATCGACGACCTGTTTGATCAATTGAAAGGAGCGAGATACTTTTCAAAGATAGACTTGAGGAGTGGTTATCATCAGCTGAAGGTGAGGCCAGAGGATGTTCCGAAGATAGCGTTTAGGACTCGATATGGTCACTACAAATTTTTGGTGATGTCATTCGGTCTAACGAATGCTCCTGCAGCATTTATAGGCCTAATGAATGGAGTGTTCAAGCCATATTTAGACAAATTCGTGGTGGTGTTTATCGACGACATTTTGGTGTATTCGAAGACTAAGGAAGAACATGTAGAGCATCTGAAATTAACATTAGAGGCGTTGAGAAGAGAGAAGTTGTATGCCAAATTTTTGAAATGTGAATTCTGGATTGAAAGGGTACAATTTCTTGGACATGTGATCGATAAGGATAAAATTTTGGTAGATCCCTTTAAAGTCGAAGCTGTGATGAACTGGGATCAGCCGAAAACATCGTAGGAAGTGAGAAGTTTTCTTGGATTGGCAGGCTATTACAGAAGATTCACTCAGGACTTTTCCAAGATCGCAACTCCGCTAACGAATTCGCCTAGGAAAGCTGTGAAATTCGTTTGGACGGAGAAATGTGAGGAAAGCTTCCAAGAACTTAAGAAGATGTTGAGTTCGGCACCTGTGTTATCTCTTCCGGATGACACATGAAATTTTATGTTTTATAGTGATGTGTCGCATAAAGGACTAGGCTGTGTGCTTATGAAAAACTGTAGGGTCATTGCGTATGCGTCACGACAATTGGAGGACTATGAGAAGGGGTATCCGACCCATAATTTAGAGTTAGCTGCAATGATTTTTGCTTTGAAGATATGGAGACACTATCTCTATGGGGAGAAGTGTGAAATATATACAGACCACAAGAGTCTGAAATATATTTTTACACAAAAGGATTTGAATATGCGCCAGAGAAGGTGGCTGGAGTTAATTAAGGACTATGATTGCAAGATTTTATATCATCTGGGTAAAGTAAACGTGGTTGCCGACGCCTTAAGCAGAAAGGGTCGGGAGAAATTAATGATGTTGACCGCTTAGGAGGAGCTAATTTCAGCAATGGAGAAGCTAGAGTTGGAAGTGAAGTATCCGATGGAGATTGACGAGAAGTTGTTCCAGATGCAAGCTGGTACAACTTTGCTGGATAAGGTTAAGGAAGCTCAACTACATGACAAAGAATGTGAGAAGGTGAAGAAGAAGATATCTGAAAGAATCGAACCGAGATTCAAGATAGACAGTGAGGGACTGCTGAGATTTGAGAGTAGAGTTTGGGTACCACTAATGCCAGAGATTAAGGAAGACATTTTGAGCGAGGCTCATAGCTCACGATATTCGATTCACCCTGGTAGTACCAAGATGTATCAATATCTTCGACAACATTTTTGGTGGCCGAATCTGAAATGAGATGTTGCAGAGTGTGTTGCAAAGTGTCTGACATGTCAGAAAGTGAAAATAGAACTTCAAAGGCCGAGTGGGTTGCTACAACCTTTAGAGATCCCAGAAAGGAAATGGGAACATATTACAATGGATTTCGTGGTTGGCCTTCTGATAACTCAAGAAATGCTACGACGCAGTATGGGTTATCATTAACCGATTGACGAAATCCGCACACTTCCTTCCGATTAGAATTAGATTCAACTTAGACTAGTTAGCAAAGCTATATATGAAAGAGATTGTTTCGAGGCACGGAGTTCCGGTGTCAATTGTTTTCGATAGGGATCCGCACTTTACATCAAACTTCTGGAAGCGACTACAGGAATGCATAAGGACGCAGTTGAGAATGAGTACGGCCTATCACCCTTAGATAGACGGGCAGAGTGAAAGAACGATCCAGACATTGGAAGATATGCTTGAGAGTATGCATTATGGATTTCAAAGGCAACTGGGATGACCACCTACCGCTTGTTAAATTCGGTTACAACAACAGTTACCATGCTAGTATTGGCATGCCTCCTTACGAAGCGTTGTACAACAGAAAGTGTAGAACTCCACTATACTAGGATGAAGTTGGCGAGAGATAATTGCTCGGTCCAGAGTTGGTACAACAGACAGCAGAAATAGACAAAGTGATCCGAACAAGACTGGTAGTGGCTCAGGATAGGCAGAAGAAATACGCCGATCTACACCGTAAGAATATAGAATTTGAATTGGGTAGCACTGTTTTCTTGAAAGTCTCTCCCTACAAAGGGAAGATCAGATTCGGTAAGATGGGAAAATTGAGCCCGAGGTTCATTGGACCCTACGAGGTACTGCGAAGGATTTGAGAAGTTGCGTATGATGTAGCCTTACCTCTAACGCTGGAGAATGTCACAACGTCTTCCATGTGTCAGTGTTACAACTTTACAAACCCGATTACAAACATGTGATTGAATATGAACCCCTACAATTTGAGAAAGACTTATCCTATGAAGAAATTCCTGTTCAAATTATTGACAAGAAAGAGCAAGTTCTCATAAATAAAGTTATACATTCTGTTAAGGTAATTTAGAGGAACCACAACGCTGAAGAAGCAACGTGGGAACTCGAAGAGCATATGATGAATAATTATCCACAATTATTTACTTAATTTATGTGAAAGCGATTCTGGGGACAGAATCTTTGTAGGTGGAGAATGTAACGGGATGAAATTTTAATTGAACCGTGATTCTGGGGACATAATCCTTTTAAGGGGGGAAAGATGTGACGAACGAGAATTTGTAATATAATTTGAATATTTATTGAATTAAATAAATATTTTTTTGATGGTTTAATTATTGAATTAAATAATTAATTGATGAATTCGTGGAAGATTAATTTAATTATATGTATTACATTGATTAAATTAATGTGGATAATTTTATTATTCAAAGTATGAATTTAATTGAGCTTATTTGATTAAATGAATTATTTAATAAGCATAATGTTATTCTAATTAATTTAATAATTAATTAGAGATTTAATGATTTGACATAATTAATAAATGATAATTTTAATTATGTGATTGTGTGAATTTATGTGATTTTATTTAATTAATTTAAACAAGATTATATGATTAATTGGGTGTGACATTATTAAACTATATAATAAGAGTTTAATTAAATTGGGATGAAATTTTAATTGAACCGTGATTCTGGGGACAGAATCCTTTTAAGGGGAGATGTTGGTTTTATATCTATCTATTGCATTGTTGCATTTATTATGGGTAGATAGATAGACAATATTTGTATAGTGAACACCAAATCCCGTGAAAATTGAAGTACCCAGATTTGGGGGTGTCACATAATCTTTATCAACTCATAAACATATAAAACCTTAATTGGTCTAACAAACTAGCCTTATGTATCTAAGACTTCTCCAAATAATTATTCATTATTTCTCTTAATCGTTATCTCTATCATTTTATTATTAATCTATTACTTCATTATTATTCTTTGAGTAATTCCCTTAATCATAATTAAGGATATTTATATTAATTATTCATGTCTCATTGGTTTACAATTAAATAATCTTTGAAAATATTTAATTGTTTATTGATTATCACTCACAATTAAACAGTTTATTAATGTCAATTTAATTGTTCACACTTGATTAATTACACAATTAGAAATAGTCTTCACTATTATCAAATGGTTTAAGTTTTATTGATTTACAATTAAGTATTATCTTAATTGTTTATTCGTTTCTCAATTAAAATCTTATTTAGTTTTAATTGTTTATAATTTAGGAATTTTAAAGAAATTCTAAATATTAGAATAATTATCACTTATTGATTTACAATTGAAATTATTTTAATACTTTAATCTTCTTCAAGTAAAATAAATCTTAAACTTTTAATCACAAATTGTATTTAATTAACTCATAATATAATTACTTTAATTCTTTAATTATCTTTGATTAATATAATTTCTTAATATTAATCTAATTAAGTATTGTTATTATTATTTTAATTTTAGAAAAATTAAGTTTCTGATCCGGTTTGACCCGACCCGACCAGACTCACCATGACCCGACCCGGTTTTACCCGGATCCGGGTCAACTTTGAAACCGGTCTGGCGCTACAGCGCCGGGTTTAGTACTACAGATGGCGCGGCAGCGCCAGCCCTGCAAAAACCCTACTCGGTTTTGGCCACTATAACAAAAAGGGTTATTTCTGACAGAATATTTCGTCGGAATTAAGTATAATCCGTCGAAGTTATGTTTAATTCCGACGGATTATTCGGTCGAAAATTCAGTCGAATATAAGCACGTCGAAATTAAATTCGTTGACCTTTCAGTCGGGGATAACTAACCTCGACAGACATAACCTTGACAGAATTTTCGGTCGAACTTAAACTATTATCGACAGAATTCCATCCGTCGATGATATTCTGTCGAGTTTAAGCTTGCCATGTGGGAAGTGAGCCAAAATTGTGAAAGGCTTAAAGCCGACAGAATTCCGTCGAGGATATCACTATTCCGTCGAGGATAAGTATTTTTTTAAATGTTTTAACCCACATTTTTTGTACCTGTAAACCTGTTCTTTTTTCCCAACAGCACATACAACATAACTAACTATCCAAGAACATGCACATCAACTTAATAAGGCCCAATAACATGAATTACAACTACCAAGGCCAACAATATGTCAAAAATCAACTAAATGAGAAGTAAAGATGTCAAACATCCCATTAATCTAAACTAAAGTATATCAAACATCCCATTAAGCTAAACTAAACTAAATGTCAAACATAAACAAAACTAAAGTAAAGAGATATGTTAAACTAAAGTAATGACAAGGTTTAAACTACAATACGTCAAAAATAACGTAAACTACAAAATCTTAACATCCCATTAAGTTAAACTAAAATAAATATGTACTAATTCATCTACAAGACGAAGTCAAGCCAGTAGCACTGCCCCCCCCCCCCCCCCCCCGTGTGAGGAGAATCATCGGGCGGGCGTCGACGTTGCTGCTCCGGAGTCTGAAAATCATCGCCGTCGTGGTCGGAGTGAGCAACCTCCTCTTCACCCTATTGATACAATATAATGTAATTCATTAGTTCGTATATATGAAATAATTAAAGATACAGCATGGAATAAAAAATTAAATAACATACAGAATATATACTGGAATTTAAAACGAATAGTATACCTGATAGTCGAGGGATGACTCAGCATCGGCCCAAATGCGTCCATAAGTAAGGTAACCACCATCTGAACAATCTCGTGGAGTATCGCGGCGAACTGCTCCGGAGGGATACTCGTACTCTCGGCAGTGGCATCAGCTGCAACGTCCTGCGCAAGCTGATCGAAGCGAGAACGGCTGGGCAAGTCATGATGGCGGAATATCGGATCCGTACCAAACCTCTCCGACACCGCAACCATAACCCGCTGGAAAATAGCATCGTCTAAGTCATCTCCCGTATGTGATGGTCCCACGACGGCTCTCGAATGCAGACGCTGGCGGGAGCCTACAAAAATAAATATAACATGAATAATATTACAAGTTCACTTTATTCATAAACAAGAAATAAACTAAAATATTATACCTCCTGGTAGTGTATAGGCTGGTATCCTCAGCAACCTCAACACTCGATACCAGGCGGTAGTGCTAGTAGGAGGATCCTGAGACGCGAACCAAAGAACCGTCTCCTCATCCTGAGATAAACTAATCTCGGGCGGATGGATGGTAGAATCTACTGGCAGCCTGCAACTCAGCTATACGCTGGCATCAGAACTTCTCAAACCGGTCCTGTAATTTAATACATGTACATGTGAGTTAACTTGGTATCATTATATAAATTACGTAATATGATCCTAAATAATATTTATTATAGTAAATGTATTACCCGTATAGTTAGTGCTGCTGGAGACATCGTCGACCCCGAAGTCGACTCCTTTGGCGTATGGACTCTATCCCAAAACTCCATCATAGTAGGAGGTCGGCCCAAGCTACTCCGCATGGCCTAAATCATGTACATTAATTAATATCACCTTACTTTACTATAGTTGCAATTTAATATTAAACTAAACTAAATATAAATACCTACCGACTTAACCTCCTAAAACGACTGCGAGCCAAAAGTATGTACAACCTGTAGCTGGCCTTGATTCTTTTTCATCTGCTCAGACTTAGTCTTGAAAGAAGCATCATCCCAGTACGTATCCATGGCAGCCCATGTTGCATCTGATACTGCCGGCGGCTGATGAACTCGTATAGTAGTTCTGGGCGATTCTTCTACTGCCCGGACTGCTCTCTATCGTATCTCGTACAGCCAGCCGGCATAATTCTTCAAGTTATGTGCAATAATAACAACGTCACCATCCACGTCAGTGATGTCGGCCTTATATCTATAATACCTCTATCAAACAGAAATAATGTATGTATAATTAATTATTTGAACAATATGTAAATAACTTGGACCTTGATTTAATATTTGTAATTCGACTTACGTGAAACTCCCGCAACACTGTCACCATAAAGTCGACATCGTAACGCGAGTACTGGATAAATCGCATGCTGCCAGTCGGGAGATGCGCCAGGCATATGGCGTGTACAGTTGCCTTAGTGACAGGATCCATAATACTACAATACAAAATTTATATGGAACATTTTAATTTATTAATCACATAATAATATCATTCTAATTGAACATAAGTGATATATTATAGTTGAAACCTACACCGACGAGTCGACATCAACAGGAACTGTGTCAGGAACTGCTGGTGGACGACCTAATCCACCGAGGTTAGGCCATCGCTGACGCCGACGTCTAGCATCTGTATATTTAATATAGTTATGACATTGTCAAATAATAGTAAATGAATGTTTAATATAGTTATGAACAAAGTGTTATTGAGCCAAAAAGAAATTAACTCACTAGCTGATGAAGATGACCAGCCCTAGGAGCTGTCACCCGATCCTGTGCGACCGCCGCCACGGCCACCTCTACCGTTATATCTAGGCATAGCTGTACTACTGAAATAACAGACATAGATGACATTAATTAAATTTCATTGCAATTATTCTAATGATTGGTTTTAGTTGTATAATATTTACAAAACAACAATTAGTGACGAAGTAGTACGTCGTCAAACTCGTCAGAATCAAAATCATCTTCATCCTTTGATTCTGTCTCTTCCTCTTGTGTATCAATTTATTTCTCAGTATCATCTTCTACCATATACGGACTAACAACATGATCTTCCTCCACTTCGTCAACATCGGGTACGTCAACGACATCATCTACCAACACATCGTCATCATATAGCAATACGTGGCTGGGATTGCTAACTTATTTTTACAACGAGTCATCCATTCCAGACAGATTAGTACCATCAAATGACCGAGTCTTCGTTGTCATAACTGTATACCAGGAGGTTCTATAATTTATGACATTAGGGGCGTAGTACACTTGAGTTGCTTGGTTGGCTAACACAAATACGTCATCAGACTGTAACTTGGATTTTATATCTACTATGACGATTCTATTACAATCAACTTTAACACCCTTTGCAGTATTAAACCAGCGACACTTAAATGTAACGACCTTTTTGCAACCGGGATAATTGAGCACAACAATTTCCTCTAATCTTCTATAGTAATTGGACTCAGAATCTTGGTAACAACTTCCCAATATGACAACGCCAGAGTTGACTGATGTCAGTTCATTCACGTCATCAACCTTGAATCTATACCCATTAACGATACAACCTGGAATTGAACTAATAAGTTTGTACGGGCCTAAAATTAAATCTCTAAAACGCTCATAAGCGTTCTCTTCTTCAACCTTTCTCTTAAACCACTGTTGGAAATTTTCATTAGTGAATGCTTTAAATCTTTATCGGTTAGGTAAGTGCTCGTCTCATGTCCAAATGGTTTGGTCGAATAACTGAATACAGCCAACTCATCAGCTCGAGTTTGGGGATCGACGACGACCTCATTCCGACTTAGGCGGTTGTGCTTCGTTGAGACTACATCGTCAAAGTATAACGAGCATAAGTTGACAAGCTCTTCCTCCGTATAGCGTTCAACAATAGAACCCTCTACACGAGCTTTGTTTTTAACTTTCTTCTTTAATCTAGGCATATACCTGAAATATAACAATATATCGACTAAAATAATTATTTAGGTGATGATTATAGCATAATGTAAGTGATATTGTGACGCCCCCAAATTCGGACCGCCACAGTCGTCTCGAATTCGGTTCGTCACGTTCTAATAATAATAACTAAAGTCATACACTCACAATGGATAATCTAGAATAATATACAATGATTTATTATATTTATTCCCCCAAGTCTCGCAACCTGCAGTACTTAATAGATTACATAATAATATTAAATAAAGACTTATTACATAATCTAACTTAAGCTTAAACATAGTTCTGAATCAGTCTTAATACATCATCTTAATAGACCTAATACAACACACAGATATTTAGAACATAAAAGGGGCTAGCTAGTCAATAGCCTTGCCCTTGCCCTTATCGACTCCCGAAGGTCCACCATGCTCTACCTTAACTGAAAATGTTTTAGGGAAAGCAAGAATGAGCACAAATTGCCCAGTAAGTAATATACGATAAGGGTGAATAGTATTATAACACAAGTTTGAAATTCTAAGGTATAATCTCGCTGATAATCAAGAGTTTGAAGAATAACATCATGAACAACGCACAATTCTCAAATCAAAACCTTGGAAAATGAAATGATAGTTCAATATAGACCAACAGATATATATGAATTCAAAGGCCATCAACGTATCTAACTGGATAAAATAATTTATACTGAGTAGTCACTAAGGAGTATTGAATGTCTACTAGAATTATCAATATTAAATTGATAACCCAAAAATAAGTACGATAGATGGTCAGTCTACAATACTCTATGTTATGCATAACACCACAATAATTTTCACGCGTGTGTTGGGCTCCAACAATATATACATCCCCTTACCATAAGGGTTGTTCAACTAAGTTTTTAAAGATTCTGCACCAGCCAATTGGTTTGGATAGAGTTCTAAATATGCACATAGTCTAGCCGAATCAAATGGCATAGACACTTTCACAATATTTAAGGACAATACTAAGTTCGACATGAATAATAGCTCAAATGAAACTAGAGTCTATTCAATAAGCATATTAACTCAATTTAAACGAGTAAGTAGGACAGCTTGCTTTCATAAGGATCCATTGCAAAGGTTAGGATACTTGTAATTAACAATACAAGAATAAGTTCAAGGAAATTTGCACAATAAAATAAAGTAAGTCAGAGAAACTTAGTTACAATATCCGTTGAATAAAGTAATGTAAGGGTTTAAGATACTTGCCTTAAGCGTAGTTTATCCACGTAAAGTTAATCAACACTTTGGAATTTCAATCGTAATATAGTTACGTATATATATGATATCCATTAGTCATATAGTTTTGATAGTAGTGTGCATACAAGCCAATCATGTATGATGATAAAGCACGTACTTTGTAAATAATCTTATTTATTTATTAATAAAATATTCATTTATTAAAGGCATTTAATTATCTACATGTTGCTGTTTTTATAATATGTAAATAACCCATAGTTTTAAGCAAAGCTTTTAGAATCATGATGATGATCATGCTAATGAGATCTAAATTCTTAGAAAGTTTTAAAACTTAAATAGTTCCCAATCGTGGGATTACTAAAAAGGGGATTAGTAAATCCGGATAGATTGGTACATATGTTGCTTGCTCATTGGATGAGGATGATTGATCTCATGATCATTTGTGTGGAGACACTAAAGCAAGTATGTAGGTGCTTATTGGAGAATAAGTTCACTGAACGTGATTCGCTATGGAATACCTAATGGAGTTTTACTCGCATGTCAATAGGAATTCCTAATGTGATAGTAGTACAAGTGATCCTTGGACTTGATATCATCATAGTATCTTGTATGTAACAAATTATACTTTGACTTATTCCTTAAGACCTTTTAAGGCATATATAGGGTATGCTTGGGTATAATGAGTTACATATGGAGATAATGAATGATCAATAAAGAATCTACCACCTCTAGTAAAAGAGGAGATATGTCCTATGTGATTCGTTAAATGACAACCCAGGAATCCTTGGCCAAGGTGAAATGAAATTAGAAAGGAGTTTCTAATTTGCATTATTTGGAGTTGTGCATTTTCTAATCGAAATACATATAATTAAATAAAATAAGACTTGACAGTAAATCCATGTCTTATATTTAATTGGGACATTGTATGGTGGAAGGATTGAATTGTATGGTAACTATTAACTCACAGGTTCTTTTATGATTAATGTTGAAATCTATATTATCTGGAAAGTCGTTGATCGCTAGGGAGGCTTATCCCTATTGTAGAATTAATATTATTTATTTAAATAGATTATTAGTTTAATTTATTTATTTAAATAAGATTAAAATTGTTTTAATTGATTTATTCACAACCGGTTTAATATGGAGAACCTAAAGGGTCACACCATAAAAGGAAGAATAATTATTTAAGAAGGTAATGACATAATCGTAATAATGCATTAAGTATAATTAATTTAATCTATGGTGATAGAATAAATTAAATAGCTTAATGTTTATTATTTAATATTTTGGAAATATTAAATATAAATTAATAAGAGGAGTCTTATTAATATTATTACAATTATTATTATTTTAATTTCTAAAGGAGTTTAGTAATTAATTTAATATTTAGTACTCTCATTTATTCCTAATAAGATTAGGAGACAAATTAATTAAATAAATTTAATTAATTATTCTCATGTGGTGGGAAGTCTAAATTAATTAAAGGAGTTTAATTAATTAAAAGAAATCCCATGTCTAATAGGATTAGAAGGGTTGACCAATGTCTATATAAGAGAAGTCTTATAATAGATATTAGATGATGCAATTCCAATTGTTGGAGAGTACTCCTTTTCTATAGAGGATAGAAAACTAAGGTTAAGCCAAACACCCTCCTTCTTGATAATTCATCTTCCTTGGTGGATCACCTCTAGAGGCCAAACACTTGGGTGGCTAACGTTGATCAAAGGAAGGAATCTAACCCGGAAATTCAAGGAGATCACGAAGAACAAGGAGTTGAACTAGTACCTGTGGAAGCTTCGTTCTACAAGGGTATGATTCCATAACTTCTTATTTATCGTTTTAAATTAATAATTTGCATAAAGGATGATCCGGGTAATGGTTTTGTAGAAATTTTTAAACTCTGATATACCATGCTTCCGCTAATTTTTGCAATTTGATTGCGTCACGATTTCGTACAAACCCAACAGTGGCATCAGAGCCAAATCTTTATGCAATTATTAATTTATTTTTGATTTCATATACATATGGGTATGTATTTAAAATAATTTATTGGGCATAATTTTATTGTATAAAATTATATATATATATATATATATTTTTTTTTTTAAAAAAAGACTTTTTTTTGGGACGAATCACAATTTTTTTTTGGTGCTAATCTTGAATTCTGCAAAGAAAAGGTGTTGTCTCTTTCTTACTCCAAAAAGAAGGTGACCCATCAGGAAAGGACTTTTTTAATAAACCTGCAGGACTCTTTTAATAAAAGAAGGTGACTTCTTTTTAAAAAATAAATATGATATATTTATATATTATATTCTAAATAATTTTATAATTAAAATAAAGAGTTTATTTTAATCTTGAAATTGGATTTCATGCAATTTAAAATTGCCCATTAAATGATACTCATATATATATGGAATGTTTTAATTCATGAGATGAATATTTATTTATTGATATATATGGTGATATGTATGAAAATAAATGGGGATTGATTATGGACTATTTGACCAATGTGATTGGGTTTTATTTTAGTTGAATGCTTGAATGAATGGGTTTTATTAAATGGGGTCTGCGTACCTCGTCTTCTCTAAATTTTTTTCTCTTGATGTAAAATTCTATCTCCCTCCTATGTACTTCCCCTTGACTGTTGATCAAGGTTTCTATTTAAATTAAATAGTTTAATGTAATAAGAATAGTTAGAATTATCTTGAAGAAATTGGAGACCAAGGAGCAAGGAGCGCGTGAAGACCCGTTTGTATGGAGCCCGGGTTTAAATGTAATAGTTATATTTAAATTTAAATTCTTGCACTCCTAGGTTTGACCTTTTGGTTCACTTGGTGGCTCTAGTGAACCAAACTAGAATAAAAGTCCATAATCAATCCGGGTAGAATATAATATTCTATATTGCATGCTAAATATTATATATATTATATTTTATGCAAACATGCTTCACATGTTTAATAAAATGACGCGTATTTTATATATATATATGTGCATGCGCGCTAAACAAGATGAGACAAATAATAACAAACCCCTCAAAGAAATAATATTAAGTCCGAAGCGTTCAAATGATATTTGGAATATCGAACGTCGCCTTCTAGCATGATAAATTAATAGAGTATTAAATATTTAATATGAGCTTGTTGTGCTATCCACAAGGCGAGTATTGCGTATTTAAGATGTTAATTAATCACATTTGATGCTTATCAAGAAAATTGAACGATCTAGTCTTGTTGTGCTATCCACAAGGACGAACATTTTTCTTTTTTGAATTTATGGAAGTGCTAGGCTGGACTTAACTTAAATCATTTTAGTTCGGATGTGCACACACTTGACCATTATGATTTAAGAGGCAAAATAAAAGGAATTACATGGTGATGTAATTGACAAGAGTTGTCTACCTATTTATTTGTATATCGCTTGTTGTGCTATCCACAAGGTTATATACATTTGAAATGGGATCCTTATTCTCACTAGCAAATTTTTAATTAGATGTTGCCGAACTATATAAGTGAGGGTAATATAGTTTGATAAAAATAGTGGGAGATACCAATTTAAAATAAAGACCTAAATTTATTTTGGTATGCAAAATTAATAAAATGAATGTTTGCTAAAATGTTGTTTTTCACATGCAGAATTTTAAAAATGTCAAAATCACTAATTTCACTGCGAAGCATACTTGATGCTAATAAGCTTACCGGGCCGAATTATACGGACTGGCTAAGAAATCTGAGAATAGTTCTCACTGCTGAAAAGATTTCTTATGTCCTAAACTCACATGTCCCTGGAAATGTTCCAGAAACAACCTCTGAGGAAGAGATTGCCACCATTGTAAAGTGGCAAGATGATGCATCTGTAGCTCAATGCATCATGCTCGCATCCATGAATAACGAGCTTCAGCGTCAGCAAGAAAACATGGATGCTCCTACTATGTTGATTCACCTCAAGGAGTTGTATGGTGAACAAAGTAGGACTGCTAGATATGAGATATCTAAGGAGCTCTTCCGATCTCGGATGACCAAGGGCAAGGTGAACATAAAGGAACAAAAGAAATCTGATCCAGCTAGCAAAGGAATGTGCTTCCATTGCAACGAGCCGGGTCATTGGAAGAAAAACTGCAAGAAGTTTCTGGCAGACAAGAAGCTTGGAGAAGCTTCGACTTCCAATCAAGGTTTGTTCATGATTGAAATTAATTTTTCAGAAAGTCAAAATTCTACTTGGGTATTGGATACCGGCTGTGGTTCTCACATATGTAATAATGTGAAGGGACTGGTCAGAAGTAGAAAGCTGAACAATGATGAGGTGATCCTACGAGTAGGGAATGGAGCAAAGGTTGCTGCATTAGCTGTAGGAACTTATTATTTAGCAATGCCTTCGGGCAAGTCCATTTATCTTAATAATTGTTATTATGTTCCGAATATTATTAAAAACATTATTTCAATTTCTGTATTGAATATGGAAGGATTTAACGTTGTTATAAAGAACAATAGTTGTTCTATTTATAAAGACGATGTTTTATATGGTATTGGAAATTTGCGAAATGGACTTTATACACTTGACTTACAAGAAAATATATTTCAAATTGAACAAACTAAGAAAAGGAAAAGAGATGATATTAATTATACCTACATGTGGCACTGTAGACTCGGTCATATCAATGAAACAAGATTATCCAAGTTGCATAAAGATGGGCTCCTCGAGCTATCCGATTATGAATCATATCCAACTTGTGAATCTTGTCTCATGGGTAAAATGACTAAATCTCCTTTTAGTGGAAGAGGAGAAAGAGTTACAGAGTTGTTGACATTGATTCACACAGACGTTTGTGGGCCTATGACAACAAGTGCACAGGGTGGGTATTCTTATTTTATTACTTTCACTGATGATCACTCAAGATTTGGATATGTGTATGTAATGAAATACAAGTCAGAATCATTTGAAAAGTTCAAAGAGTTCAGAAGTGAAGTAGAGAAACAAACGGGCAAGAGTATAAAGATACTTCGATCAGATCGAGGCGGAGAATACTTAAGCGGTGAGTTTCTCAATTGTCTCAAGGAAAATGGTATAATCTCACAATGGACTCCTCCAGGTACACCACAGTTAAATGGAGTATCTGAAAGGAGAAATCGAACACTGTTAGACATGGTTCGATCCATGATGAGTTTTACCGACATTCCAATTTCCTTCTGGGGATATGCCCTAGAAACGGCTGCATACCTACTTAACAAGGTACCTACCAAGTCCGCCCCAAAGACTCCATATGAGATGTGGAAGGGGAGGAAACCAAATCTTAAGCATGTTAAAACTTGGGGTTGTCCAGCTTATGTCAAAAAGTTTGAACATGATAAGCTACAAACCAAATCCGAAAAGTGTAGATTTGTGGGATACCCTAAAGAAACTGTAGGGTATTATTTCTATCATCCAACTGATCAAAAGGTGTTTGTTGCGAAACATGCTGCCTTCTTGGAAAAGGAGTTTATCCATGAAGGGGTCAGTGGGAGTAAGATATATCTTGAAGAAGCTCAAGAACCACAAATTACCACGGATCAAAGTCAGGTACCTGACCAAGTAGAAGAACCTACTATACCACACCCTGTTCGTAAATCTGGAAGAGTACCGAAGATACCTGAGAGGTATAGATTCGTTGTAGAGGATGACGATGAGGTACGCATCATGAATGATGATGATCCATTGAATTACGAACAGGCCATGAGTAATAAAGACTCAGGGAAATGGCTTGAAGCCATGAAATCCGAAATGGACTCCATGTATGAAAACAAAGTATGGACTTTGGTTTCACCACCTGAAGGCATTAAGCCTATTGGGTGTAAATGGGTCTTTAAAAGAAAGACTGGAACGGACGGCAAGGTGGAGACCTATAAGGCCCGACTGGTTGCAAAAGGTTTCAAACAAAGACAAGGAGTTGATTATGATGAAACCTTTTCACCAGTAGCTATGCTCAAGTCCATTCGGATTTTGCTTGCGATTGCAGCTTATAACGACTATGAGATCTGGCAGATGGACGTGAAAACGGCCTTCCTCAATGGGAAACTTGAGGAGGATGTGTATATGACACAGCCAGAGGGATTTGTTTCAAAGGTTGGAATAAATCAAGTCTGTAAGCTGCAACGATCCATTTATGGATTGAAGCAAGCTTCTCGTAGATGGAACATTCGTTTTGATGAGACAATCAAAGAGTTTAATTTTATCAAAAATAACGATGAACCATGTGTGTACAAGAAGGTTAGTGGGAGCGCTGTTTCATTCCATGTATTATATGTTGATGATATATTACTGATAGGGAATGAAATTTCTATGCTAAAATCGATCAAAATAAAGTTGTCTAAACATTCCTCCATAAATGATTTGGGTAGAACATCCCACATTGGGGATATAAATCTGTATTAATAGATTTAAAAGGATGTTCGGCTTAACCCATGGAAACGTATATTCATTAGATGCTAAAGGCGTTTAGCATGGCAACTCCAAAAGGTGCCTCATGATGATGAGCCATGGAGTGTATCTCTCTAAAATTGTCCTCAGTAAAAGAGAGATCGCATAAGTAACTATTATGTATGCAATGAAATTTACAAGACTTGATGTTGATCAGTCATATTCTGGAGAAGATCTCTGTGAGACAGTGATAAACATCTCAAAGTACTTAACTGATATTAAGGATGTCATCATGACACATGATGGGTCTGAATTAAACTAGAAGACTAAACAGACTCAAGTTTTCAGACTGACCAAGACGACAGCAAAATCCACTTTATGGTAAGTCGTTACCTTAAAAGGTGGTGCAGTAAATTGGAAAGGTTTCAAACAGCAAAAGTTGCTGGGTTAGTGACAAAGAAAAAGTATATAACTGTAAGTGAAGCTGCAAGTTGATGTTTCGGATGAAAAGTTCATTACAGAACTAGGAATAGTTCCTAAGTCTCATCTTGAATCTAAACATATGTTGCGTCACTTTGATTAAAAAAATCATTGAAAGAGGAGAGTGTAGACTCTCAAGACAACATTGCAGATCCATTTACTAAAGCTTTAACACAACAGCAGTTTGATCGTCACTTAGAGAAGATGGGTATGAGATACCATGGCGATTGGCTTTAGTGCAAGTGGGAGATTGATAGTAGTGTGCATACAAGCCAATCATGTATGATGATAAAGCACGTACTTTGTAAACAATCTTATTTATTTATTAATAAAATATTCATTTATTAAAGGCATTTAATTATCTACATGTTGCTGTTTTTATAATATGTAAATAACCCATAGTTTTAAGCAAAGCTTTTAGAATCATGATGATGATCATGCTAATGAGATCTAAATTCTTAGAAAGTTTTAAAACTTAAATAGTTCCCAATCGTGGGATTACTAAAAAGGGGATTAGTAAATCCGGATAGATTGGTACATATGTTGCTTGCTCATTGGATGGGGATGATTGATCTCATGATCATTTGTGTGGAGACACTAAAGCAAGTATGTAGGTGCTTATTGGAGAATAAGTTCACTGAACGTGATTCGCTATGGAATACCTAATGGAGTTTTACTCGCATGTCAATAGGAATTCCTAATGTGATAGTAGTACAAGTGATCCTTGGACTTGATATCATCATAGTATCTTGTATGTAACAAATTATACTTTGACTTATTCCTTAAGACCTTTTAAGGCATATATAGGGTATGCTTGGGTATAATGAGTTACATATGGAGATAATGAATGATCAATAAAGAATCTACCACCTCTAGTAAAAGAGGAGATATGTCCTATGTGATTCGTTAAATGACAACCCAGGAATCCTTGGCCAAGGTGAAATGAAATTAGAAAGGAGTTTCTAATTTGCATTATTTGGAGTTGTGCATTTTCTAATCGAAATACATATAATTAAATAAAATAAGACTTGACAGTAAATCCATGTCTTATATTTAATTGGGACATTGTATGGTGGAAGGATTGAATTGTATGGTAACTATTAACTCACAGGTTCTTTTATGATTAATGTTGAAATCTATATTATCTGGAAAGTCGTTGATCGCTAGGGAGGCTTATCCCTATTGTAGAATTAATATTATTTATTTAAATAGATTATTAGTTTAATTTATTTATTTAAATAAGATTAAAATTGTTTTAATTGATTTATTCACAACCGGTTTAATATGGAGAACCTAAAGGGTCACACCATAAAAGGAAGAATAATTATTTAAGAAGGTAATGACATAATCGTAATAATGCATTAAGTATAATTAATTTAATCTATGGTGATAGAATAAATTAAATAGCTTAATGTTTATTATTTAATATTTTGGAAATATTAAATATAAATTAATAAGAGGAGTCTTATTAATATTATTACAATTATTATTATTTTAATTTCTAAAGGAGTTTAGTAATTAATTTAATATTTAGTACTCTCATTTATTCCTAATAAGATTAGGAGACAAATTAATTAAATAAATTTAATTAATTATTCCCATGTGGTGGGAAGCCTAAATTAATTAAAGGAGTTTAATTAATTAAAAGAAATCCCATGTCTAATAGGATTAGAAGGGTTGACCAATGTCTATATAAGAGAAGTCTTATAATAGATATTAGATGATGCAATTCCAATTGTTGGAGAGTACTCCTTTTCTATAGAGGATAGAAAACTAAGGTTAAGCCAAACACCCTCCTTCTTGATAATTCATCTTCCTTGGTGGATCACCTCTAGAGGCCAAACACTTGGGTGGCTAACGTTGATCAAAGGAAGGAATCTAACCCGGAAATTCAAGGAGATCACGAAGAACAAGGAGTTGAACTAGTACCTGTGGAAGCTTCGTTCTACAAGGGTATGATTCCATAACTTCTTATTTATCGTTTTAAATTAATAATTTGCATAAAGGATGATCCGGGTAATGGTTTTGTAGAAATTTTTAAACTCTGATATACCATGCTTCCGCTAATTTTTGCAATTTGATTGCGTCACGATTTCGTACAAACCCAACAAGTTTAACATTATACTTTATCATATATAGACAATCAACATATAAGTTAAGTCTTTAACTTTACTATACAGTCATACCATGTATAGTATCATACCAATTCACAAATCTCGATTAATATAACTTTTATTGTCTTTTATCTTTAATTATCTTTTATCTTTAAAGTTCCTCTTTTCAAGTTAAACATCTTCATATATCATCAATATCACATCAGACCACAACCAATACCAAACATACTCTATTTATTAAGTCATATCATTGTTATAAGTTAATTGTCAAAATCAGATTCAAACATCAACATATGATATCACATAGCATATATATATGCTAAAGGGTCCTTCCATGCTTGTTCAACTTTTCCAAGTTCAATCATACATGATATAGTTCTAAATCATGGTTTCTAACGACTTAAGGTCATACAACGCCATAAATTCACATAAGCTATCATGCTTGTCATTTAAACATATAAGGTAGTCATATATTTTGTTGATAGGCATGCTCACATGTTTCTACATCATATATGTATAACTAGTATTGCTACTTACTTGAAAACCTTATCGAACTCATGCTTGATTAACTTGCATTACATCTAATAAGTGTGTGTATATATATGATGTTTTAGTGACGTTAAAAACACTATCAAGCATGTTTAAAAAATCAAAACATAACCCTTAATATAACATGTCAAGTCTTCTTTCAAAATATATAAATGTTTACTAATGAGGTCCAACATATGCATGCTATATTATAAAATATATATACATATGTCAACATGTTCTTCATGCGTTTCTAGGCCATACGAACATGCTCAAGGTCAGAATATAAACATGGTTTGCATATATCAAAGTTCATTTTGGAAACTATGACATTTCATCAATCAGGCATAACAACATGGCCAAACATGCTCATGCTATGTCAACGTACTCATTTATACATGTTACTCATTTCCTCATGCTTGTCTAAAGTGGTACCACATGTTCGCACTTAACAGTTTGCAGCCCTTGTAACAATTGAGATTTAACATATTAAATTTTAAATATTTATTGAGTAAATAAATATTTTATGTGATTTATTTATTAAATTAAATAAATAAATTATGTGATTTTGTGGAATGATTTAATTAAGAGTTATATATTAATTAAATGAATATTTAATATTTAATTTAATTGATGTATATTGATTTTATAGTATAATTCTAATTTAATTGAGATAATTAAATTAGATGATATATGTGGTGAGTGTTGCATGAAATTATAATTAGCGAGTAATTATAATTGTTATGTGATTAATTGATGTTAGATTGTTATTAATTAAATTATAATGTATAAATTTAATTAATTAAAGTGTAGCATTAAAGTATGTGTTAAAAAAAGATTTATTAAATAAAGAAAAGGGTTTTAAAAGATCTTTGCCAAACGAGGCCCTTGCACCTCTTTTAATCTTATTTTTTCAAACAAGGCCTTAAACTCAAAAAGTTAGTTTTTTAAAATAGTGCGGTTTTACCCAAACATGGCCTTATGGCTATTTAATTTCATATTTTTATAACTTATGTAATTATTAGTAGTTAATATAGTAATTAGTATAATACTTATTAATATTATAGGTTACATATATATGATATATGTATATGTATATTATATCTATAATATAATACACGTTAAAAGATTAGTCAGTTAGTTTTAGAAGAACAAAGAAAGAAAAACAGATAAGAGAGTTAGAGAGAATACTTAGAGAAGAAGGAGAGGAAGAAGATAAAAGAAGAAGAAGCTTTGAGAAAGCAAAAAGAAAGCAAGCCCCATCATCATCTCCAGCTCTTCTCTTAATCCAAACTAGAAAGGGTATAATCCTAGAACTCCATGAATTTTATTATGTTCTTCAATATTTTAATAGTTTAAAACTTCTCTATAAAAGCTTTTTGACTAAATTATTTGATCATGATGTATATATGTGATGTATATATATATTGATGATTATATGTGAGTTATATTGTTGTTTCAACAATTCAATCCATGTAATTTCGTTAAATAAGTAGAAATCATGTATACATTATTTTACTGAGAACTAATTTTGAAGAATAGCCTTTTTATCTGTCAAAATTGGTATGTGTTTGTCAATTATTGTTTAAATTGATCATGGGATATGTTAAAATTAGAGTTATTGCAATTAGAATTACATGAATTGATTGAAAAACGAATTCGTAATAGCAATTTTTGTCAAGAACGTTTGATATTCTAGTTTTCTTTAAAAATCTTGAAAAACTTGGTTTTGATTATGTGTTGTAAGGATTTTATATGTTATAATCATGTTAAAGAGTCCAAAATATTGTTGTTATCAAGTTTCATGTTAATCATGTTGAGAAAAATTGAATTCAGTTTCTCTGCCAATTCGCTAACTAGCACTTCCACCAAAAGTGGGACCGGCCCCAGCGGGGGTTATTGCCTTAGGGGACCCGCCCAGTGGGTTAACCTGCTGTCCAGGTTTTTGTTTTGTGTTTTGTTGAGTTTTCGTGCGATGTTTGTTTAGCTAACGTATTTTCATGACTTGTTAAGTGTAATAGGTAATGAGATAACCTACTTTTGATGTGTTTAAGATAATTTGAAACCTTATATGAATGTGTTACATATGTATGGGTGTATTACTTTCATAAGGTACACATAATGATTTAAAGCGTTATAAGCTTGTGAAATGTATGTCGTGAATATAGACTCACGTATGTGACTAGTTAGCAACCTATGTTGTAAACAACATTGTGAGTTGAACTTGAGTATGAAGTTCGACGGTTGGAACGTTATAGTTAGGTACTGATAGATGTTTTGAACATAATGTAATGTGTAGGGTAATTGTGGAAGTGATTATAATTATTAAAGTGTAACTTGCGCTCGAGGCAAGTTCTCTAATCCTTATTCTTTTACGTTAAACAAGTCTCTATTTCTAAACTTGTTATTTATTTTGTGCAAGCTTTCTAAACCATTCTTGTAAGCTATGCAAGCTTTATCATTGTATCTTTTCATAGTGCAAGTTCTCTAGCCCTTGCTCAATATATCATGAAAGTTCATTTCTGTTTCTTAACTTGTTATGTATTGTACAAGTTATACTGTATTCAAATATTCGTAAAGCATAAGTATTGAAATATTATTTAAGTAATGTGATCTTAACTTAGTTGTTCAAGCAAGATCTATGTGATCTATCGAATGCTTTATGTTATTTCCCAAGCATGCCTAGTTATCATGAAATCTATTGTTGTATCTTACATTTGATTCATAATTCTTATATTATCGAACTGTTAAAGTATTCTGAGTCGATTCAACTACTCCTAGTTGATGATAGTTGAAACTCCAAAGTTCCTTTATTTATCCAAACCAAACTTTCTTTGGTGCGGACTTGTATTCAAATACTAAGAATGAACAACCCTATTTATTGGGGGACATTTATCCGAAAGCGTTAAGATGGTTGTGCACAATACATTGTACAAAGGGCTAATCCCCCTAAGTACGAGTTAAAGGTCTATAGTCTCAATGACTGTTAAACGTTTTAAATAGAAATATTTATAACCTAGGACATAGTTCAAGGTCGTATGACCCTCATATAAATTCTATACTCGAATTTGAAATATGAGGAAAGAATTATTATTCAATTCTTTATTTGATGAAAGTAAAGTCATTCAAACATTTCGAAGTTATTCAATTATGTCATAGCACTGTTGTATTTCAAGTGAGCTTTTGTTTGCTCACTCTTGCATATTTTATAACCCCTTGCAGTTAAGGCCGAGAATGTTGACGTACCGTCAACAAGTAAAGGAAAAGGAAAGATGAGCAAGTGAAGATTTGTTGTCTTCAGTATCTGATTGTAATAAGACTTAGTTAATGATGTTTTATTTTCGCATTTATTTGATTGATGTTAAAGTTTAGTTAACTCTGTGATTTTATATTGGATAAGTTATAATCCTTTGTCAAGGAAGATTCTATTTAAGTATTTATGAAGGTTGTAATTTACTTTGCAATTCTTTATTATTGTGTAGATGTATGATTTATTTAGAAAGTGAACACCAAATCTTGTGGAAACGAAGTACCCGGATTTGGGGGTGTCACAGCTCTAGTACAAAACTGGCACATCTGCGCCGGGTCTTGGCAGCAAAATTCAAGTCAGGTTCTGGCGCAGCTGCGCTGCACCCCAGTATAAACAGGGCGTAGCTGCGCCGTGTCTGGACTGTACCAGAAAGCTTCCTGCTTCGGCAGTTTCCAATCCCAACATCAAATTTTCTAAACGAATTTTCTTCCAATCAGTCACATTGTATTTTAATCACATTTGTAAGTCTATATAACAACTAAACTAGCATTCTACAATCCAATTAACATGTATTGCAACCAAAATCAAGAATTGGAATTTAGAATTTCAGAAGCAAGAATGAAGAACAAGAGGTGTTATACCTCTGCTAACTGTGAACTGAGCTTGCTGCTATGCCACTACTGTAATCTCACTCTCAACTGATATCTCCCTTTCTCTATATCTCAGTGTAACAACAAATTGAAAAAGATAAGGGAAGGAGCTATACTTATAGAAAAATCAATACACGGGCAATGAAATTCTCCTCCAACTTAAACCAATGTGAATAAGAATTGTATATTGGTTATGGAAGAGTTGGTAGTTTGTTGGTGATTTCCACTATTCTGCCCACTCCCTTCATGATCATGATGGCTAGAATGCTGAGTTTAAGAGAAGAGGCCATAGGCTTAGGCTAATTGAGTGCACACGTGAAGAGAATGACGGGTAACTCTTATTATGGGACAAGAAAATGCAGCTCAGCAATTGGGCAATATGAGTATATACAACACTTACCTATACATCATATATATACTTAGGTATTTATGTATACTTAGATATTAAATAGAGTCACCATGTAAGTTTAATAAATAGATAATATTACAATGTAGTAAAATTAATTTGCACATATATAATCCATGTACATTTCGTTAACACCGAATATAATTCAATTGGGTATTATTTTCCTTATTACCATGAACTATATTATTCAATTATATCAAATATTGCGATATTTATTGAATGACAATCATTTATTTGGTTCATTATAATAATAACAATAATAAGGTATCCACTAATGTTCACCCACACCACTTATTGTCACATAACCTTATTATGTAACTCATATAATTTATTTAATCTTACTATATAGTTTATATATATTATATAGTTACATTGATGCGTCACATTACACTTCATATAATATAGAGGTAACTACTATATATTATATGTTTAATTCTCGCATGCTTGGCACATAACTGTAATACCCGAGATTTTCTTAATATTATTAAATAAATATATTAATGAAAAAGAATATTTATTCGTATATAAATGATTTTTGTGTTAAAAGATGAGTTAACTCAATTATGTTAAATTGAATAATTATAATAATTGAGAAAAATATGGAGTTTATAATAAACTCATGAAAGCCTTGTGTGGCATAGTGATGAGGAATATTAGTGATGATATTAATTGACGAAGGACTTCTTAAGTGAACAATTAATTAATTATTAATTGTTGCTAATTGTTATTGTAGAATATTAATTAATTGTCATCATAGAATAATTTTTATAGAATATTAATGGTGATTAATTAATAATATGTGATTATTATTATTGCAAGAGACATGATAATAATAAGCAAAGTGTTTATAAATATAATAAGATTAACATTCATTTAATATGATACTTAATCATATAATTGTTATTCAATTATTGTGAAAATTATAATTTCATTGATTAATGAGGAATGGATTAATTAATATTATTGTTAATAATCAATACGATTAATAATATAATAAGGTTGTATTGATTGTTATGTGCAAGTATGCAATAATTAATTAAATATAAAGTATATGGAATACAACTATACTATATAATATAGAGAAACACTTAAGTGTGACCATGCAAGTATATTTAAACTATATTATATGATTGTACATATTGAACCTATGTGTTATGAATACATCATGTGTAGATATATATTGTAAATAATTATTAAATTAATAGAATTTAATAATGGATGAGATAATGTAATGTGGTAATATTTGATTTGAATTATATCTGGAAAAACAAATGTACATGGATTATAAATGTGTAAATTACATTTATTACATTGTATGAAGTACATGGTAGTATTATTGGGATTACATTGTAATTTTAATTATAATCTAAATATATAGTAGGTATATATATGTGTTAACCTAAGTGTATAATATAACATTGTGCTTGCTAGAATGCTGATATGTATATTGCTTATAAGAGACTCATTTCCTTTTTTACGTGCATAACATAATGAAGCTAAAGCCTATTTCCTCAAACTCACAAACTCAGCTTGCTAGCTATCATCATGAAGGAGAATGGCTGATTGCTACAGCTTCACTATTTCACCAACTAATCTATCTACTACTCCTTAACCCCCCATGCAATTCACAAATCCCATTGGTTAAATTTGATGGACAATTATATTGTCTGGGTATGAATTCCTCTATAAATTGAAATCTCCCCCTCACAAACTCACTTGCTGAGATTTTGGTTAAGATAAGTTGAGAGCATTTATATATCAGTGCTAGTAGTCTGAAAAGTAGAGAATTCCATACCAGCAAGTTCTCAATTCGTATTACAAAGGTATAATCCCTTTTGTTCTTCATTTTTGTTTTCTGTAAAAACCTCATTTCTTGATTAAACCAAATTAGATTGTGTTTGGGATGTAAAACCCTTATATTGTTGTTATATGAACATACATACATGATGGAACCACTATATAGTCTTTCATTTCCATTTTTGCTCTACAATTTCCGTAAAATTCTTTAATTCTTGAAATTAGTTGGAGTTCATCAAATTAGGAATCGTTTGGGCGATTGACTGTTATATAAGCATATATATGTGTTAGTAAGTTAAAAAGGTTAGTCTAATAGCATATGGGTATGTCGAAATCGATGAAATGGGAAGATTGGGGTCGGTTTTGGCAGCAGCGTGAACTGCAGGAACTGAGTCTGCATCGTGGCGCCGATGCGCAGCGTTATCTGAGCGCTGCAGCACCACAGTGCCTCAGTCCCAGCATCCCCACGCCGCAGCGCCAATCCCAGGGCATTATATCCGCGTCGTAGCGCCTCCAACGCCGCAACGCCAATCCCAGGCCTTATGTCTGCGCCGCAGCGCCAATCCCAGGGCATTATATCCGCGCCACAGCGCCTCCAACGCCGCAACGCCAATCCCAGGCCTTATGTCCGTGCCGCAGTACCTCCAGTGCCTCAGCGCCAGCTTGCTGCTGTTGTTGCCGAGCCGCAGCGCCGCTGTGTTGACAGGCCCAGAAATGCCTATCTGTGTGCCCAGTCCGAGAGCAATGAAATTATAATTCATACTAAGTAAATGTAACATGATTTATGGAGTCCCTCTTGAGCAATACATGTTTTCATAATTTACTTTACATACAAAGAGAACTCATGATTTTGAAAATAACCCTTGACGAAGCATATGTTATTTAAGTCCGAACTTGCTAGCATGTGCTCGTAACTTAACTAGGTGTGAGATATGATTTGAAATTGCTTATATGAACTAGATTACTTTGGCTTTGTTTAAAATGATTGTTAAAGACTAACTCGGATATGTTTACAAACTAAGTTTCATACACGTTGCATGGGTGTATTATGAACTTATAGGGTTGCATGCTAGTATTCCTTATGTCGCTAAGCATGATCTATATGAACACTCACATAGTTGGACACGACGTAAACTATTCAAGTATGATTTTCTAAGACAAATACAAGTAAGGACTATAGTTGATTATTAAAATATGTGGGTTGTTAATATATAGTTATACGATTTGATTGTGTAGCTAAGATAGAACTTGAAGTATGTGCTCAATTTACATGTCAAATATGTGAATCCGATGTGTATAACTAATGTGTGTATATATATATACGATAATAGGATAGCATAATTCTTTGAAGCAATAGTAGGCTTTACGTGGATAAACTACGCTTAAGGCAAGTATCCTAACCGACGCATTTACTTTATGCAAGGAAATCTATAATTGTGCAAGTTTCCTGACTTACACTCATTTATAGAGCAAGTATCCTAACCCTTGTATTACTTTATTCAACGAATATTGTAAGCGAGAATCTAAACTTTATCTCTTTGAATACAAGTTATCTTACTCGTTCATTTGAGCCAGTATGTTTAAACTCTTATGAAAGCTATTATTCATGTTGAACTTGGTATTGTTCTTGAATATTGTGAAAGTGTCTATGCCACTTGATTCGGTTAGACTATATGCATGTTTATAAAACTGTCCAAACCTTTTTATCGGTGCGAAAATCTTGAAAACTGAGTTGAACAACCCCTATGGTAAGGGGAGAGTTTATTGTTAGAAGCCCCAACACACGCGTGAATATTATTGTGGTTATGCATAACATAGAGTATTGTAGACTGATCATCTATTATACTTGTTTCTTTTGGGTTATCAGTTTAATATTGGTAATTCTAGTAGATGTTCAATAGTCCTTAGTGACTGCTCAGTATAAATTATTTTATCCAGTTGGATACGTGATAGCCTTTGAATTCATATATATCTGTTGATCTATATTAAATTATCATTTCATATTCCAAAGATGTGATTCGAGAATTTTTGATATTTGTTGTTCCTGATATTATTCTGAAACTCTGAACTATCTTAGAGATTATACTTCGATATTTCAAACTCGTGATATAATACTCATCACCCTTGTTGTATATTACTTGCTGAGCAGTTTGTGCTCATTCTTGCTTATTTTAAAACCTTTCAGTTAAGGCGGGACAGGGAAGTGTCTCTGGGAAAGATAAGGGCAAGGGTAAGGCTACTGACTAGCTTGTTCCTTTATGTTTCAAATTGTTATGTTGTATTAAGATTGTCTTCAGACTATATTTAAGCTTAAGTAGGATTATGTAATAAGTCTTTATTCAATATCATTATGTAATCTATTAAGTACTGTAGGTTGCGAGACTTGGGGGAATAATTATAATAAATTATTATATATTATTCTAAATTCGATCTTCCGCTGTGAATTTGGGATTTTAGTTATTATTGTATTACCATGAGCACATGACGAACCGAATTCGAGCGACCCAGTGACGGTCCTGGAATTTGGGGGTATCACAGGTTGGTATCAGAGCTGTAGTTATAAACCTTAGGAACGAGTGTCCTTAGACTATAACTTAGGAGAACTTAGAAGTTAGGAAGGAAATAAAACTCATGTAGAGTTTTCCTTGAGAGACTTAGTCTATTATGAAATGTAACTTCATTTTATACAATGAACTTATGTTTTGTTTAACATTCTAATGGGGTTGCTGTTTCTTGTCTTGTGTTTGCGATTGTAGGATGGCAGACACAGGAGTACATGCTAGAGTGGCTGAGGATGAGCCCAGGGATATTCATGTAGTTTACGAGGCACCTCTAGAGGCTGTGCCAGTACAAACTGTGGCACCATCCGAGTCTGATGACGAGGATGAGATCAAGATTGAGATAGAGTCTGATCCAGCGGAGGAGCCGATGGAGGATGAGCCAGTAGAGGACTCTGATGAGGCTACTATAGAGGAGCAGATGCTAGGCGAGTATGAGGAGCGGATCCTAGAGTTGGACTGCAGAGTCCAGGAGTTAGAGGAAGAGGCCAAGGAGAGAGAGTCTGAGTTCCAGAAGCTGAGGGACGAGGACCACCAGAGGAAGCTGGCTATGCAGGAGTTAGAGGTGGAGATTGCTTACCGTAGGGAGGCAGGGATCCAGATGGGAACCCTATTCCACAGGTCGGTGACGAGAAATGTAGATCTGGCAGAGAAGCTAGAAGAGGTTGAACAGAGGGAGCTGAGTCAGAAGACAGAGAAGGAAGCACCCCGCACTCTGTTAGAATTAGAGGTGATGGATAGGATACACTTCGAGGAGAAGTGGGGGGCTGCCCATGAGAGAGCAGATGACCTGGAAGATGAGGTCAAATGTAAGAAGAGGAAAATGAACAAGATGGGGTACGTGTTTCGTTTGGCATTTGAGAGAGTGCTTGATGGTGTGTATCACTACCCGGCAGAGTAGGGACAGACTCTACACACTATGAGTCGAGAGCTGGTAGCTTATATAGCTCATTTAGAGTATAAGAACGCTGTGGAGCGTGGCATGATGTGATGAGATGTCCTTAAATGGTCTAGTAGTAGTTGTAGCATTTATCTTTATGTATTGTATATACTATGTTGTAATCCCAATCTTCTATGTAAGATGTGGGATAGTGATGTGAACCCCGTGTTAGCTTTTGTTAGAGGGGTAGTATGGTAGTAGGTTGGTATATTCCCCGTCTTTTGTGATATTAGGGGATATATGTGATAACATTTATAGTAGTATGCTAGGGAAATCATGTAATGAACGATTTGGCATATGAATATAAATGGAGTTTATTTCAGAAATGTGTTATAAATTTATTCTTTTAGTATTAAAAGAAATACTTAAGTAATATACTTGAATAATAATAATAAAATGAAAATTTGTGATGCAGATAATGCCGCCCAGACGTAAATTGACTGCACCCGAAGAATCTGTTAATAATGAGAGGGAACAAGTTGACCCGATCCAGAAATTGGTAGAATTGTTAGGAGAAGCCTTAAGGGGAAGGAACAATGAACCCGTTCACCCAAACCCTCAGGCTGTGCTAGTAACAACCTTTAAAGACTTTAAGAGTGTAGGACCCCCGGAGTTCGAGGGAACTATTGACTCAATCGTCGCACAAACGTGGATCAAGGAGATAGAAAAAGCTTTCACTATAGCTAGCATAGGCGAAGATCAGAAGACGATGTTTGCCACGTACATGATGAGGGGAGAAGCGAACTACTGGTGGGAGGCTAATCAACAAAGAGCTGGAGAAGGGATAATAGCATAGGATAAGTTTAAGACGCTGTTCTTTGAGAATTACTTCCCGAAGAGTATGAAGAATAGGGTGGAGGTGAAATTCCTATAGTTAAAACAAGGTGAGATGACGGTGGCGCAATACGCGGCTAGGTTTAACGAACTAGCGCGATTTGCAGAGCACCAAGTTGGTGATGAAGAGATGAAGGCTAGACGCTTCGAACAAGGGTTGAAGCCATGGCTGTTCAATAAGGTATCAGTTCTTCAAATTGATTCCTTTGCAACATTACTGGAGAAGGCAATCATTGCAGAAGGTGGCAGTGAGGCCTTAAGTCTGTATAACAAAGAAAAGAAAGGAAAGAATGCTGGAGGAGAGAATCGTACTGGAGGAAGCAGCAGTGGAGGTAGTAATTTAGGGAAAGAGGAAGTGGGAGAACAACAACAACAACAAAAACAACAATAATCAATCAGGGAATTTTCGTGGAGGTTTCAAGAAGAGGGCTGAAGGATGCCCAAAGTGTAGGAAGAATCACCAGGGCGAGTGCTGGAAGGGACGTGGCACTTGCTACAACTGCGGACAGGAAGGGCACATCTCACCCAACTGCCCGAAACCAAAGAAGATACAAGGATGCTTTGCGTGTGGCTCGACAGAGCACCGAATTAAGGACTGCCCAAAGAAGGGAAGTGGCAGGGGTAGCAATCAACAAGGAGGCAACAAGCTGATGATCGGCGGACCGGCACAATCCAACTGCCCAACCGCCAGAACTTTTAACATGACCGTCCAGGATGCCCTGGCTGCAAAGGACGTGGTGTCAGGTATAATCCCAATCAATGATATAAATGCTTATGTATTATTTGATTCGGGTGCCACCTATTCTTTTATATCTGAAGAATTTGCTAGTAAGCTTAGTACACCCCGAGAACGATTAGAAAATCCTTTGATCATAGAAGTTGCTAATAAGGAAGTGATCCCTGTAGAATACGTTTATCGAAATTATCGCGTAAACATTAGAGAACACGAACTGAGCGTAGACTTGATTCCTATTAGATTGGGAGAATTTGGCGCAATAGTGGGAATGGATTGGTTGTATAACCATGCTGCAATAATTGATTGTCAGAACAAATGTGTGAACCTTCAGACTTCGAGTAAGTCTAAGGTAGTGTTTCATGGTAGCTCATTGCTTAAGCAATCGTGTTGCGTTACGATGATTCAGGCCAAGAAATTGTTAAGGAAAGGATGTGTAGGTTATTTAGCTTACATCGTTGATACTCGAAAAAAGGGAGTAAAAATTAAGGATATATCCGTAGTTAATGAATTTCAAGATGTGTTTTCGGACGATCTGCCTGGTCTTCCGCCAAACAGAGAAATCGAATTCGTAATAGACTTAGCACCGGGAACGGCACCGATTTCGAAAGCTCCATATCGTATGGCGCCAGTAGAAATGAAGGAATTGATGATACAATTGCAAGTATTATTGGATAAGGGTTACATACGATCGAGTGTTTCTCCTTGGGGAGCACCAGTACTATTCGTTAAAAAGAAGGACGGATCGATGAGGCTTTGTATCGATTATCGAGAATTGAACAGAGTAACGATCAAGAACCGATATCCGCTACCGAGGATAGACGACTTATTTGATCAACTGAAGGGAGCAAAGTGTTTCTCAAAAATCGACCTACGAACAGGATATCATCAACTGAAAGTGAGGGACGAAGACATACCGAAGACTGCGTTTCGAACCCGTTATGGATACTACGAGTTTTTGGTAATGTCATTTGAATTGACTAATGCTCCGGCTGCATTTATGGACTTGATGAACCGAGTTTTCAAGCCATACTTGGATAAATTTGTGGTAGTTTTTATCGACGACATTTTGATCTACTCAAAGACAGAGGAAGAACACGCCGAACATCTGAAGATTGTTTTGGAGGCACTAAGGAAGGAGAAGATGTATGCGAAATTTTCAAAGTGCGAATTTTGGATGGAGAAGGTTCAATTCTTAGGCCACGTAGTGGATAAGAATGGAATTGATGTAGACCCTGAGAAGGTTGAAGCAGTAAGTAATTGGGAACAACCGAGAACACCGACGGAGGTGAGATGCTTTTTAGGGTTAGCCGGGTACTATCGAAGATTCATCCAAGATTTTTCTAAGATAGCAACCCCGTTGACCAATTTAACTAGGAAGACGGTGAAGTTTGTATGGACTGACAAATGTGAAGGGAGTTTCCAAGAGTTGAAAAAGAGATTGAGCGAAGCTCCTGCGTTATCACAACTAGATGATGCAGAAAATTTTGTGGTGTATAGTGATGCATCGCACAAGGGACTTGGTTGTGTGCTAATGCAGCACAGCAAAGTCATTGCGTATGCATCACGACAACTTAAGGATTATGAAAAATGATACCCTACTCACGACTTAGAGTTAGTGGCAGTAGTTTTTGCGTTAAAAATATAGAGGCATTACTTGTATGGGGAAAAATGTGAGATATACACGGACCACAAAAGTCTGAAATATATCTTCACATAGAAGGAGTTGAATATGCGGCAGAGAAGGTGGTTAGAATTAGTCAAAGACTATGACTGCGATATTCTTTATCACCCGGGGAAGGCAAACGTGGTTGCCGACGCTCTGAGAAGGAAGGGAAGGGAGAAGTTGTTTAATTTGATGACTCAGGAAGAGTTGATAAGAGAGATGGAGAAATTGGAGATAGAAGTGCAAGGACCAGGAGAGTCTGGTGAGAAGTTATTTGCAATGGAAGCTCATCCGACATTGTTGGATAGAGTGAAGGAAGCTCAAGAAAAGGATGAAGAGTGTGAGAAAATCCGAAAGAGGATCACAGAAAATGAGGAAGAGAAATTTCGAATGGATAAAGACGGTATTTTGAGATTTGAAGAAAGAGTGTGGGTACCAGCGGCAACCGAGTTAAGGGAAGAGATTTTGCACGAGGCACACAATACGACATATTCCGTTCATCCGGGAGGCACTAAGATGTACCGAGATTTGAAGCAACATTTTTGGTGGCCTAATTTGAAACGGGAAGTCACAGAGTGCGTTAGTAGATGTTTGACTTGCCAATGCGTTAAAGAAGAGCATCAACGGCCGAGTGGTTTACTACAACCGTTAGAAATACCTAGAGTGGAAATGGGAGCATATTACAATGGACTTCGTGGTAGGACTTCCAGTTACGCAGAAAGGTTATGATGCTATTTGGGTTATTATGGATCGACTTACGAAGACCGCACATTTTCTACCAATCAAGATTCGCTACAGTTTGAATCAGTTAGCAAGCCTATACGTAATGGAGATTGTTTCACGGACATGGAGTGCCGGTGTTCAATTGTCTCTGATCGGGATCCGCGCTTCACGTCCAATTTTTGGAAGAGTTTGCAAGAGAAAATGGGAACACAGTTGAGGTTGAGTACTGTTTATTATCCTCAGACAGACGGACAAAGTGAGCGAACTATACAAAAGCTAGAGGACATGCTTAGAACTTGCGTGATGGATTTCAAGGGAAATTGGGACGACCACCTACCCTTAGTAGAATTCGCATACAATAATAGTTACCATGCTAGTATTGGCATGCCACCGTATGAAGCTCTTTACGGGAGAAAGTGCAGAACGCCATTGTGATGGGACGAAGTCGGGGATCGACGAATACTGGGACCAAAGCTAGTACAATAAACCGCCGACGTGGTGACAGTGATAAAAGCCAGACTGGTAGCAGGTCAAGACCGCCAGAAAAGTACTCATATTTGCATCGGCAGGACCGAGACTTCAAAGTCGGCAGTTTTGTCTTCTTGAAAGTATCTCCATGGAAGGGAAAGATCCGTTTCGACAAGAAAGTAAAATTGAGTCCAAGATTCATAGGACCGTTCGAGATACTGAAGTGAGTGGGCGAAGTGGCATACAAAGTTGCGTTACCACCCGAGTTGGAGCACATCCACAACGTGTTCCACATTTCTGTGTTGCGACCGTACAAGGCCGACTACAAGCACGTGATTTCTTACGAGCTCATTTAAGTGGAGAAGAACTTAGCATATGAAGAAATTCCTGTCCAGATATTAGATAGGAAAGAACAAACTTTGAGAAATAAAATTATACCTTCTATAAAAGTACTTTGGCGTAACCACGATGTCGAGGAGGCAACATGAGAGTTAGAAGATAGGATGATGAGGGATTATCCCCATTTATTTGTGTAACCTTGTAGCAATTCCGGGATGAAATTTTTATAAGAGGGGGAGGATGTAATACCCGATATTTTCCTAATATTATTAAATAAATATATTAATGAAAAAGAATATTTATTCGTATATAAATGATTTTTGTGTTAAAAGATGAGTTAACTCAATTATGTTAAATTGAATAATTATAATAATTGAGAAAAATGTGGAGTTTATAATAAACTCATGAAAGCCTTGTGTGGCATAGTGATGAGGAATATTAGTGATGATATTAATTGACGAAGGACTTATTAAGTGAATAATTAATTAGATGTTAATTGTTGCTAATTGTTATTGTAGAATATTAAGTAATTGTCATCATAGAATAATTTTTATAGAATATTAATGGTGATTAATTAATAATATGTGATTATTATTATTGCAAGAGACATGATAATAATAAGCAAAATATTTATAAATATAATAAGATTAACATTCATTTAATATGATACTTAATCATATAATTGGTAATCAATTATTGTGAAAATTATAATTTCATTGATTAATGAGGAATGGATTAATTAATATTATTGTTAATTAATCAATACGATTAATAATATAATAAGGTTGTATTGATTGTTATGTGCAAGTATGCAATAATTAATTAAATATAAAGTATATGGAATACAAATATACTATATAGTGTAGAGAAACACTTAAGTGTGACCATGCAAGTATATTTAAACTATATTACATGATTGTACATATTGAAGCTATGTGTTATGATTACATCATGTGTAATATATATTGTAAATAATTATTAAATTAATAGAATTTAATAATGGATGAGATAATGTAATGTGGTAATATTTGATTTGAATTATATCTGGTAAAACAAATGTACATGGATTATAAATGTGTAAATTACATTTATTACATTGTATGAAGTACATGGTAGTATTATTGGGATTACATTGTAATTTTAATTATAATTATAATCTAAATATATAGTAGGTATATATATGTGTTAACCTAAGTGTATAATATAACATTGTGTTTGCTAGAATGCTGAGATGTATATTGTTTATAAAAGACTCATTTCCCTTTTCACGTGCATAACATAATGAAGTTAAAGCCTATTTCCTCAAACTCACAAACTCAGCTTGCTAGCTATCACCATGAAGGAGAATGGCTGATTGCTACAGCTTCACTATTTCACCAACTAATCTATCTACTACTCCTTAACCCCCATGTAATTCACAAATCTCGTTGGTTCAATTTAATGGACAATTATATTGTCTGGGTATGAATTCCTATATAAATTGAACTCTCCCCCTCACAAACTCACTTGCTGGGATTTTGGTTAAGATAAGTTGAGAACTTTTATATATCAGTGCTAGTAGTCTGAAGAGTAGAGAATTCCTTAGCAGCAAGTTCTCAATTCGTATTACAGAGGTATAATCCCTTTTGTTCTTCATTTTCGTTTTCTGTAAAAACCTCATTTCTTGATTAAACCAAATTAGATTGTGTTTAGGATGTAAAACCCTTATATTGTTGTTATATGAACATACATACATGATGGAACCACTATATAGTCTTTCATTTCCATTTTTGCTCTGCAATTTTCGTAAAATTCTTCAATTCTTGAAATTAGTTGGAGTTCATCAAATTTGGAATCGTTTGGGCGATTGACTGTTATATAAGCATATATATGTGTTAGTAAGTTAAAAAGGTTAGTCTAATAGCATATGGGTATGTCGAAATCGATGAAATGGGAAGATTGGGGTCGGTTTTGGCTGCAGCGTGAACTGCAGGAATTGAGTCTGCATCGCGGCGCCGCAGCGCCGATGCGCAGCGTTATCTGCGCGCTGCAGCTCCACATTGCCTCAGTCACATCATCCCCACGCCGCAACGCCATTCCTAGGGCATTATGTCCACGCCGTAGCGCCAATCCCAGGCCTTATGTCGGCGCTGCAGTGCCTCCAGCGTCGCAGCGCCAGCTTGCTGCTGTTGTTGCCGCGCCGCAGCGCCACTGTGTTGACAGGCCCAGAAATAACTATCTGTGTGCCCAGTCCGAGAGCAGTGAAATTATAATTCATACTAAGTAAATGTAACATGATTTATGGAGTCCCTCTTGTGCAATACATGTTTTCATAATTTACTTAATATACAAAGAGAACTCAAGATTTTGAAAACAACCCTTAACGAAGCATGTGTTATTTATGTCCGAACTTGCTAGCATGTGCTCGTAACTTAACTAGGTGTGAGATATGATTTTAAATTGCCTATATGAACTAGTTTACTTTGGCTTGGTTTAAAATGACTGTTAAAGACTAACTCGGATATGTTAACAAACTAAGTTTCATACACGTTGCATGGGTGTATTCTGAACTTATAGGGTTGCATGCTAGTATTCCTTATGTCACTAAGCATGATCTATATGGGCACTCACATAGTTTGACACGACGTAAACTATTTAAGTATAATTTTCTAAGACAAATACAAGTAAGGACTATAGTTGATTATTAAACTATGTGGGTTGTTAATATATAGTTATACGATTTGATTGTGTAGCTAAGATAGAACTTGATGTATGTGCTCAATTTACATGTCAAATATGTGAATCCGATGTGTATAACTAATGTGTGTATATATATATACGTTAATAGGATAACATAATTCTTTGAAGCAATAGTAGGCTTTACGTGGATAAACTACGCTTAAGGCAAGTATCCTAACCGACACATTTACTTTACGCAAGGAAATCTATGATTGTGCAAGTTTCCTGACTTACACTCATTTATAGTGCAAGTATCCTAACCCTTGTATTACTTTATTCAACGAATATTGTAAGCGAGAATCTAAACTTTCTCTCTTTGAATACAAGTTGTCTTAGTCGTTCATTTGAGCCATTATGTTTAAACTCTTGTGAAAGCTATTAGTCATGTTGAACTTGGTATTGTTCTTGAATATTGTGAAAGTGTCTATGCCACTTGATTCAGCTAGACTATATGCATGTTTATAAAACTGTCCAAACCTTTTTATCGGTGCGAAAATCTTGAAAACTAAGTTGAACAACCCTTATAGTAAGGGGAGTGTTTATTGTTAGAAGCCCGAACACACGAGTGAATATTACTGTGGTTATGCATAACATAGAGTATTGTAGACTGATCATCTATTATACTTGTTTCTTTTAGGTTATCAGTTTAATATTGGTAATTCTAGTAGATGTTCAATAATATTTAGTGACTGCTCAGTATAAATTATTTTATCCAGTTGGATACGTGATAGCCTTTGAATTCATATATATCTGTTGATCTATATTGAATTATCATTTCATATTCCAAAGATGTGATTTGATAATTTTTGATATTTGGTTTTCCTGATATTATTCTGAAACTCTGAACTATCTTAGAGATTATACTTTGATATTTCAAACTCGTGATATAATACTCATCACCCTTGTTGTATATTACTTGCTGGGCAATTTGTGCTCATTCTTGCTTATTTTAAAACCTTTCAGTTAAGGCGGAACAAGGAAGTGTCTCTGCGAAAGACAAGGGCAAGGGCAAGGCTACTGACTAGCTTGTTCCTTTATGTTTCAAATTGTTATGTTGTATTAAGACTGTCTTCAGACTATGTTTAAGCTTAAGTAGGATTATGTAATAAGTCTTTATTCGATATCATTATGTAATCTATTAAGTACTGTAGGTTGCGAGACTTGAGGGAATAATTATAATAAATTATTGTATATTATTCTAAATTAGATCTTCCGCTGTGAATTTGGGATTTTAGTTATTATTGTACTACCATAAGCACGTAACGAACCGAATTCGAGTGACCCCGTGACAGTCCTGGAATTTGGGGGCGTCACAATAACAATTAATCCAGTAAATATAATTATATCAATAACGTACTTGATTATGTTTTATTAATCTCCATAACAATGAATTAACATTTATATGATTAATTAGCACATTAAATAAATATAAATCTTGTTATATTTATAAACAAGTTACTTATTATTATTCTATTACTCGCAATAATAATAATCAACGTACTATTAATTAATCATCATTAATATTCTATTTCTCATAATAATAATTAATTAACAATTAATATTGATTAATTGTTCACTTAATAATTCCTTCATCCTTTAAATTATTTAAATCATAATTCTCATTATCGCGCCCCACAAAGCGTTCTTCGAGCTTATCATAAACTCCACATTCTTCTCAAATATTATAAATTCAATTTGAATTTATTTGAATTAACTCATTTCATAACACATAAATATTTATATTCGAATAAATATTCTTTTTCATTAATATATTCATTTAATAATATTTCAAAATTCTCGGGTATTACATCCTCCCTATAAAAATTTCGTCCTCGGAATTGCTACAAGGTTACACAAATAAACGGTGATATTCCCCCCATCATCCTCTCTTCTAATTCCCACGTAGCCTCCTCGACATCGTGATTACGCCAAAGTACTTTTATAGATGAAATAATTTTATTCCTTAAGGTTTGTTCTTTCTTATCTAGAATTTGGACAGAAATTTCTTCATATGCTAAGTTCTTCTCCACTTGAATGGGCTCGTAAGAAGTCACGTGCTTGTAGTCGGCCTTGTATGGACGTAACACAGATATGTGAAACATGTTATGGATGTGCTCCAATTCAGGTGGTAATGCAACTTTGTATGCCACTTCGTCCACTCGCTTCAGTACCTCGAACGGTGCTATGAATCTTGGACTCAATTTTTCCTTCTTTCCGAATCGTATTATTCCCTTCCAGGGAGATTCCTTCACGAATACGAAACTGCCGACTTTAAAGTCTTGGTTTTGTCGATGCAAGTCTGCATACTTTTTCTGGCGATCTTGAGCTGCTACTAATCTGGCTTTTATCACTGTCACCACATCTGCAGTTTGTTGTACTAACTCTGGTCCGAGTAGTCGTCTCTCTCCGACTTCATCCCAACATAACGGCGTTCTACATTTTCTCCCGTAAAGAGCTTCATATGGTGGCATGCCGATACTCGCATGGTAACTATTGTTATATGGAAATTCTACTAAGGGTAGGTGGTTGTCCTAATTTCCATTGAAATCCATTAAGAAAGTCCTAAGCATGTCTTCCAGCATTTGTATCGTTCGCTCACTTTGTCCGTCTGTCTGAGGATGGTAAGCGGTGCTCAACCTCAACTGTGTTCCCATTTTTTCTTGTAAGCTTTTCCAAAAGTTTAACGTGAAGCGCAGATCTCGATTCAGAGACAATTGACACCGGCACTCCATATCGTGAAACAATCTCCTTTACGTAAAGACTCGCTAACTGGTTCAAACTGTATCGGATCTTGATTGGTAGAAAGTGTGCAGTCTTCATTAGTCGATCTACGATAACCCAAATGGCATCATAACCTTTCTGCGTGACTGGAAGTCATACCACGAAGTCCATCGTAATGTACTCTCATTTCCACTCTGGTATTCCAACGGTTGAAGTAAACCACTCGGCCGCTGGTGCTCTGCTTTGATGCGTTGGCAAGTCAAACATCTACTAGCGCACTCTTCGACGTCCCGTTTCAGATTGGGCCACCAAAAGTATTGCCTCAAATCTCAGTACATTTTCGTGCCTCCCAGATGAACGGAATACGTCGTATCATGTGCCTCGTGCAAAATATCTTCTCTCAACTCGGTTACCACTGGCACCCACACTCTCCCTTCGAATTTTAAGATACCGTCTTTATCCATTCTGAATCTCTCTTCTCCATTTTCTGTGATCCTCTTTCTGATTTTCTCGCACTCTTCATTTTTCTCTTGTGATTCCTTTGTTATATCCAAAAAGGTTGGACGAGCTTCCATTACGAATAACTTTTCTTCAGACCTCTTTGGTCCCTTCACCTCTATTTCCAATTTCTCCATCTCTCTTATCAACTCCTCTTGAGTTGTCAAGTGAAACAGTTTCTCTCTTCTTTTTCTGCTCAGAGCGTCGGCAACCACGTTTGCCTTACTCGGGTGATAAAGAATATCACAGTCATAATCCTTGATTAATTCTAATCATCCTTCTCTGACGCATATTCAACTCCTTCTGTGTGAAGATATATTTTAGACTTTTGTGGTCCGTGTATATCTCACATTTCTCTCCGTACAAATAATGCCTCCAAATCTTCAATGCAAAAACTACTGCTGCTAACTCTAAGTCATGAGTAGGGTATCATTTTTTGCAGTCCTTTAATTGTCGTGATGCATACACAATGACCTTGTCGTGCTGCATTAGCACACAACCAAGTCCCTTATGCGATGCATCACTATACACCACAAAATTTCCCGCATTATCTGGTAGTGATAATACAGGCGCTTCGCTTAATCTCTTCTTTAGTTCTTGAAAACTCTCTTTGCATTTGTCGGTCCATACAAATTTCACCGTCTTCCTCATTAGATTGGTCAACGGGGTCGCTATCTTAGAAAAATCTTGGATGAATCTTCGATAGTACCCAGCTAACCCTAAGAACCTTCTCACCTCCGTTGGTGTTCTCGGCTACTCCCAATTGCTCACTGCTTCGACCTTTGTAGGGTCTACTGAGATTCAATTCTTATCCACCACATGACCTAAGAATTAAACCTTCTCCATCCAAAATTCACACTTAGAAAAATTCCCATACATCTTATTCTTCCTTAGTGCCTCCAAAATAATCTTCAGATGTTCGGCGTGCTCTTCCTTTGTCTTCGAGTAGATCAAGATGTCGTCGATGAAAACTATCACAAATTTATCCAAGTATGGCTTGAAAACTCGATTCATCAAGTCCATGAATGCTACCGGAGCATTGGTCAATCTGAACGACATTACCAAAAACTCGTAATGTCCATAACGGGTTCGAAACGCAGTCTTTGGTATGTCTTCTTTTCGTACCTTCAGTTGGTGATAACCTGTTCGTAGGTCTATCTTCGAGAAACACTTCGCTCCCTTTAGTTGATCAAATAGGTCGTCTATCCTAGGTAACGGATATCTGTTCTTGATCGTTACTATGTTTAATTCTCGATAATCGATATAGAGCCTCATCGATCTGTTTTTTTTCTTAACGAATAACACTGGTGCTCCCCAAGGAGACACACTCGGCCGTATGTAACCCTTATCTAATAACTCTTGCAATTGTATCATCAATTCCTTCATTTCTACCAGCGCCATACGATATTGGGCTGTCGAAATTGGTGCTGTTCCCGGTGCTAAGTCTATTACGAATTCGATTTCCCTGTCTGGCGGAAGACCAGGCAGATTGTCCGGAAATACATCTTGGAATTCTCTCACTATGGATATATCCTTAATTTCTACTCCCTTTTTCTGAGTATCTACAATGTAAGCTAAGTAACCTACACATCATGTCCTTAACAATTTCTTGGCCTGCATCATCGTAAGACAACACGATTGCTTAAGCGACGAGCTACCATAAAACACTACCTTAGACTTACTCGGAGTCTGAAGGTTCACACATTTATTTTGACAGTCAATTATCGCTGCATGGTTATACAACCAATCCATTCCCAGTATTACGTTAAATTCTCCCAATCTAATTGGAATCAAGTCTACGCTCAGTTCATGATCTCTAATGTTTGTGCGATAATTTTGGTAAACATATTCTACAGGGATTACTTCCTTATTCTTAACTTCTATGTTCCAGGGATCTTCTAATCGTTTCTGGGGTGTATTAAGTCTACTAGCAAATTCTTCAGATACAAAAGAACAGGTGGCACCCGAATCAAATAATACATATGCATTTATATCATTGATTGGGATTATACCTGACACCAAGTCCTTCGCAGCTACTGCGTCTTGGACAGTCATGTTAAAGGTTCTGGCGGTTGGACGGTTGGATTGTGCTGGTCCACTGATCATCAGTTTGTTTCCCCCTTGATGGCTGCTACCTCCGCCACTTCCATTCTTCGGGCAATCTTTGATCCGGTGCTCCGTGGAGCCGCAAACAAAACATCCTTGGATCTTCTTTGGTTTCGGGTAGTTAGGTGAAATGTGCCCCTCCTGACCGCAGATGTAGCAAGTGTCGCGTCCCTTCCAGCACTCACCTTGGTGATTCTTTCTACATTTTGGGCATACCTCTGCCCTCTTCTTAAATCTTCCACGAAAGTTTCCCGACTGATTGTTGTTGTTTTTCTTATTGTTGTTATTCTCCCATTTTCTCTTCCCCAGATTACTACCTCCACTGCTACTATGTATGCTATCAGCTCCCGGCTCAAAGTATGTAGGGTCTGTCCCTGTTCCGCTGGGTAGTGGAATACACCATCGATCACCCTCTCGAAAGCTGAACGGAATACATACCCCATCTTGTTCTTCTTCCTCTTCTTGCATCTGACCTCATCCTCTAGGTCGCCAGCTTTCTTGTTAGCCGCTTCCCACTTCTCCTCGAAGTAGATCCTATCCATAACCTCCAACTCTAGTTGAGTGCGGAGTGCTTCCTTCTCGATCTTCTCACTCAGCTCCCTCTGTTCTACCTCTTCCAGCTTTCCTGCCAGATCCACGTTCCTAGCCACCGACCTGTGAAACAAGGTCCCCATCTAGATCCCTGCCTCCCTGCGGTAAGCAATCTCCACCTCTAACTCCTACATGGTCAGCTTCCTCTGGTGGTCCTCGTCCCTCAGCTTCTGGAACTTAGACTCTCTCTCATGGGCCTCAGCCTCTAGCTCCTAAACTCTGCAGTCCAACTCTAGAATATGCTCCTCGTACTCTCCCAGAATATGCTCCTCCAGGTTAGGCTCGTAAGAATCCTCTATGGGCTCCTCCTCTGTAGGCTCATCCTCAACAGTATCGTCCTCCATGGGCTCCTCCTCTGGATCAAACTCCACCTCGATCTCATCCACGTCATCAGACTCGGATGGTGCAACTACCTGCACTGGCACAACCTCTAGAGGTGCCTCATATACAATGTGTATATCTCTGGGCTCCTCCTCAGCCACTCTACTAGGTACTCCTGTGTCTACCATCCTACAATCACAAACACTAGACAAACAAACTAGCAACTCCATTAGAATGTTAAATAAAACATAAGTTCATTGTATAGAATGAAGTTACATTTCATAACACACTAAGTCTCTCAAGGAAAACTCTACATGAGTTTTATCTCCTCCTAACCTCTAAGTTCTCCTAAGTTATAATCTAAGGACACTCTCTCCTAAGGTTTATAACTATAGCTTTGATACCAACCTATGACGCACCCAAATTTGGACAGCCGCAGTCATCTCGAATTCGGTTCGTCACGTTTTAACAATAATAACTAAAGTCATACACTCACAGCGGATAATCTAGAATAATATACAATGATTTATTATATTTATTCCCCCAAGTCTTGCAACCTACAGTACTTAATAGATTACATAATAATATCAAATGAAGACTTATTACATAATCTAACTTAAGCTTAAACATAGTTCTGAATCAGTCTTAATACATCATCTTAATAGACATAATACAACACACAAAAATTTAGAACATAAAAGGGGTTAGCTAGTCGGTAGTCTTGCCCTTATCGACTCTCGAAGGTCCACCATGCTCTGCCTTAACAGAAAATGTTTTAGGGAAATCAAGAATGAGAACAAATTGCCCAGCTAGTAATATACGATAAGGGTGAAGAGTATTATAACACAAGTTTAAAATATCAAGGTATCATCTCACTGATAATCAAGAGTTTGAAGAATAACATCATGAACAACGAGTATCAACAATTCTCAAATCAAAACCATGGACTATGAAACGATAGTTTAATATAGACCAACAAATATATATGAATTCAAAGGCCATCAACGTATCCAACTGGATAAAATAATTTATAATGAGCAGTCGCTAGGACTATTGAACGTCTACTAGAATTATTAATATTAAACTGATAACCCAAAAATAAGTACGATAGATGATCAGTCTATAATACTCTATGTTATGCATAACACCACAATAATTTTCAGGCGTGTGTTGGGCTTCCAATAATATATACACTCCCCTTACCATAAGGGTTGTTCAACTCAGTTTTCAATGATTCCGCACCAGCCAATTGGTTTGGATAGTATTCTAAATATGCACATAGTCTAGCCGAATCAAATGGCATAGACACTTTCACAATATTTAAGAACAATACTAAGTTCGACATGAATAATAGCTCAAATGAAACAAGAGTCTATTCAATAAGCATACTAACTCAATTTAAATGACTAAGTAACACAGCTTGCTTTCACAAGGATCCATTGCAAAGGTTAGGATACTTGTAATTAACAATACAAGAACGAGTTCAAGGAAATTTGCACAATAAAAGAGTGTAAGTCAGAGAAACTTGCTTACAATATCCGTTGAATAAAATAATGCAAGGGTTGAAGATACTTTCCTGAAGCGTAGTTTATCCACGTAAAGTTAATCAACACTTTGGAATTCCTATCGTAATATAGTTACGTATATATATGATATCCATTAGTCATATAGTTTAACATTATACTTTATCATATATAGACAATCAACATATAAGTTAAGTCTTTAACCTTACTATACAATCATACCATGTATAGTATCATACTAATTCACAAATCTCGATTAATATAACTTTCATTGTCTTTTATCTTTAAAGTTCCTCTTTTCAAGTTAAACATCTTCATATATCATCAATATCACATAAGACCACAATCAATACACAACATACTCTATTTAGTAAGTCATAGCATTGTTATAAGTTAAATGTCAAAATCAGATTCAAGCATCAACATATAATATCACATAGCATATATACATGTTAAAGGGTCCTTCCATGCTTGTTCAACTTTTCCAAGTTCAATCATACATGATATAGTTCTAAATCACGGCTTCTAACGACTTAGGGTCATACAATGCTATGAATTCACATAAGCTATCATGCTTGTCATTTAAACATATAAAGTACTCATATATTTTGTTGATAGGCATGCTCACATGTTTCTACATCATATACGTATAACTAGCATCGCTACTTAATTGAAAACCTTATCGAACTCATGCTTGATTAACTCGCACTACATCTAACAAGTGTGTGTATATATATGATGTTTTAGTGACGTTAAAAAACTATCAAGCATATTTAAAATATTATAACATAACCCTCAATATAACATGTCAAGTCTTATTTTAAAACATATAAATGTTTACTAATGAGGTCCAACATGTGCATGCTATATTATAAAACATATATACATATGTCAACATGTTCTTCATGCATTTATAGGCCATACGAACATTTTCAAGGTCAGAATATAACCATGGTTTGCATATATCAAAGTTCATTTTGAAAACTATAACATTTCATCAATTATGTATACTAACATGGCCAGACATGCTCATAATATGTCAACATACTCATTTATACATGTTACTCATGTTCTCATGCTTGTTTAAAGTGGTACCACATGTTAGCACATAACAGTTTGCATCAGAAACAGAAAACAACTATCAGAGACTGGCACAGCTGCGCTGTGCTGTGCTCTAGTACAAAACTGGCACAGCTGCGCCAGGTCTCGACAACAAAATTCAAGTCAGGTTCTGGCGCAGCTGCGTTGCACCCCAGTATAAATTGGGTGCAGCTGCGCCGTGTCTAGTCTGCACCAGAAAGCTTCCTGCTTCGACAGTTTCCAATCCCAACATCAAATTTTCTCAATGAATTTTCTTTCAATCAGTCACATTGTAGTTTAAACACGTTTGTAAGTCTATATAACAACTAAACAAGCATTCTACAATCCAATTAACATGTATTGCAACCAAAATCAAGAATTGGAATTTTAGAATTTCAGAAGCAAGAATGAAGAACAAGAGGTGTTATACCTCTGCTAACTGTGAACTGAGCTTGCTGCTATGCCACTACTGTAATCTCACTCTCAACTGATATCTCCCTTTCTCTATATCTCAGTGTAATAGCAAATTGAAAAGGAGAAGGGAAGGAGCTATACTTATAGAAAAATCATTACACGGGCAATGAAATTCTCCTCCAACTTAAACCAATGTGAATAAGAATTGTATGTTTGTTATGGAAGAGTTGTAGTTAGTTGGTGATTTCCACTATTCTGCCCACTCCCGTCATGATCATGATGGCTAGAATGCTGAGTTTGAGAGAAGAAGCCATATGCTTAGGCTAAATGAGTGCACACGTGAAGAGAATAAGGGGTGACTCTTATTATGGGACAAGAAAATGCAGCTCAGCAATTGGGCAATATGAGTATATACAACACTTACATATTCATCTTATATATACTTAGGTATATATGTATACTTAGATATTAAATAGAGTCACCATGTAAGTTTAATAAATAGATAATATTACAATGTAGTAAATTAATTTGCACATATATAATTCATGTACATTTCGTTAACACCGAATATAATTCAATTGGGTAGCGCCAGTCTTAGCTCTCTGGGCGGCGCGACAGCGCCCAGTAGATTGCTTAGACAAGAAAATTCTCAACATGTTCTTTTACCTTTTTTGATTTAATATTGCATAACTTATTCATTTTACATCCAAATGGGTTGAAACCACTTCCATTATCTCATAAACTTGCATATCTTCAATATGTGATATTTTGAACAATTTTCTAAAATATTTATTTAATTAAATTTATTTCTTTTCCAAGCTAGGGTTTATATTTTGATATGCTTTACAAAAAGTTCCGCTACGAGTTCGTTTTATATCCAATTAATATGATTCCACTTGGGTTATATCCGTATTTCATAGAGGTTCAACATAACATTATTGGATCATATATAAGGCTTATACATTTTATGACACTTAACAACATATCTCATGCTTTCAAGTGTTTTAACTAAGATATCAAGCTTAACATGCATTTCCACCTAACAAACATACACTAACTCATCTATGACAAGTTTAAAATGAAGTTATAGTGATCCTACCTCTTGATGGCTTTCTTCTTCTTGGCTAGGAACTTTGAGTATGTCTCCTGTGACAAACGTGATTTTTATATTTTATTTTAAATATTAATTAAATTAAATAAATATTTTTATTGATTTATTTATTGAGTTAAATAAATATGTGATAGAATTATGGTAGATTAATTTAATTAAATGTGTTACATTGATTAAATTAATATGGAATAATTTTATAATCGAAAGTGTGAATTTAATTGAGATTATTAAATTAAATAAGTTGTTATTGAAAGTAGTATGCATACAAGCCAATCACGTATGATGATAAAGCATATTATTTTGAGACGATCTTATTTATTTATTAATAAAAATATTAATTTATTAAAGACATTTAATTATCTATATGATGCTGTTTTTAAAATATGTAAATAACTTATAGTTTTAAGCAATGCTTTTAGAATCATGATGTTGATCATGCTAATGAGATCTAAATTCTTAGAAAGCTTAAAACTAAAATAGTTCTCAATCGTTGGATTACTAAAAAGGGGATTAGTATATCCAGATAGATTGGTACATATGTTGCTTGCTTATTAGATGAGGATGGTTGATCTCATGATCATTTGTGTGGAGATACTAAAGCAAGTATGTAGGTGCTTATTGGAGAATAAGTTCACTGAACGTGACTCGCTATGAAATACCTAATGGAGTTTTACTTGCATGTCAATAGGAATTCCTAATGTGATAGTAGTACAAGTGATCCTTGGACATGAGATCATCATAGTATCTTGTGTGTAATGAATTATACTTTGACTTATTTCTTAAGACCCTTAGGGTATATCAAAGGATATGTTTGGGTATAATAAGTTACATATGGAGATAATGAATGGTCAATAAAGAATCTATCACTTCTAAGAAAAGAAGAGATATGTCCTATGTGATTCGTTAAATGACAACCTAGTAGTCCTTGGCCAAGGCAGAATGAAATTAGAAAGGAGTTTCTAATTTGCATTATTTGGAGTTGTGCATTTTCTGATCAAAATACATATAATTAAATAAAATAAGACTTGACAGTAATTCCATGTCTTATATTTATTTGGAACATTGTATGGTGGAAGGATTGAATTGTACGGTAACTATTTACTCACATTATCTTTTATGATTAATGTTGAAATCTATATTATCTAGAAAGTCGTTGATCGTTAGGGAGGCTTATCCCTATTGTAGAATAACTATTATTTATTTAAATAAGATTAGAATGGTTCTAATTGATTTATTCACAACCGGTTTAATATGGCGAACCTAAAGGGTCATACCATAAAAGGAAGAATAATTATTTAAGAAGGTAATGACATAATCGTAATAATACATGAAGCGTAATTAATTTAATCTTTGGTGATAGAATAAATTAAATAGCTTAATTTTTATTATTTAATATTTTGAAAATATTAAATATAAATTAATAAGAGGAGTCTTATTAATATTATTACAATTATTATTATTTTAATTTCTAAATGAGTTTATGAATTAATTTAATATTAGTACTCTCATTTATTCCTAATAAGATTATGATGTAAATTAATTAAATGAATTTAATTAATTAATTCCAATGTGGTGGAAAGCCTAAATTAATTAAATGAAACCCAATGTCTAATAGGATTAGAAGGGTTGACCAATATCTATATAAGAGGAGTCTTATAATACATATCAGTTGATGCAATTCTAATTGTTGGAGAGTATTTCTTTTCTATAGAGGATAGAAAACTAGGGTTTAGCCAACCATTCTCCTTCTTGATAATTCATCTTCCTTGGTGGATCACCTTTAGATGCCAAACACTTGGGTGGCTAACGTTGATCAAAGGAAGGAATCTACTCGAAAATTCAAGGAAATCACGAAGAACAAGGAGTTGAACTTGTACCTATGAAAGCTTCGTTCTAAAAGGGTATGAATTCCATAATGTATTATTTATCGTTTTAAATTAATAATATGCATAAAGGATGATCCCGATAATTATTTTGTAGAAATTTTTAAATTCTGATATATCATGCTTCCGCTAATTTTTGCAAGTTAATTGCGTCCACGATTTCGTACAAACCCAACAGTTATTAATTATAATGTTATTCTAATTAATTTAATAATTAATTAGAGATTTATTGATTTGTCATAATTAATAATTGAGATTTTTAATTATGCGATGATGTAATTTAGTGTGTAATATTGCCTTATATTTAAGTGAATTAAACGATATTATTTGATTAATTAAAGTGTGATAAATAAATATATAATAAACAAGTTAATTAAAATAAATGGAAAAAAGAGCTTTTTATGACAAACGAAAAGGAGCCTTAAGATCATGGGCGCAGTTAATGTAACAAACGAGAATTTTATAATTTAATTTTTAATATTTATTGAATTAAATAAATATTTTAATTGATTTATTTATTGAGATGAGTAAATAATTTATGTGATTATATTGTGGAGTAAATTAATTAAGTGCAATACATTAATTAAAATGAATGTTTAATATTAAATTGATGTATAAGTAATTTTGTAATGTAGTTCTAATTTAATTGAGATAATTAAATTAAATAAATATTATGTGGTATTTGGTAATAATGATTTAATAATTTAGTGAATAATTATAGTAATGCCTAATTTAGTTTAAATAATTAAATTAGAGATTTACTAATTTGTTACATGGAGTTGTGATTAATGAGTAAATTATAATTGTGTAACGATTTAGTTTATGTGGCAATTTTATTTAATTAATTGATGCTGGCTTTAATTTAATTAAATTGGAATAGTGAGATTTAATTAAATAAAGTGTGACATTTAAACTATCTAGTAAAAGAATTATTAAAATAAATTAAAAGGGTTTTAAATTAGTTTTACCAAACAAGACCCTTAAATCTATTTTAATGTAGTTTTACTAAACAAAGCCTTAGTCCTAAAAATCTATTTTTCTTTTAAAAGGTTTTTTTAGCCAAACAAGCCTTATGGCTTTTGATTTTTAAACAAAAAGAAACTGATATCTATTTATTAAAATGTTTAAATATTTGTCAGGTTATATTTTATTATTATATGTATATGCCAGTTTTCTATTTTACGTAAGTTAGAAGTTAGAGTAAGAATAGAGAGTTAGAGAGAAAAGAGAGAAAAAGGAAGGAAGAAGGAAGAAAAGCTCTGTAAAATCAAACAAGATTTCACCACCATCATCTTTCTCTTCTAAGCTAACAAGGTAGTAATCTAACTCTACAAAATTTCTAATTATGTTCTTCCATTGTTTTCATGAAAACATGTTTTTAGAACTTCTCTATAATTTGATTTTTATGATTTTTCATGGAAGTATGGTTTATATAAGTTTAATTGTATATAAAAACTATTGTATATGATTTATATGAGTAGTTAAGTGGTTTAATTCATGAAAATAAGATGAACATGAAGAAATCATGTTCATAGCAATTTCTAGTGAACTAGTTTGAAAAAAAAAATAGTTTCTTTAAATATGAAAATTGGTGTTTGATTATGCTATGATTATGATAATTGAATTTAGATTATAACAATATGTTAAGAAACAAAATTAACATGACTTGAATTATGTGATTTCGTTTAAAAACAAAGTCATAATGTTTATTTTCTTTAATAACACTTAACAATGGTGTTTTCTTCAAAATCATAAAATTAAGAGTTTTTGATTATGTGTTGTGATGTTTATAAATATTAAAACATGTTAGAAGCTTAAAGTTATGATGCTATAAAGTTTTATATGCATTATATGTACTAAATTCTGAGTTTGGTGCGAGGAAATAAGTCAAATTGGCTTTTTTCTGCACAATTTTGTGAACTGCTATTTCCCCTAGTAGGGACCCCCGCCCCAGAGGGCTCTAACCCCCGCCCAAGCGGGCCCCTCACAGTCCAAACCTATACCCCGGCGGGGGGTACAGAGTGGAAATGTTGTTTGTGTAGCTTTTATCCATAACATGATGAGCTAACTTAATGTGATGAACCTGATAACATGTTAAGCATACATTGAGATGTTAGAACAATTCATTAACATATTTCACGTAATTAATTTGTAAGTTAGATACGTTATGTAAACCGTTATTCGTAAAGTTTAATAACGCGTTCAAGACTGATGTTTGTGATTCGATCAGACTTAGAATTAATTATTATTGCGAATGTAATGATATGTAGGGTTAATTGAGGAACGAGAATTTTAATTTGTAGCTTGTGCACGAGACAAGTGTTCTAAACTCAAACATTACTTTTAATTGAGCAAGTTCATAAACTTTTCTTTTATATTGTGAAATTTTTCTAACTATACCTTTATTTAAGCAAGTCCTTTTATTTTGCAATGGACAGGTATTTTATTGAAATAATGTAGCCTTGACTTAATTGTTCAAGCAAGGTCTTATCGTATCTTTCAAATGCTTTAAGTTTAATTCTAAAGCGTAAGTTATTTCAAAATTCTTTGGTTATTGAATTCTTAATTATTGTAAGTTGATTCAACTACTCTTGAGTTGATGATAGTTGAACTTTAAATTACCCTTTGAGAATATCCAAACCAAACTTTGTTTGGTGCGGACTAGTTAATTAATACTGAGATGAACAACCCTATTAATAGGGGATTACCATGCGAAAACGTTAAGATGTTTGTGCACAATACATGGTACGAAGGGCTGATCCCCTTAAGTACGAGTTAAGGTCCATATAGTCTAACGACTGTTAAAGGCTTAAATAGAAATATTTATAACCTGGGATATAGGTCAAGGTCTTGTGACCCTCAGACGAATTCTAAATTCTAAATTTTATATTCAATTTTTGATTATCGATGATAGGAGTATTATTCAATTCAGTTAAAGTTATTCAATGATATGTCATCATTATTGATTGTTATTTCAACTGAACTTTTATTTTCTCACTCTTGCATTTATATAACCATTACAGCTAAAGTTAAGAAAGTTGACGAACCGTCAACTAGTAAAGAAAAAGGCAAGATGAACAATTGAAGACTTGATCAAATTTAAAATGAGTTGTAATAAGACTTTAACTTATGTTATGATGTTTTATTTTCCGCATTTGTTGTTTATTAAGGTTAAGAACTTGGGAACGATTTGATAAAGTTGTAATCCTTTTTAAAGGAAGATCTTATTTGAATAAGGTTGTAATTTATTTTGCATTCCTTAGTTACGGGCAGTAGTTATGTTTTATTTAGATAGTGAACACCAAATCCTGTGGAAATGAAGTACCCGAATTTGGGGGTGTCACAGGTTGGTATCAGAGCTTTAGGTTATGAACCTTAAGTAGGGAAACCTTACGTAGTAGCCTTATAGGAGATCGAAAAGATAGTGATGATAGTTAAGATAATAAACTATCTTACGTGCTATATATTTACGTTTATGTACCCGAGGAGTATCAATCGATATCACGTAATAATTAAACTTTAAAATTTTGTGTCAGAATGACGAATGTTGGAGAGTCTAGTCAGGCTAGGGAGGAGTTACCCCAGATGCCTAGGAATGAGGAACCCCGGGACATCCATACTATCTGGGAGCAGTTGGTTCAGAGAGAGCTATCTCCATTGATCACCGTAGTGGGTCAGGAGAATGAGCCAGTCTTTGACCGAGATGACGAGGATGAGTCAGAGGAGGAGGAAGATCCTGAAGAGGAGATTCCACCTAACTCTATTATCGCTGTGATGTACGAGGAAGTCTACGACCGCAACGTTGAGCTGCAGGATAGAGTCGGAGAACTGGAGGAGCTGGTGGACAAGAGTCGGACTACCATACAGTAGAAGGAGGAAACAATTCAAGAACTGGACGATCAGCTTGGAAACGCGAAGTGGGATCTAGTTCACGTGGAGAGTGAGAGGGATGACGCACTGGCTGAGCTGGAGAAATTAAAGAACGACATTAAAGAGGAGTCAGCAAAGCATGCCAGAGAGGAGGATGCTTGCTTGAGGGCTACACAACGTGCAGATCGAGCTGAAGACGAGGTTCAAGCAAAGAAGGCCAAGCTGAACGAGACGGACTATGCTTTTCATTTGGCTATAGATAGGACCCAGGATCGTGTCTTTTATTACCCAACTCAGTTCAAGGATTTACCGTGGTATATGGTGGATTACAGAACAGTATTTCGGGTGATGGAAGAAGAACGTGGAGCGGTTGTGCGACGTCTTAACATGCCTAGATAGTAGAAGATATAAACTATTTGTTTGTTTATGTATTAAATAACTGTAAGTCCCAGAATTTGAGATAATAATGGGATAAGATGATGAGGTTATCCTGTAACTTGTTCAGCTCAGGAAAGATGATGTAAATAGTAAAGATGTTATCTATTCTATGTTTTAAAACTATGAATGAATAAATATCAAAGTTTATTGACATGCTATGTACTCAAATGTGAATTGATTTATTTTAATTGTTTAAGTTTGATCCTAAACATTTAAGAGATGAGTCGGGATCTAATAAGAGTATGTCTTAACAGAAAGATGTCTCCTAGAAGAAGACCTACACGTCAACAACAAGAGGGTTTTACGAATAACAACAACAGTGAGGCGAATGCCAATCTGGTTCAACAACTGGTGAATTTACAGACGGGAGCTCTTGCGAATAATTTGCAAGTTCAAGCTGCTACATTCAAGGAATTCAAAGCGATAGGACTGCCAAAATTTAAGGGATTTGTGAATCCGATAGAGGCCCAGACATGGGTAATGAAAATTGAGAAGGTCTTTGATGTGGCCAAAATTAACAATGACCAAAAGACGGCTTTCGCGACATTCATGCTGAAGTCGGAAGCTAGCTACTGGTGGCAGGCTAACAAGACTCGGGGAGGAGAAGGTGTGATAGCATGGGACAGATTCAAAGAGATGTTCTTTGAAATGTATTTTCCATTAAGCTCGCAAAATCAAATGGAGGTTCAGTTTTTAGAGCTGAAGCAGGGAACAATGACGGTGCCAGAGTACGCCACAAAGTTCAACGAGCCGGCAAGGTTTGCAACATTCCAGGTCAGTACTAATAAGAAAAAGGCAAGAAGGTTCGAGTAGGGATTGAAGTCCTGGTTATACAGTAAGGTCTTCATGTTCCAGCTGAATACATTTGCTGCAGTTTTGGAAAAGGCAATCATCGTAGAAGGTGGAAGTGATGCCTTGACCAAATACAATCAAGACCTAAAGAAGAAGAAGAATGAGATAGAGAATAAGGCTGGTGGTAGCGGTGCTAACAACTGAAAGAGAAAGTGGAACGACAGTACGTCTGCTGGAAGTCAACAGAGAAGCCAACAGAAGAGAATAATTGAAGCATGTGCTACATGCGGGAAGAATCCCTCTGGTGTGTGCTTGAGAGGGAAGCGGGTACGCTTCAACTGTTCTCAGGAAGTCCATATTGCGCCAAATTATCCTAACCCGAAGAAGGGAGCATGCTTCACATGCGGGTCCAAGGATCATATAGCCCGGGATTGCCCAAATAAGCCAGCTGGAGGGTCAACAAGAAGGAGAGGAAATGGCAGCGGCAACACTTTAACTATTGCTGGACCACTGCAGGCAAGCCGACCCACTGCCAGAACATTCAACATGACCGTGCAGGATGCTGTGTAGTCAAAGGATGTAGTGTTAGGTATCATTCCGGTTATAATATTATTAATGCTTACGTATTATTTGATTCCGGTGCTACTTGTTCTGATGACTTTGCTAAGACTTTAGACTTACCTATGGAGGAATTAATTTACCCTTTGAACATAGAGATTGCGAATATGGAGGTTATTCAACTGTAGGTTGAATATTAAGGGTCATGAGTTGATGGTAGATTTAATTCTGATTAAACTTGGGGAATTCGATGTTATACTGGGTATGGATTGGTTGTTCAACCATGGGGCGGTAATTGATTGCCAGAAGAAGTCTGCAAACCTTACGACTCCATCGAAGGTAGTGTTTTATGGCAGCAAGTCTCCTAGGTAAGTGAGTTGTCTTACGATTATGCATGCCAAGAAGTTATTGAAGCAAGGCTGTGTAGGGTACTTAGCCTACAAAGTGGATACTCATAAGGAGAGTCCAAAGCAGGAAGAGATATCAGTGGTTAAGGAATTTGTGGATGTGTTTTCGAGCGATTTGCCATGACTTCTGCTGGATAGAGAGATAGAGTTCGTGATCAACTTAGCACCGGGGACTGCTCTGATATCAAAAGCCCCGTACAGAATGTCTTCGATCGAGATGAAGGAGTTGATGGTTCAACTGCAGGAATTACTGGACAAAAAGTACATTCAGGCAAGCGTATCACCATGGGGAGCGCTGATATTGTTCGTGAAGAAGAAGGATGGATCGATGCGGCTTTGCATTGATTATTGGGAGTTGAACAAAGTCACGATCAAGAATAAGTATCCTTTACCTAGAATTGATGACTTGTTCGATCAACTGAAGGGTGCTAGATACTTCTCAAAAATAGAATTAAGAAGTGTGTATCATCATTTGAAGGTAAGAACAGAGGATGTATCGGAGATGACATTTAGAACTCGGTATGGACATTACGAGTTCTTGGTGATGTCATTTGGTCTAATGAATGCACCAACAACATTTATGTACTTAATGAATAGGGTGTTTAAGCCGTTTCTAGACAAGTTCGTTGTGGTGTTCATAAATGACATTTTGGTTTATTCTAAAACTAAGGAGGAACACACTGAATAATTGAGGCTGACATTGGAATCGCTGAGAAGGGAGAAGTTGTATGCAAAATTCTCGAAGTGCGAATTCTGGTTAGAACGTGTGCAATTTCTTGGCCACGTGATTGACAAAGATGGGATATCTGTAGATCCGTCAAAAGTTGAAGCTGTAATGAATTGGGATCAGCCGAAGACACCATTTAAAGTGAGGAGTTTCTTGGGTTTGGCAGGTTACTATAGAAGATTTACTCAGGACTTTTCCAAGATCGCAGTTCCATTGATGAATTTGACGAGGAAGACGGTGAAGTTCATTTGGACAGAAAAGTGTGAGGAAAATTTTCAAGAACTGAAGAACAGATTGAGTATTGCGCCTGTGTTGTCATTTCCTGATAGTACAGGAAATTTTGTGGTATACAATGATGCTTCACATAAGGGATTAGGCTGTGTGCTGATGCAGAATGGCAAAGTCATTGCTTATGCATCACGTCAGCTGAAGGACTATGAGAAAGGGTATCCGACCCATGACTTGGAATTGACTGCAGTAGTGTTTTCTTTGAAGATATGGAGACACTACTTATATGGAGAAAAGTGTGAGATATACACAGATCATAAGAGTCTGAAGTACATATTTACTTTGAATATTTGCCAAAGGAGATGGTTGGAGCTTATCAAGGACTACAATTGCGAGAGTCTATACCATCCGGGTAAAGCTAACGTCGTTTTCGATGCCTTAAGCAGAAAGGGTCGCAAGAAGTTAACATTGCTAACTGCTCAGGAATAGTTGGTAAATGAGATGGCTAAGTTGGAGTTGGAAGTTAAGTATCCAAATGTGGCGGATGAGAAATTGTTCCAAGTAACTACCGGTTCAACGTTAGTGGACAAAGTGAAAGAGGCACAACTACATGATGAGGAATGTGACAAGATCCGAAATAGAGTAACCAATGGTGAAGAGATAAAGTTCAAGATTGATAGTGATGGACTGCTATAATTTGAAGGGAGAATTTGGGTACCGCCATTGCCCGAAGTCAAAGAGGAAATTTTGAGTGAAGCTCACAGTTCGAGATATTCGATTCATCCTGGGAGTACTAAGATGTACCAGGATCTCAAACAGCATTTTTGGTGGCCGAATATGAAGAGAGACGTGGCTGAATGTGTTGCAAAGTGCCTAACATGCTAGAAAGTCAAAGAAGAACATCAGAGACCAAGTGGATTACTACAACCGCTGGAGATGCCAAGTGGATTTCAAGACACGGTGTTCCGATGTCAATTGTATCAGACAAAGATCCGCGTTTCACGTCGATTTTCCTAAAGCGATTACAGGAATGCTTGGGAACGCAATTACGAATGAGCATGGCATACCATCCTCAAACTGATTGCCAGAGCGAGAGAACGATCCAGACTCTAGAGGATATACTGAGCGCTTGTATTATGGACTTCAAAGGAAGCTGGGATGATCATCTACCATTGGTGGAATTCCCTTACAACAATAGTTACCATGCGAGTATTGGCATGCCACCTTGCGAAGCATTGTACGACAGGAAATGCAGGACTCCATTATGCCGGGAAGAGGTTGGTGAACCACAACTGTTGGGACCGAACTTAGTGCAATAAACTGCTGAGATTGTCAAGATGATCAGAACAAGATTAATAGCTGCTCAGGATAGACAGAAGAAGTATTCCGATTATCATCGTAAGAATCAAGAATTTAAAGTGGGAAGCTTCGTTTTCCTGAAGGTATCTCCTTGAAAGGGGAAGATTCGATTTGGCAAAAAGGGGAAACTAAGTCCCAGATTCGTTGGACCTTTTGAGATACTACAAAAGGTTGGTGAGGTAGCTTACGAGGTTTGGTTACCTCCGGAGTAAAATAATATTCATAATGTTTTCCACATTTCTATATTGCGACCGTACAAACACGATTACAAGCATATGATAGACTATGAGCCGTTGCAGTTTGATAAATACCTAACGTTTGAAGAAGTTCTTATTCAGATAGTTGACAAGAAAGAGCCAGTACTTAGAAATAAAGTGATACCTTCTGTTAAGGTAATCTGGAGGAACCACAATGTTGAAGAAGCTACGTGGGAACTCGAAGATGTTATGATAAAAACTTATCCCCAATTATTTGTTTAATTTCTTGTATATCGATTCTGGGGACAAAATCTTTTTAAGGAGGGAAGAATGTGACGAATAAGTTTTTTATTTTTTTTAGTTATGATTTTGGAGACAGAATCCTTTTAAGGAGGGATTATTGTAACAAACGAGAATTTTGTATTTTAATTTTTAATATTTATTGAATTAAATAAATATTTTAATTGATTTATTTTTTGAGATGAGTAAATAATTTATGTGATTATGTTGTGGAGTAATTTAATTAAGTGCAATACATTAATTAAAATGAATGTTTAATATTAAATTGATGTATAAGCAATTTTGTGGTGTAGTTCTAAATTAATTGAGATAATTAAATTAGAAAATATTATGTGGTATTTGTTAATAAGGATTAATGATTTAGTGAATAATTATAGTAATGCCTAATTTAGTTTAAATAATTAAATTAGAGATTTACTAATTTATTACATGAAATTATGATTAATGAGTAAATTATAATTGTGTAAAGATTCAGTTTATGTGGCAATTTTATTTAATTAATTGATGTTGGCTTTAATTTAATTAAATTAGAATAGTGAGATTTAATTAAATAAAGTTTGACATTTAAACTATGTAGTAAAAGAGTTATTAAAATAAATTAAAAGGATTTTAAATTAGTTTTACCAAACAAGACCCTTAAATCTATTTTAATGTAGTTTTACCGATCAAGGCCTTAGTCCTAAAAATCTATTTTTCTTTTAACGGGATTTTACCAAACAAGCCTTATGGCTTTTGATTTTTAAACAAAAAGTAACTGATATCTATTTATTAATATATTTAAATATTTATCAGGTTATATTTTATAATTATATGTATATGTCAGTTTTCTATTCTACGTAAGTTAGAAATTAGAGTAAGAATAGAAAGTTAGAGAGAAAAGAGAGAAGAAGGAAGAAAGAAGGAAGAAAAGCTCTGTGAAATCAAAACAAGAGTTCACCACCATCATCTTTCTCTTCTAAGCTAATAAGGTAGTAATCTAACTCTAGAAAATTTCTAATTATGTTCTTCCATTGTTTTCATGAAAACATGTTTTTAGAACTTCTCTGTAATTTGATTTTTATGGTGTTTCATGTAAGTATGGTTTATATATATATTTAATTGTATATATAAACTATTGTATATGATTTATATGAGTAGTTAAGTGGTTTAATTCATGTAAATATGATGAACATGAAGAAATCATGTTCATAGCAATTTATAGTGAACTAGTTTGAAAAAAATAGTTTCTTTAAATATCAAAATTGGTGTTTGATTATGCAATGATTATGAGAATTGAATTTAGATTATAACAATATGTTAAGAAACAAAATTAACATGATTTGAATTATGTGATTTGGTTTAGAAACAAACTAATAGTGTTTATTTTCTTCAAGAACACTTAACAATGGTGTTTTCTTTACAATCATAAAATTAAGGATTTTTGATTATGTGTTGTGATGTTTATATATATTAAAACATGTTAGAAGATTAAAGTTATGATGTTATTAAGTTTTATATACATTATATGTACTAAATTCTGAGTTTGGTGCAAGTAAATAAGCCAAATTGGCTTTTTCCTACACAATTTCGCGAACTGCTATTTCCCCTAGTAGGGACCCTCACCCCAGCGGGCTCCTTGCGGTCCAAACCCCCGCCTTGGCGGGGGGTACAGAGTGGAAATGTTGTTTTGTGTAGCTTTTATCCATAACATGATAAGCTAACTTAATGTGACGAACCTGATGACATATTAAGCATACATTGAGATGTTAGAACAATTCATTAACGTATTTCACGTGATTAATTTGTAAGTTAGATACGTTATGTAAACCGTTATTCGTAAAGTTTAATAACGCGTTCAAGACTGATGTTTGTGATTTGATCAGACTTAGAATTAATTATTATTGTGAATGTAATGATATGTAGGGTTAATTGAGGAACGAGAATTGTAATTTGTAACTTGTGCACGAGGCAAGTGTTCTAAACTCAAACTTTACTTTTAATTGAGCAAGTTCATATACTTTTCTTTTATATTGTGAAAATTTTCAAGTTATACCTTTATTTGAGCAAGTCATTTTATTCTGCAATGGACATGTATCTTATTAAAATAATGTAGCATTGACTTAATTGTTCAAGCAAGGTCTTATCGTATCTTTCAAATGCTTTAAGTTTAATTCTAAAGTATACGTTATTTCATAATTCTTTGGTTATTGAATTCTTAATTATTGTAAGTTGATTCAACTACTCCTAAGTTGATGATAGTTGAACTTTAAATTATCCTTTGAGCTTATCCAAACCAAACTTTCTTTGGTGCGGACTCGTTAATTAATACTGATATAAACAACTCTATTAATAGGGGATTACCATGCGAAAGCGTTATGATGTTTGTGCACAATACATGGTACGAATGACTGATCCCCCTAAGTACGAGTTAAGGTCTATATAGTCTAACGACTGTTAAAGGTTTAAATAGAAATGTTTATAACCTGTGACATAGTTCAAGGTCTTGTGTCAGATGAATTTTAAATTCTATATTCAATTCTTGATTATCGATGATATGAGTATTATTCAATTCAGTTCAAGTTATTTAGTGATATGTCATCATTATTGATTGTTATTTCAAGTGTACTTTTGTTTGCCCACTCTTGCATTTATATAACCATTGCAGCCATAGTTGAGAAAGTTGACGAACCGTCAACTAGCAAAGGAAAAGGCAAGATGAACAAGTGAAGACTTGATTAAATTTGAAATGATTTGTAATAAGACTTTAAATTATATTATGATATTTTATTTTTCACATTTTGATGTTTATTAAGGTTAGGAACTTGGGAACGATTTGATAAAGTTGTAATCTTTTTTAAAGGAAGATCTTATTTGGTTAAGGTTGTAATTTATTTTGCATTCCTTATTTACGGGCAGTAGTTATGTTTTATTTAGATAGTGAATAGCAAATCCTGTGAAAATGAAGTACCTGAATTTGGGGGTGTCACAGTTAAAACCACTATGTGATTAACTGACACCCATGAACTCTTCAGTTATATCATATATACGTATTATATTATATCAGACTTCAGTTATATCATCAGTCTTATTCATTCCTAAGGCTAAACTCAAAGAAAAAGAGATAGAGAGTTGAGAGAATTAAGAGATTGAAGAAGATTTGTAGAATCAAAGAAGAGGTTTCTAACAATCTAATCAGAGTTATCAAGGGTAATTCCTTATTCCATGTTTTTAAATTTACGTTCATAGTTTTCTCCATGAAAAACTATTTGAGTTCTCTGTAAACGAACTTTTTGTGACTAATGCATGAGATAATGATTTGTATGTGTTAATAGATGTTTATAACATGATTTATATCAATTATAAACTATTTTAAAGTAATCAAATCCATGTAATCATGTTTTAATTAGAGTTTTATAAGTTATATAGTATTAACGTATGAATATGGCTTATATGTATAAAAATTCATGTTTCAATTGTATAGTAAACTGAAAATTGATGATTGATTATGTTTATGCATGTAAAGACGAAGAGAACGAAACTTAAACGGACTGATTCGGTGTTATAATAAATCTATAATGTATGATTTCATGAAAATTGACGAAACTATGAAAAATAGCAAGAACATGAAAATTATGTGTTCTAATTTAGTTATTTATGTGATTTAAGTTGTTAAAAGCATGCTATGAACGTTATATAATGTTTATGTTAAGTTTAGATTGTATGTGTAACATTAAATTTGATGTTTGAGTATGATTTTTGGCGTAAAATGGCTTTTTTTTGTGTTCATCACGAACTCTGTTGGGCTTCAATGCGTTGTGGCACCGCAGCGTCGGTTCTGTGAAGAAATCGGGCGCTGCAGCGCTAGGCCAGTGCTGGCTGACGTGTCATGGCGCCGCAGCGCCAGGCTAAGGGCTTACTGACGTAGGCTCATCGCTGTGACACCCCTAAATCCGGGTACTTTCGTTTCCACATGATTTGGTGTTCACTTTCTAACTATAACAAACATCTACCCAATATATCACAAAATAAATTACAATCTTTATTCAAAACAATAAAAGCTCCCTTAAAACAAGGGTTACAACCTTCTCAAACTCAATCCCAGGGTTACTCTAACCTTGACATAATAATAAAGTGCGAAATAAAAACAGGACATAAAAGTCTTATTACAATCATTTCAAAATAATTAAAACAAGTTTTCACATGCTTTGCTTTCCTTTGCCCTTACTTGTAGACGGAGCATCGGCATTATCAACCTTTACTGAAATTGTTATTTAATGCAAGAGTGAGCAAACCACAGCTCACTGGAGTTTAACAATAATATAGACATGAAAGGATATCTTTAAAAGAATCTGAACAACTTAGCTTGCTTCAATAATAAAGAATTGAATAATAATTCTCTATCAACATTAAAATTCGAATATAGAATCTATCTGAGGGTCATAAGACCTTTGAACTCTTCTTGTCCTAGGTTATAAATATTTCTATTTAAACCTTTAACAGTCAATAAGACTATGGACCTTAACTCGTACTTAGGGGGATCAACCCTACGTACCATGTATTGTGCACAAACATCTTAACGCTATGCGTAATCATCTTCCCTAACAATTAGGGTTGTTCAACTCAGTAATTTGAATTCAAGTCCGCACCAAAGAAAGTTTTGTTTGGATAAGCTTACAAAGGTAATTTAGAATTCACGTTCATCAACTAAGGATTAGTTGAATCGACTTTCAATAATTCATAAATAAAAAAACTATGAATTAACATATGCTTTAGAAGTAAACTTAAAGCATTTAAAATAATAAACTGGATCTTACTTGAACAATAAGTTAAGATCATTTCAATTAAATAGACAATTGTTCAATACAGAAATGGAAATAACCTTCTCAAAAATGAATATATGAACTCAAAGAAATTGTATAGAATTAACAAGTTTAGGGTTTAGAAAACTTGCATAGAATTAACGAGTTTAAGGTTTAGAAGACTTGCCTTAAGCGCAAGCTACTTAACTCAACCACGTACTTTAATACTTCCTACACATATATATTTACTCACAATAACCTAAATTAGTTAACACATAACTAATTCACATAAGTGGTTAACCCTCATGGTTAACTCACTCTTATTAAATAAATAATAAAAATCAACTATCACATAGTTAATTACATCACACACATGCTCACATAATTATATTAATTATGTATTTAGCTAAATTATAATTCAAGCACTTAATCAAATTATAATTATTAAATTATAATTACCTTTTAAATTATAAACAAGTTATAATTTATAATCAATTAAACTATATCATGCATTATAATTACACAAATTATAATTAATCATGCAATTATCAATTTATAATCCATAATTAAACATGCATTTATTAAATTATAATTACATAAATTATAATTTAATTTAACATCTAATTGATTAAAATAAATCAACTTCTATACCTTATAATTTCACAAAAAATATAATTTAAATTAAACATTTACTCTTAATTATAATTAATCAAATTATAATTAAGTAACTTATTTTACAAATAAACAATTATAGTTTATCATTTAAATACTATACTAAGTTTTTAAAACTTCCTTTTTCTCAAATTATAACACATGTTATAGCAGCTAGATACATGCTCATTGTCATAGAATAATTAAACCAAGCATAGAAATAATACTGCACAAAAACTAAAGTCACTGCCTCTGAACAGAGCATGGCGCAGCTGAGCATCCAGCTGCCTTGAAACCGGCGTAGCTGCGCAGGGAAGGAAATCTGGGATAGGCCAATGGCGCAGCTGTGCAGCAGCTCGGCCAGACGCAGACAGCCACGGCTCTCTGCTTTACCGAACAACCCATACAAGCCAACAAACGGAGAATTACAGTAACGTAGCCACTGTAACTCCATACACATGCAATATACATAACATAACATGTTTCTACAATATAACAACCATCTAAATAATGATAATCACAAGTTTTAAAAATCCAATTTGGCCATTTTCATGAAAACTCATATTTTTCCAAAATAATCCACTTTAAGAAAAAAAATTCCATCAATTCCACTTTATATACATACATTATATATGTAATTACATGTAATCATCAAACAATTTCCCAATAAACATGTTAGTATATTCTAATTCATCAATTTTACTTTATCATCAAAACATATAAATTCCATGTGAACACAGTTTTCAATTAAAACTTATTTTGACAAAATTTTATTTTTTGACAATCCTTCTTATGGAATATAATTCATATATAACCCATTATAAGCACACTATATATATATATATATATATATATATATATATATGTACACCAAATTTATACAACTCTCATGCTAAAATCATACACAGAGAATTCATACTCAAGGATAACATAGAAAACATAAAAAATAAAAAAGGAATTAAGACATACCCTTTAACTTATGTTTGAAGAAGAAAATAATGTCAATTGCTTTGATTCTCACGAGTTCTCCCTTTCTTTTTCCTCTTCTTCTTCTTCTCTCTTTCTCTCCTATGTGTTCCTCCTTTCTTTCTTAGTTCTTAGACTAACTTAGCGTAAACTAATCTAACGTATAATATAATACGTAGTAATAGATATAGAATTAATTATATATAATATAACTGACAATTATATTAAGTATAATGTCAGTTACAAATTTCAAAAGCCACAATGCCTTGTTTGGCAAAACAAGGTTATTTTTAAAAACAGATTATTAATGCTAAAGTATTGTTTGGTAACAGTTTATTTAAAAATAGCTTTTTGATAGTTAGGGCCCTGTTTGGTAGAAATAGGTTTAAAATAAATACAAGGGCCTTATGTGATTAAAATCATTTAAAATCGTTTTTCTTTTATTGTAACAAATCATTAAGCACCTATTCACATTTTAATTAATTAAATATTAATCATCTAATTTAATCAATTAAAATCTAACATCAATAAATCACATAAAATTGCCACATAATTATAATTACTCGCTAATTATAATTCATGTAACACTTCATCACATATCTCATCTAATTTAATTATCTCAATTAAATTAGAACTATAATATAAAATTAATATACATGAATTAAATTAAATATTGCACATTCATTTAATTAATATATAACACTTAATTAAATCACTCCATAAATCACATAATTTATTTATTTAACTCAATAAATAAATCATATAAAATATTTATTTAACTCAATAAATATTTAAAATTAAATATAAAAATCTCAATCGTTACAATCGCCGTAGCGCCGGTCCTTAGTTCAAACTGGACGCTGTAGCGCCGGCTAGCAGAATGGATTAGAGAATTTTATTTAAGTGTTCAAAGTTCAGAAACGTATTTTAAAACCTAATGTAATGAACATGAAAATGTGTTAATCGTATATGGAGAAGTTAAAACAGATTATTAATTTGTCAATTATGTTTTACGTGATTAATTGATAAGTTAAATATGTGGTTTAAACTTGTTGATAGTGAGGTCTAATAATGTGATTAAGAGTTAACATTTGTGGATCCAATTAATATAATCAGATCCAGAGTTATGATAACATACTCGAAGTGATAGTTAAGTTGTAATTAATTTATAATGTGAATGTAAATGGTATGTAGGATTAATTGGAGAACGTGATTTATAATAGTAGCTTACGCGCGAGGCAAGTTCCTAAACTTTACTTTTACATTACACAAGTTTATAAATCCTATTCTTTCATTAAACAAGTTTTTACTCATGTTTTTTAAAGTTCATAATTCCATATGAGACATTTTAATTCTTTTAAAGTAATACTTCGGTTATATAATGCTTATTCAATTGTATACCTTTGAGATTCATTATTTGATTTGAGCGATAAGGATCTTAGGCTCACCAAACTAAAAGCTCACCCAAACTCACCCCCCTTTAGCGACTGATCGTATATCGGTTCGTCCATCGCTATATATATACAACCGTTGTCTATATGTTGTCCGTCGTTATATGTTGTCCGTCGCTAAAAGCTAAGACGACGGTTGTATATATGGCAACGAACCAAACCGTCGTTCGGTCCATCGCTAAAGGGGGGTGAGTTGGGTGAGTTTTTAGTTGGGTGAGCTTAAGATCCGGACCGTTGATTCGAGTATAAATTTTATTATTGAACCCTAAAAGACTAGCGAACCCTTATTGATTCGACTAGTCCATAGTTGATGAGCGTTCTAAATTCTAGAACTGTTACTGAGCTTATCCAAACCAAACTTCTTTGGTGCGGACTTTGATGTCAAACTGAGATGAACAACCCTTTATAGGGAATTATTTACGCTTTAGCGTTGAGATGATGTGCACATACATGGTACTAAGGGCTGATCCCCCTAAATACGAGAAGTAGAGTCTATATAGTCTTACAACTGTTAAAGGTTTAAAGTAGAAATACTTGATAACCTAAGACATAGTTCTTGATCTTGTTACCCTCAAATATACTTTTGATTCTTGTTTCTAATCTTGATTCAAAAGCCGAGCTTTCTATTATTAAGAATTCATAAATTTCTCGCATGTTATTATTATTATATTATTATACTTGTGAGCAATCGTTGCTCACTCTTGCATAATAACATTGCAGCTAAGATTGAAAGAACTGAGCCATCCACTAGTAAGGGAAAGGGCAAGGTAAACAAATGATGAAGACTTGTTTATTTTATTTGAGAATGTTTTGTTAAAGACTTATGATATCATGTTTAAGACTTAATTGTTTTTTTATGTTTTCGCATTGATGTTTAAGGTTAGTTAACTTGGGATTGATTCAGTTGTGATGTTGTAACCCCTTAAGGGGAGGATTTTTATTTATTTATGAGTTTCATTTATTATGGGTAGATAGATGTGTTATTATTGGACAGTGAATACTAAATCCTGTGGAATTTTGTTACCCGAATTTGGGGGTGTCACAAGTAGGTATCAGAGCTGTAGGTTATGAACCTTAGGTGGGGAAAAACCTTAGGGTAGTAGCTTTTTTAAGAGATCGATAACATAGTGGTGATAAACTCCCATCGAGTTCTAAGAAATGAATTCCTTAATTCATTGAAGATAATAAAAGACTTTAAGTGCTTATGTGATTATGTGCTCGCTAGTATCGATTAACATCACGTAGTAACTAAAAACATAAATTTTTGATTGTCAGGATGTCGGATGTTGGAAGATCCAATAAGCCTAGGGAGGTTGTGCCCCGAGTGGCTAGAGAGGAGGAGCCCCGAGACATTCATACCATTTGGGAGCAGTTGGTTCGGAGAAAGCCATCTCCATTAATCACTGTTGTGGGTCAAGAGCATGAGCTAGTGTTTGATTCAGAGGAGGACTCTGAGAAAATAGAGGCTGAGGCTAAGGCTGAGGAGGATGATGAGGACCCCGATGAGTTTCCACTAAACTCTATCAATGTTGAGATGTACGACGAGCTGTACGACCGTAACATAGAGTTACAAGATAATGTTTGAGAATTGAAGGAGCAGACAGTTGCACAACAGGCTACTATAGAGAAAAAGGATGGCGAGATCGAGAATCTGGATATACGTCTTAGAGATGTGGAGTGGAAGTTGGTTCATGCAGAGAACCAAATTGAAGAGAAGTCAGTTGAGATAGAGAAATTGAAGAGTTACTTGCAAGAGGAGTCGGCGAAGCGTGCTAGAGAAGAGGACGCTTGGATGAAGGCTTCTCAACGTGCAGATTTTGCCGAGGACGATGATCGGGCAACGAAGGCTAAGATTGAGGAGACAAACTACATATTCCAGACAGCGATTGATAGGGCCCATAATTGAGTTGTCTATTATCCAGTGTAGTTCGAGGACTTACCTTGGTACATTCTGGATCGTAGAACAATGTTCCATATTATGAAAGAAGAGCGCAGAGAAGCTGTTTGACGTCTTAATAGGCCGTGATAGGAACAGTTTGAGTTGTGTGAATATTTTATGGTAGTTAATAATATAAACTCCAATGTGATTATAAACAACAGAATATGATGATAATTTAAATCCTGAAGATTCTTTATCTCTAGATAGTTGATGTAAATAATAGTGATGCTATCATGTTTTATTTAAAACTTTTGAATGAATAAAATATCATAGTTTATTTGAGATGATATGTGTTAAGTGATACCTTAAAATGTTTAAGTTAAGTCTTAAATATTTAAGAAAATTAAGTAACGATCTAATAAGCGTATATCTTAAATAGAAAGATGCCGCCAAGAAGACGCCCTGTGACGCCCCCAAATTCCAGGACCGCCACTTGGTCTCTCGAATTCGGTTCATCACGTGCTCATGGTAATACATCACAATAATAATAATTAAATATCACACGATCACAGCGGAAAATCAATTCTAGAATAATTTACAATGATTTATTATAATTATTCCCCCAAGTCTCGCAACCTACAGTACTTAATAGATTACATAATAATATCAGTTAACGACTTATTACATAATCTAACTTAAGCTTAAACATAATCAAATCCAGTCTTACTACATCATCTTCATACAATATTAATATATTTAAAACATAACAGACATAAGCTAGTTGGTATCTTTGCCCTTGCCCTTATCAACGCCCGAAGGTTCACCATGCTCTGCCTTAACTGAAATGTTTTAGGGAAAGCAAGAATGAGCACAAATTGCCCAGCAAGTAATATACAATAAGGGTGAGTAATAAGATTCTCAATTCTCGAAAGGGTATAACAAGATTTGATAGTTCAAGAATAACAAGAATATCAACAGTTCTCAATATCAGTCGCTAAGGACAGGATAGTATCAATATGATTCAATAATAAGTCAATTCAAGATTTCAAATAATTGAATACTGAGTAGTCACTACGGACTATGAACTTCTACTAGAATTGACAGTAATAAACTGAAAATCCAACAAAAACAGGTACAACAGGTGATCAGCCTAAAGTACCCTTGTTATGCATAACAATCAACCATACTCAAGTGTGCACGTCGGTTCTCCGACAATTATATATTCCCTTCAAAGAAGGTTGTTCTTCTCAGTCAAATATAAGATCCCGCACCAATCAATTAGTTTGGGTTGCTTTTCAATAACATAAGTCCAGCCGAATCAAATGGCATAGACACTTTCACAATATTCAAGAACAATACTAAGTTCAACATGAATAATAGCTTTAATGAAATAAGAGTTCAAGTGTGCTAATTCTATTCAACCGATTAAATAGGAAACTAGTTCGCAATACACAAGATAGGATACTTGCATAGTAAAAGAGTATAAGTTAGGAAACTTTCACAATCATAGATTTCCTTGCATAAAGTAAATGCGTCGGTTAGGATACTTGCACTTTAAAAGAGTGTAAGTAAGAGAACTTACCTTTAGCGTAGTTTATCCACGAAAAGCAATCAACACTTTCGAATTCCTATCGTAATACAGTTACGTATATATATGATATTCATTAGTCATATAATTTAACTTCACATTTTCTCTTTGAATATACGATCAACACATAAGCTAAGTTTTACCTAGCTACACAGTTATATAGAATATAATTTCTATCCTTAACATTCCTTCTTTAGAGTTTAAACGCATTCTCATATTATATAAGATCTCAACAATTAGCAAACATGCTTGCATATTATTAATATCACATAAGACCACAATCAATACTAAATATATTTCATTTTAGCAAGTTACGGCATCTCCTTAAGTTAACCGTCAAAATCGGGTTCAAGTAACATCATATAATATCGCGTAGCATGTATTCATATTTAAAGGATACTTTCATGCTTGTATAACTTTTCCAAATCCAATCGTACATGGTATAGGTTCTTAAGTTAATACTTAAAGCCATTCAAGGACACGAACTCATATGGTCTACATGATTGCTTTTAAACACATAAGATATTCATATAACTTGTATTAGTCATGCTCATGAGTACTCGTATTGCATATATGTAGCTAGCATTGTTATTATCTTGAAAACATGCTTTGTTCATGCTAAACTTTAATCACGGCAACTAATCATGGTATATATACATGCATGACACATGAATGAGTCTAAGAGTACTATCACATGTGTCCATAAATGTCAAATTCTAATTCTCGTCATAACATACCAACGTTCACGTTCAAAGCTTATACTTTGTTAGTATAGTTCATTAATAAGGTCTATCATGTTCATGCTTCCTTATGTAACCTATATATGTAAGTTAACATGCTTTTCATGTATTTCAAGGCCCTATAAACATGCTCGAAAAGTCAGAATGTATACATGCTTCATATATGTTAACGTCGTTTATGAAACTTTAAATTCGTTTCCAAACTATGTGTCGTTTGGTTAACCATGCATGCTAATATACTAAAACATGCTTACATTGCCTCATTAGGTTTATATATATGTATTAATCATGATCCCATGCTTGTTTAAACAAAAATCAAACAATTGGTACATAACAGTTTTGTTGCAGAATGCAGAAAACTGAACACAGAGGCTGGCGCTGCGGCGCGGCAACAGTAGCTTAATACTGGCGCTGCGGCGCGAGTGGCGCTGCGTGCGGCGCTGCGGCGCGTGTGGCGCTGCGGCGCGGGCTGCGGCGCTGCGGCGTCGAGGCAGTTTTCTGCGGTTCAGACTGCAGCGAAAACCGACCCAAAACCTCCCATTTCATCGATTTCAACATACCCAGATATTAGACTTGTTTACTAACACATACATATATGCTTATATAACAGTCAATAGCAATTATCAATTCCCAATTTCATGAACTCTAACTAATTTATGAATTTCATGTATTTACAGAAATTGAAGAGGAACAATGGAAATGAAAGACTATTCAGTGGTTCCATCATGTGTGTATGTTCATATAACAACAATATAAGGGTTCTACAAACCAATCATGAACCAATTTGGCATAATCAAGAATTTCAACAAAACTCAGAGAACAACAATGGAGTTCTTTTGACAGAAAATGAAAATGAAGACACGAAGAGGATTTATACCTCTGTTATGGAGTAAGCTTGCTGATGCTACTATAGAAATTCCTGCTGAACTAAATAGACAATCACAGTATACTCTCTTCTCTTAGAAATATTTCAGCAATGAAATGAAGGTGCAGGGAGTTCCTTTATATAGAAGAATGAATACACAGTCCAAGCTTCTAACTCCCAAATCAAACTAACGGATTGACAAATTGCATGAAGGTTATAGAATGGTAGGTATTTAGTTGTTAGAATCCATCATTAAAACCACTCCCTTGCTCATCATTGCTACAAGGCTATAGAAATTTACTGAGTTTAAGGAGAAGCAATAGGCTTAGGCCATAATGGCTGTGCACGTGAATGAGGGAAATGAGAGTGACTATTATATTGGGACAAGCCAAGCAAATCTCAGCATTCTTACAAATGGACTATATGCTACACTTATGTTATATATTATATGTACTCTTAGGTTATAATTACAATGTTCTCCCCATAATGTAATAAATGCAATTTGAATACATATAATCTATGTACATTTTATCTTACCGATATAATACAATCGGATACTACCACATTACATTATATCATATATTATTAAATTGTATTACTCAATAATTATTTATAATAGATCCATGATACATTATTTTAATGTATAGCCACACATCATTTGCCACCTACACATATCATAACATATAGTTACTATACATTTAATTCGCATGCTTGCACATATAATTTCTCATCTTATAAATTGAATATTAATTAATAATATACACATATCCTACATCAATCAATATAATTGTTAACCTCCATAACAATTTAATTAACCTTTATATGATTAACTATCACTTTGATATAAATCTTATTATATTTATAAACACGTTGCTCATTATTATTATGTTTCTTGCAATAATAATAATCACATATTATTAATCAATCCTCATTAGTATTTTATAACAGTTAATTAATATTCTTCGATTAACAATTCGCTTAAATTAATATAATCATTCTTATATTACGTCACTGTGCCACACAAGGCAATCAACGAGTTTATCACAAACTCCACCAATTTCTCAATTATTATAATTATTCAATTATATATAATTGAATTAATTCATCTCATAACACAAAATCATTTATATTCAAATAAATTCTCATTTCCATTAATATATTTATTTAATAATATATGGAAATTCTCGGGTATTACATCCTCCCCCCCCTTATAAAAATTCCATCCCGGAATTGCTACAAGGTTACACAAATAGATGGGGATAGTCCCTCATCATCCTATCTTCTAACTCCCACGTTGCCTCCTCGACATCGTGGTTACGCCAAAGTACTTTTACAGATGAAATAACTTTATTTCTCAAAGTTTGTTCTTTCCTATCTAATATTTGGACAGGAATTTCTTCATACGCCAAGTTCTTCTCCACTTGAATGGGCTCGTAAGAAATCACGTGCTTGTAGTCGGCCTTGTACGGTCGCAACACGGAAATGTGGAACACGTTGTGGATATGCTCCAACTCGGGTGGTAACGCAACTTTGTATGCCACTTCGCCCACTCGCTTCAGTATCTCGAACGGTCCTATGAATCTTGGATTCAATTTTCCTTTCTTGCCGAAACGGATTTTTCCCTTCCATGGAGATACCTTCAAGAATACGAAACTGCCGACTTTGAAGTCTCGGTCCTGCCGATGCAAATCTGTGTATTTCTTCTGGCGATCTTGAGCTGCTACAAGTCTGGCTCTTATCACTGTCACCACGTCTGCGGTTTGTTGAACTAACTCTGGTCCGAGTATTCATCGTTCTCCGACTTCGTCCCAACATAACGGCGTTCTGCACTTTCTCCCGTAAAGAGCTTCGTACGGTGGCATGCCAATACTCGCATGGTAGCTATTATTATATGCGAATTATACTAAGGGTAGGTGGTCGTCCCAATTTCCCTTAAAATCCATCACGCAAGTCCTAAGCATGTCTTCTAGCGGTTGTATTGTTCGCTCACTTTGTCCGTCTGTTTGAGGATGATAAGCTGTACTCAACCTCAACTGCGTTCCCATTCTTTCCTGCAAACTCTTCCAAAAATTGGACGTGAAGCGCGGATCTCGATCAGAGACAATTGACACTAGCACTCCATGTCGTGAAATAATTTCTTTTACATATAGGCTTGCTAATTGGTTCAAATTGTAGCGGATCTTGATTGGTAGAAAGTGTGCGGCCTTCGTTAGTCGATCCACGATAACCCAAATAGCATCATAACCTTTCTGTGTAACTGGAAGTCCTACCACGAAGTCCATGGTAATATGCTCCCATTTCCACTCTAGTATTTCTAACGGTTGTAGTAAACCACTTGGCCGCTGATGCTCTGCTTTAACGCGTTGGCAAGTCAAGCATTTACTGACGCACTCTGCGACTTCCCGTTTCAAATTAGGCCACCAAAAATGTTGCCTTAGATCTCGGTACATCTTTGTGCCTCCCGGATGAACGGAATATGTCGTATTGTGTGCCTCGTGCAAAATCTCTTCCCTCAACTCGGTTACCGCTGGTACCCACACTCTCCCTTCAAATCTCAAAATACCGTCTCTATCCATTCGAAATTTTTCTTCCTCACTTTCTGTGATCCTCTTTCGGATTTTCTCACACTCTTCATCCTTTTCCTGAGCTTCCTTTACTCTATTCAACAACGTCGGACAAGCTTCCATTACAATTAACTTCTCACCAGACTTTTCTGGTCCGTTTACTTCTATCTCCAATTTCTCCATCTCTCTTATCAACTCTTCCTGAGTTGTTAAATTAAACAACTTCTCCCTTCCTTTCCTGCTCAGAGCGTCGGCAACCACATTTGCCTTTCCCGGGTGATAAAGAATATCGCAGTCATAGTCTTTGATTAATTCTAACCACATTCTCTGCCGCATGTTTAACTCCTTCTGTGTGAAGATATATTTCAGACTTTTGTGGTCCGTGTATATCTCACATTTTTCTCCGTATAGATAATGTCTCCATATCTTTAACGCAAAAACTACTGCCGCTAACTCTAAGTCATGAGTAGGGTATCATTTTTTGTAATCCTTCAATTGTCGTGACGCATATGCAATAACCTTGCCATGTTGCATGAGCACACAGCCAAGCCCTTTGTGCGATGCATCACTATACACCACAAAATTTCCCGCATCATCTGGTAATGATAACACAGGTGTTTCGCTCAATCTCCTTTTCAGTTCTTGAAAACTTTCTTCGCATTTGTCGGTCCATACAAATTTCACCGTCTTTCTAGTCAAATTGGTCAACGGGGTTGCTATCTTAGAAAAATCTTGGATGAATCTTCGATAGTACCCAGCTAACCCTAGAAAGCTTCTCACCTCCGTCGGTGTTCTCGGTTGTTCCCAATTACTTACTGCTTCAACCTTCGCAGGGTCTACAGAGATTCCATTCTTATCCACCACGTGGCCTAAGAATTGAACCTTCTCCATCCAAAATTCGCACTTAGAAAATTTTGCATACATCTTCTCCTTCCTTAGTGCCTCCAAAATAATCTTTAGATGTTCGGCGTGTTCTTCCTCTGTCTTTGAGTAGATCAAAATGTCGTCGATAAAAACCACTACAAATTTATCCAAGTATGGCTTGAAAACTCGGTTCATCAAGTCCATAAATGCTGCCGGAGCATTAGTCAATCCGAATGACATTACAAAAAACTCGTAGTGTCCATAACGGGTTCAAAACGCAGTCTTTGGTATGTCCTCATCCCGTACCTTCAGTTGATGATATCCTGTTCGTAGGTCGATCTTTGAGAAACACTTTGCTCCCTTCAGTTGATCAAATAAGTCGTCTATCCTCGGTAGCGGATACCGGTTCTTGATTGTTACTCTATTCAATTCTCGATAATCGATACAGAGCCTCATCGATCCGTCCTTCTTCTTAACGAATAGTACTGGTGCTCCCCAAGGAGAAACACTCGGTCGAATGTAACCCTTATCCAATAATTCTAGCAATTGTATCATCAATTCCTTCATTTCTACTGGCGCCATACGATATGGAGCTTTCGAAATCGGTGCCGTTCCCGGTGCTAAGTCTATTACGAATTCGATTTCTCTGTCTGGCGGAAGACCAGGCAGATCGTCCGGAAACACGTCTTGAAATTCATTAACTACGGATATATCCTTAATTTCTACTCCCTTCTTCCGAGTATCAACGATGTAAGCTAAATATCCTCCACATCCTTTCCTTAACAATTTCTTGGCCTGCATCATCGTAACGCAACACGATTGCTTAAGCGATGAGCTACCATAAAACACTACCTTAGACTTACTCGGAGTCTGAAGGTTCACACATTTGTTCTGACAGTCAATTATCGCAGCATGGTTATACAACCAATCCATTCCCAGTATTACGTCAAATTCTCCCAGTCTAATAGGAATCAAGTCTACGCTCAGTTCATGTTTACTAATATTTGCGCGACAATTTCGATAAACGTATTCTACAGGGATCACTTCCTTATTAGCAACTTCTATGATCAAAGGATTTTCTAATAGTTCTCGAGGTGTACTAAGTCTACTAGTAAATTCTTCAGATACAAAAGAACAGGTGGTACCCGAATCAAATAATACATAAGCATTTATATCATTGATTGGGATTATACCTGACACCACATCCTTCGCAGCCACTGCGTCTTGGACGGTCATGTTAAAGGTTCTGGCGGTTGGGCGGTTGGATTGTGCCGGTCCACCGATCATCAGCTTGTTGCCTCCTTGCTGATTACTACCCCCGCCACTTCCCTTCTTTGGGCAGTCCTTAATTCGGTGCTCCGCCGAGCCACAAGCAAAGCATCCTTGTATCTTTTTCGGTTTCAAACAGTTGGGCGAGATGTGCCCTTCCTGTCCGCAGTTATAGCAAGTGCCACGTCCCTTCCAGCACTCGCCCTGGTGATTCTTCCCACACTTCGGGCATCCTTCAGCCCTCTTCTTGAAACCTCCACGAAAATTCCCTGATTGATTATTATTGTTGTTTTTGTTGTTGTTGTTGTTCTCCCACTTTCTCTTTCCCAAGTTGCTTCCTCCGCTACTGCTTCCTCCCGCAATGATTGCCTTCTCCAGTAATGCTGTAAAGGAATCAATTTGAAGAACTGATACCTTATTGAACAGCCATGGCTTCAACCCTTGTTCAAAGCATCTAGCCTTCCTCTCTTCATCACCAACTTGGTGCTCCGCAAATCGCGCTAGTTCGTTAAACCTAGTCGCGTATTGCGCCACCGTCATTTCACCTTGTTTTAACTCTAGGAATTTCACCTCCATCCTATTCTTTGTAATACCCGAGAATTTCCATATATTATTAAATAAATATATTAATGGAAATGAGAATTTATTTGGATTTTTTCTTTTATTATGAGAATGATAAATTCAATTATATTAAATTGAATATTTATGACAATTGAGAAAAATGTAGAGTTTGTGATAAACTCGTTGAGAGCCTAGTGTGGCACAGTGATGGAAAATATTAATAATTATATTAATTGACGAATAATTTTTAAGTGAACAATTAATCTATATTAATTGTTAATTGTTATTAGAGGATATTAATTGATTGTTGTGAGATATTAACTGTGGTTGATTAATAATATGTGATTATTATTATTGCAAGAAATATAATAATAATAAACCACTTGTTTATAATTGTGCTGAGATTTATATTTGTTAATGTGATAATTAATACTATGATTATTAATTTGGTGTAATTAATAATCAATGAGGAATAAATTAATTAATATTATTGTTAATTAATCAACGAGATAAATAGTCTATTTATTTGACATTATGAATAATAAAACAAATAAGTGAGTGATTAATATAATAAAATTATATTAATTGATATGTGCAAAATGTGCAATACTTGAATATATAAAGTATATGGAATACAACTATATTATATAGTGTAGAGAGACACTTAAGTGTGACCATGCATGTATATACATAAACTATGTTATATAATGCAATGCGAATATATTACACATAGAAACCATATATTACATGAAGCATAATGTGATTATGTTATGTTAAAACTATATGTTAGGAATATATGATAATGCCTATGTGACAAGGTGAGTGTGTATACAGTAAAATAATGTATCATGGATATATTATAAATAATTGTTGATTAATACAATTTAATAATATATGATATAATGTAATGTGGTAGTATCCGATTGTATTATATCAGTAAGATAAATGTACATGGATTATATGTGTGTAAATTACACTTATTACATTATGTGAAGTACATTGTGATTTAAATTATAACCTAAGAGTACATATAATATATAACATAAGTATATGGTGTGTGTATACAAGTGTAGTATTTGCAAATGCTGAGAAGTTAAATCAATTGTCTCATTTTAAGTGTCCCATTTGCTCTTCACGTGAATACACATGAAGCTATCCTACTCCTATATCCTCAAACTCAACACATTCTAGCTATCATAATGAACAAGGGAGTGGTATTGATAATGAGTTTCACCAACTAATTACCAACTCTCCATTAACCTCTATACAATCCAAATTTACGTTGGTTTGATTTGTGGTATAATCTCATTGCCTGTGTAAGGATTTCTCTACAAATAGGAACTCTTGTTCTTCACATATCAATTGCTGAAAATTGCTAGAGTGTTGAGTGAGAGCCTTATATATCAGTGTTAGTAGAGAATCCTATAGCAGCATTAGCAAGTTTAATTCGTGCTTCGAAGGTATAATTCCATTCCCTGTCTTCATTTTCATTTCTGTCAAAACTCCATTTCTGTTTACTGTCAAAATTTCATTTCTTGATTATGGGTGCAAAACATGCCACATGGATTATAGAAAGCTTGTTTAGTTGTTATAATAGACTTATAAGCATGTTGGAATACAATGTGATTGTTTTCGTGAATGAATTTTATGAATTGGGTTGCTGTCTGCCGAACCAGGAGCTTCTAGCTCTGTACAGGTAACGGCGCAGCTGCGCCCTGGTTATACTAGGGTGCTGCGCAGCTGCGCCAGTGCTAGGCTTGCGTTTTGGTGGATTAGGCCCTGCGCAGCTGCGCCAGTTTTGAACTGGGGCACTGCGCAGCTGCGCCGGTCACTGATTCCAGATTCTGCTTTTGATCCAGACTGTTACATGCTAACTTATAATAACACTTTAGAACAAGTTTAAGAACATAAGTAGCATGCCTATATGAGTACGTGGAGATAGCGCAAACATGTTTTATGCATGATTGGTGAAGACTTATAGTGTTGAAGCAAACTTAGAGTTTATAAATGAACTTTGATATATGTACATGCCATGTTGATATTCTGACCTTGCGAACATAATAGTATGACTTAGAAACACATGAAGTGCATGTTAGCTTGTCTATATTGGTTCCATGATATAATATGGACATGTGAACCTAACTAGTGCTCATTTCTAACGAAAATATAAGTTTTAAAGGCAAACCTTGACATATAAAGATCATATATATATTCTGATTTTCAAATATGTTTCTATGGCCTTGACATACATATCGGACACATTAACTTACGTATATAAATTTCATAATATAGCATGAACGTGTTAGAACGTATTAGCAAACTTTATTAATTAAAGTATAAGTGTTAAACGTGAACGTTGGCATGTTACATTGAGATTTGAACTTCGATACTTATGAACATGTTTGATAGAACTTGTAGACTTGCTAAGGTATCATTCATGTTTACCTACTATGTTACTTGTAATAAAACCAAATTTGCGTAAATAAAGTATGCTTTCAAACTAATGATAATGATAGTTGCATATATGTGATATGAAAACTCATGAACATGTTTACTACAAGTTATGTGAACATTTTAAGTGTTTAAAAAGCGAGCATGTTAGACCTTATGAGTTCGTGTCCTTGAATGACTTTTAGTCATTGAAAGTATTGACTTAGAATCTATATCACATATAATTGAAACGAGGAAAGGTTGTACAAACATAAAAGTATCTTTTAATATGTTTATATGCTATGTGGTGTTGTTGGCTTGCATGACCGGACAGAAACCATAAGGCACAGCTCAGCCTTGGCTTGGCCAGAGGGCTGCGCAGCTGCGCTGTACCTAGGCTTAGCCATGGCGCAGCTGCGCCGGCCTGGAATCAGAAGCCATGCAGTTTGACAATCTGATTTTGGACAGATAGCTTATATGATGCCTACATTGCTAGAAATGGTTTACACCCTACTGATATATGTGCATAGGCGATGATTAAGTAACAAGATAATGTTTAACTTATATAATGGAAGCCCATGGGTCAAAGAATCATAGCTACTTGAACATGATGAGTTGGTATAATATCATTTATATTATAACTATGTACTTGATTCGTGATCTGATTTTATACCATATGAGTATAAGTATGACATGTGACTAAGATAGTAACATATATGTATATTGAGTAATAAGTTGTGTAACGGATGTGTTAACTAATGAAAATCTTATGCATGTAATACCCTATATATAGGATTCGAAAGTGTTGGCTAGCTTTACGTGAATAAACTACGCATAAGGCAAGTATCCTAAAACCTTGCACTACTTTATTTAACGGATATCGTAAGCGAGTATCTAAACCTTATCTCTTTGGATACGAATATTCTATCTTTGTATATTGCGAACTAGTTTCCTACTTAATCGTTTGAATTGAATTAGCATACTTGAACTCTTATTTCATTAAAGCTATTATTCATGTTGAACTTAGTGTTGTTAATGAATATTGTGAAAGTGTCTATGCCATTTGATTCGGCTAGACTTATATTATTGAAAAACGACCCAAAACCAATTGATTGGTGCGGGATCTTATATATGACTGAGAAGAACAAACTATAACTGTCGGAGAACCGACGCGCGCACTTGAGTATGATTGATTGTTATGCATAACGAGGGTACTTTAGGCTGATCACCTGTTGTATCTGTTTTTGTTGGATTTTCAGTTTATTACTGTCAAATCCGGTGGAAATTCATAGTCCTTAGTGACTGCTCAGTATTCAGTTATCTTGAAATCTTGAATTGATTTATTATTGAATCATATTGATATTATTCTGTCCTTAGTGACTGTTATTGAGAACTGTTGATATTCTTGCTATCCTTGAACTATCAAACTTTCCTATACCCTTTCGAGAATTGAGAATTATATCATTTACCCTTGTTGTATATTACTTGCTGAGCAATTTGTGCTCATTCTTGCTTTTTCCTAAAACATTTCAGTTAAGGCAGAGCATGGCGAACCTTCGGGCATTGATAAGGGCAAGGGCAAGGCTACCAACTAGCTTGTCTCTTTTATGTTTTAATATTTTAATGTTGTATTAAGATAATGTAGTAAGACTGGATTTGATTATGTTTAAGCTTAAGTTAGATTATGTAATAAGTCATTTATTGATATTATTATGTTATCTATTAAGTACTGTAGGTTGCGAGACTTGGGGGAATAATTATAATAAATCATTGTAAATTATTCTAGAATAGAATTTCCGCTGTGATTGTGCAATATTTAGTTATTATTATTGTGATGTATTACCATGAGCACGTGATGAACCGAATTCGAGAGACCAAGTGGCGGTCTTAGAATTTGGGGGCGTCACAGGTTGGTATCAGAGCTGTAGTTATAAACCTTAGGAACGAGTGTCCTTAGACTATAACTTAGGCGAACTTAGAAGTTAGGAAGGAGATAAAACTCATGTAGAGTTTTCCTTGAGAGACTTAGTCTGTTATGAAATGTAACTTCATTCTATACAATGAACTTATGTTTTATTTAACATTCTAATGGAGTTGCTGTTTGTTTGCCTTGTGTTTGTGATTGTAGGATGACAGACACAGGTGTAACTAGTAGAGTAGCAGAGGAGGAGCCCAGAGATATACATGTAGTATACGAGGCACCTCTAGAGGCTGTGCCAGTGCAGGCAGTTGCACCATCCGAGTTTGATGATGAGGATGAGATCGAGATTGAGATAGAGACTGATCCAGAGGAGGAGCCGATGGAGGATGAGCCAGTAGAGGACTCTGATGAGGCTACTATAGAGGAACAGATGTTAGGCGAGTACGAGGAGCGTATTCTAGAGTTAGACTGTAGAGTTCAGGAGCTGGAGGCAGAGGCCCACGAGAGAGAGTCTGAGTTCCAGAAGCTGAGGGACGAGAACCACCAGAGGAAGCTGGCTATGCAAGAGTTAGAGGTGGAGATTGCCTACCGTAGGGAGGCAGGGATCCAAATGGGGACTCTATTTCACAGGTCAGTGGCTAGGAATGTAGATTTGGCAGAGAAGCTAGAAGAGGTTGAGCAGAGGGAGCTGAGTGAGAAGACTGAGAAAGAGGCACTCCGTACTCAGCTAGAGTTGGAGGTGATGGATAGGTTACACTTCGAGGAGAAGTGGGAAGCGTCCAATGAGAGAGCCGACGACCTTGAGGACGAGGTCAGGTGCAAGAAGAGAAAGATGAACAAGATGGGGTATGTGTTCCGTTCAGCTTTTGAGAGGGTGATTGATGGTGTGTACCACTACCCGGCAGAACAGGGACAGACTCTACATACCTTGAGCCGAGAGCTGTTTGCGTATATAGCACAGTTGGAGTACAAGAGCGCAGTGGAGCGCGGGATGATGGGATGAGATTTCCTTAGTCAGTCTAGTGGTAGTACTAGTTGTGTCTTTATGTATTGTATATACTATGTTGTAATCCCGATCTTTTGTGTAAGATGTGGGATGATGATGTAAACCCCGAGTTAGCTTTTTGTTAGAGGGGTAGTATGGTAGTAGGTTGGTATATTCCCCGTCTTTTGCGATATTAGGGGATATATGTGATAACATTTATAGCAGTATGCTGGGGAAATCATGTAATGAAATGAAATGGCATATGAATATAAATGGAGTTGATTTTAGAAACGTGTTATAAATTTATTCTTTTGGTATTAAAAGAAATACTTAAGTAATATACTTGAATAATAATAAAATGAAAACTTGTGATGCAGATAATGCCGCCCAGACGTAGATTGACAGCACCCGAAGAATCTGTTAACAATGAGAGAGAACAAGTAGACCCGATCCAGAAACTGGTAGACTTGTTAGGAGAAGCCTTAAGGGGAAGGAACAATGAACCCGTTCGCCCGAACCCTCAAACTGTGCCAGTAACAACCTTTAAAGACTTTAAGAGTGTAGGACCCCCGGAGTTCGAGGGAACTACCGACCCAATCATCGCACAAACGTGGATCAAAGAGATCGAAAAAGCTTTCACTATAGCTAGCGTAGGCGAAGATCAGAAGACGGTGTTTGCCACGTACATGATGAGGGGAGAAGCGAACTACTGGTGGGAGGCTAATCAACAAAGAGCTGGAGAAGGGATAATAGCTTGGGATAAGTTTAAGACACTGTTCTTCGAAAATTACTTTCCAAAAAGTATGAAGAATAGGATGGAGGTGACATTCCTAGAGTTAAAACAAGGTGAGATGACGGTGGCGCAATACGCGGCTAGGTTTAACGAACTAGCGCGATTTGCGGAGCACCAAGTTGGTGATGAAGAGAGGAAGGCTAGACGCTTTGAACAAGGGTTGAAGCCATGGCTGTTCAATAAGGTATCAGTTCTTCAAATTGATTCCTTTGCAACATTACTGGAGAAGGCAATCATTGCGGAAGGCGGCAGTGAGGCCTTAAGTCTGTATAACAAAGAAAAGAAAGGAAAGAATACTGGAGGAGAGAATCGTACGGGAGGAAGCAGTAGCGGAGGAAGCAACTTGGGAAAGAGAAAGTGGGAGAACAACAACAACAACAAAAACAACAATAATAATCAATCAGGGAATTTTCGTGGAGGTTTCAAGAAGAGGGCTGAAGGATGCCCGAAGTGTGGGAAGAATCACCAGGGCGAGTGCTGGAAGGGACGTGGCACTTGCTACAACTGCGGACAGGAAGGGCACATCTCGCCCAACTGTTTGAAACCGAAAAAGATACAAGGATGCTTTGCGTGTGGCTCGACGGAGCACCGAATTAAGGACTGCCCAAAGAAGGGAAGTGGGGGGGGTAGTAATCAGCAAGGAGGCAACAAGCTGATGATCGGTGGACCGGCACAATCCAACCGCCCAACCGCCAGAACCTTTAACATGACCGTCCAAGACGCAGTGGCTGCGAAGGACGTGGTGTCAGGTATAATCCCAATCAATGATATAAATGCTTATGTATTATTTGATTCGGGTGCCACCTGTTCTTTTGTATCTGAAGAATTTGCTAGTAGACTTAGTACACCCCGTGAACGATTAGAAAATCCTTTGGTCATAGAAGTTGCTAATAAGGAAGTGATCCCTGTAGAATACGTTTATCGAAATTGTCACGCAAATATTAGTAAACATGAACTGAGCGTAGACTTGATTCCTATTAGATTGGGAGAATTTGATGTGATACTAGGAATGGATTGGTTGTATAACCATGCGGCGATAATTGACTGTCAGAACAAATGTGTGAACCTTCAGACTCCGAGTAAGTCTAAGGTAGTGTTTTATGGTAGCTCATCGCTTAAACAATCGTGTTGCGTTACGATGATGCAGGCCAAGAAATTGTTAAGGAAAGGATGTGTAGGATATTTAGCTTACATCGTTGATACTCGGAAAAAGGGAGTAGAAATTAAGGATATATACGTAGTTAATGAATTTCAAGACGTGTTTCCGGACGATCTGCCTGGTCTTCCGCCAGACAGAGAAATCGAATTCGTAATAGACTTAGCACCGGGAACGGCACCGATTTCAAAAGCTCCATATCGTATGGCGCCAGTAGAAATGAAGGAATTGATGATACAATTGCAAGAGTTGTTGGATAAGGGTTACATTCGACCGAGTGTTTCTCCTTGGGGAGCACCAGTGCTATTCGTTAAGAAGAAGGACGGATCGATGAGACTCTGTATCGATTATCGAGAATTGAACAGAGTAACGATCAAGAACCGATATCCGCTACCGAGGATAGACGACTTGTTTGATCAACTGAAGGGAGCAAAGTGTTTCTCGAAGATCGACCTACGAACAGGATATCATCAACTGAAAGTGAGGGATGAGGACATACCAAAGACTGCGTTTCGAACCCGTTATGGGCACTACGAGTTTTTGGTAATGTCATTCGGATTGACTAATGCTCCGGCAGCATTTATGGACTTGATGAACCGAGTTTTCAAGCCATACTTGGATAAATTTGTAGTGGTTTTTATCGACGACATTTTGATCTACTCAAAGACAGAGGAAGAACACGCCGAACATCTAAAGATTATTTTGGAGGCACTAAGGAAGGAGAAGATGTATGCAAAATTTTCTAAGTGCGAATTTTGGATGGAGAAGGTTCAATTCTTAGGCCACGTGGTGGATAAGAATGGAATCTCTGTAGACCCTGCGAAGGTTGAAGCAGTAAGTAATTGGGAACAACCGAAAACACCGACAGAGGTGAGAAGCTTCTTAGGGTTAGCTGGGTACTATCGGAGATTTATCCAAGATTTTTCTAAGATAGCAACCCCGTTGACCAATTTGACTAGAAAGACGGTGAAATTTGTATGGACCGACAAATGCGAAGAAAGTTTTCAAGAACTGAAAAGGAGATTGAGCGAAGCACCTGTGTTATCATTACCAGATGATGCGGGAAATTTTGTGGTGTATAGTGATGCATCGCACAAGGGACTTGGCTGTGTGCTTATGCAGCACGGCAAGGTCATTGCATATGCATCACGACAATTAAAGGATTACGAAAAACGATACCCTACTCACGACTTAGAGTTAGCGGCAGTAGTTTTTGCGTTAAAGATATGGAGACATTATCTATACGGAGAAAAATGTGAGATATACACGGACCACAAGAGTCTGAAATATATCTTCACACAGAAGGAGTTAAACATGCGGCAGAGAAGGTGGTTAGAATTAATCAAAGACTATGACTGCGATATTCTTTATCACCCGGGAAAGGCAAATGTGGTTGCCGACGCTCTGAGCAGGAAAGGAAGGGAGAAGTTGTTTAATTTGACGACTCAGGAGGAATTGATAAGAGAAATGGAGAAATTGGAGATAGAAGTGAAAGGACCAGAAAAGTCTGGTGAGAAGTTAATTGTAATGGAAGCTTGTCCGACGTTGTTGGATAGAGTAAAGGAAGCTCAAGAAAAGGATGAAGAGTGTGAGAAAATCCGAAAGAGGATCACAGAAAATGAGGAAGAAAAATTTCGAATGGATAAAGACGGTATTTTGAGATTTGAAGGGAGAGTGTGGGTACCAGCGGTAACTGAGTTGAGGGAAGAGATTTTGCACGAGGCACACAATACGACATATTCCGTTCATCCGGGAGGCACAAAGATGTACCGAGATCTAAGGCAACATTTTTGGTGGCCTAATTTGAAACGGGAAGTCGCAGAGTGCGTCAGTAGATGCTTGACTTGCCAACGCGTTAAAGCAGAGCATCAGCGGCCAAGTGGTTTACTACAACCGTTAGAAATACCAGAATGGAAATGGGAGCATATTACCATGGACTTCGTGGTAGGACTTCCAGTTACACAGAAAGGTTATGATGCTATTTGGGTTATCGTGGATCGACTAACGAAGACCGCACACTTTCTACCAATCAAGATCCGCTACAATTTGAACCAATTAGCAAGCCTATATGTAAAAGAAATTATTTCACGACATGGAGTGCCGGTGTCAATTGTCTCTGATCGAGATCCGCGCTTCACGTCCAATTTTTGGAAGAGCTTGCAAGAAAGAATGGGAACGCAGTTGAGGTTGAGTACAGCTTATCATCCTCAAACAGACGGACAAAGTGAGCGAACAATACAAACGCTGGAGGACATGCTTAGGACTTGCGTGATGGATTTTAAGGGAAATTGGGACGACCACCTACCCTTAGTCGAATTTGCGTATAATAATAGTTACCATGCGAGTATCGGCATGCCACCGTATGAAGCTCTTTACGGGAGAAAATGCAGAACGCCATTATGTTGGGACGAAGTCGGAGAACGACGAATACTCGGACCAGAATTAGTTCAACAAACCGCAGACGTGGTGACAGTGATAAGAGCCAGATTATTAGCAGCTCAAGATCGCCAGAAGAAATACGCAGATTTGCATCGGCAGGACCGAGACTTCAAAGTCGGCAGTTTTGTATTCTTGAAAGTATCTCCATGGAAGGGAAAAATCCGTTTCGGCAAGAAAGGAAAATTGAGTCCAAGATTCATAGGACCGTTCGAGATACTGAAGCGAGTGGGCGAAGTGGCATACAAAATTGCGTTGCCACCCGAACTGGAGCACATCCACAACGTGTTTCACATTTCCGTGTTGCGACCGTACAAGGCTGACTACAAGCACATAATTTCTTACGAGCCCATTCAAGTGGAGAAGAACTTGGCGTATGAAGAAATTCCTGTCCAGATATTAGATAGGAAAGAACAAACTTTGAGAAATAAAGTTATTTCGTCTGTAAAGGTACTTTGGCGTAACCACGATGTCGAGGAGGCAACGTGGGAATTAGAAGGTAGGATAATGAGGGATTATCCCCATTTATTTGTGTAACCTTGTAGCAATTCCGGGACGGAATTTTTATAAGGGGGGGAGGATGTAATACCCGAGAATTTCCATATATTATTAAATAAATATATTAATGGAAATGAGAATTTATTTGGATTTTTCTTTTATTATGAGAATGATAAATTCAATTATATTAAATTGAATATTTATGACAATTGAGAAAAATGTAGAGTTTGTGATAAACTCGTTGAGAGCCTAGTGTGGCACAGTGATGGAAAATATTAATAATTATATTAATTGACGAATAATTTTTAAGTGAACAATTAATCTATATTAATTGTTAATTGTTATTAGAGGATATTAATTGATTGTTGTGAGATATTAACTGTGGTTGATTAATAATATGTGATTATTATTATTGCAAGAAATATAATAATAATAAACCACTTGTTTATAATTGTGCTGAGATTTATATTTGTTAATGTGATAATTAATACTATGATTATTAATTTGGTGTAATTAATAATCAATGAGGAATAAATTAATTAATATTATTGTTAATTAATCAACGAGATAAATAGTCTATTTATTTGACATTATGAATAATAAAACAAATAAGTGAGTGATTAATATAATAAAATTATATTAATTGATATGTGCAAAATGTGCAATACTTGAATATATAAAGTATATGGAATACAACTATATTATATAGTGTAGAGAGACACTTAAGTGTGACCATGCATGTATATACATAAACTATGTTATATAATGCAATGCGAATATATTACACATAGAAACCATATATTACATGAAGCATAATGTGATTATGTTATGTTAAAACTATATGTTAGGAATATATGATAATGCCTATGTGACAAGGTGAGTGTGTATACAGTAAAATAATGTATCATGGATATATTATAAATAATTGTTGATTAATACAATTTAATAATATATGATATAATGTAATGTGGTAGTATCCGATTGTATTATATCAGTAAGATAAATGTACATGGATTATATGTGTGTAAATTACACTTATTACATTATGTGAAGTACATTGTGATTTAAATTATAACCTAAGAGTACATATAATATATAACATAAGTATATGGTGTGTGTATACAAGTGTAGTATTTGCAAATGCTGAGAAGTTAAATCAATTGTCTCATTTTAAGTGTCCCATTTGCTCTTCACGTGAATACACATGAAGCTATCCTACTCCTATATCCTCAAACTCAGCACATTCTAGCTATCATAATGAACAAGGGAGTGGTATTGATAATGAGTTTCACCAACTAATTACCAACTCTCCATTAACCTCTATACAATCCAAATTTACGTTGGTTTGATTTGTGGTATAATCTCATTGCCTGTGTAAGGATTTCTCTACAAATAGGAACTCTTGTTCTTCACATATCAATTGCTGAAAATTGCTAGAGTGTTGAGTGAGAGCCTTATATATCAGTGTTAGTAGAGAATCCTATAGCAGCATTAGCAAGTTTAATTCGTGCTTCGAAGGTATAATTCCATTCCCTGTCTTCATTTTCATTTCTGTCAAAACTCCATTTCTGTTTACTGTCAAAATTTCATTTCTTGATTATGGGTGCAAAACATGCCACATGGATTATAGAAAGCTTGTTTAGTTGTTATAATAGACTTATAAGCATGTTGGAATACAATGTGATTGTTTTCGTGAATGAATTTTATGAATTGGGTTGCTGTCTGCCGAACCAGGAGCTTCTAGCTCTGTACAGGTAACGGCGCAGCTGCGCCCTGGTTATACTAGGGTGCTGCGCAGCTGCGCCAGTGCTAGGCTTGCGTTTTGGTGGATTAGGCCCTGCGCAGCTGCGCCAGTTTTGAACTGGGGCACTGCGCAGCTGCGCCGGTCACTGATTCCAGATTCTGCTTTTGATCCAGACTGTTACATGCTAACTTATAATAACACTTTAGAACAAGTTTAAGAACATAAGTAGCATGCCTATATGAGTACGTGGAGATAGCGCAAACATGTTTTATGCATGATTGGTGAAGACTTATAGTGTTGAAGCAAACTTAGAGTTTATAAATGAACTTTGATATATGTACATGCCATGTTGATATTCTGACCTTGCGAACATAATAGTATGACTTAGAAACACATGAAGTGCATGTTAGCTTGTCTATATTGGTTCCATGATATAATATGGACATGTGAACCTAACTAGTGCTCATTTCTAACGAAAATATAAGTTTTAAAGGCAAACCTTGACATATAAAGATCATATATATATTCTGATTTTCGAATATGTTTCTATGGCCTTGACATACATATCGGACACATTAACTTACGTATATAAATTTCATAATATAGCATGAACGTGTTAGAACGTATTAGCAAACTTTATTAATTAAAGTATAAGTGTTAAACGTGAACGTTGGCATGTTACATTGAGATTTGAACTTCGATACTTATGAACATGTTTGATAGAACTTGTAGACTTGCTAAGGTATCATTCATGTTTACCTACTATGTTACTTGTAATAAAACCAAATTTGCGTAAATAAAGTATGCTTTCAAACTAATGATAATGATAGTTGCATATATGTGATATGAAAACTCATGAACATGTTTACTACAAGTTATGTGAACATTTTAAGTGTTTAAAAAGCGAGCATGTTAGACCTTATGAGTTCGTGTCCTTGAATGACTTTTAGTCATTGAAAGTATTGACTTAGAATCTATATCACATATAATTGAAACGAGGAAAGGTTGTACAAACATAAAAGTATCTTTTAATATGTTTATATGCTATGTGGTGTTGTTGGCTTGCATGACCGGACAGAAACCATAAGGCACAGCTCAGCCTTGGCTTGGCCAGAGGGCTGCGCAGCTGCGCTGTACCTAGGCTTAGCCATGGCGCAGCTGCGCCGGCCTGGAATCAGAAGCCATGCAGTTTGACAATCTGATTTTGGACAGATAGCTTATATGATGCCTACATTGCTAGAAATGGTTTACACCCTACTGATATATGTGCATAGGCGATGATTAAGTAACAAGATAATGTTTAACTTATATAATGGAAGCCCATGGGTCAAAGAATCATAGCTACTTGAACATGATGAGTTGGTATAATATCATTTATATTATAACTATGTACTTGATTCGTGATCTGATTTTATACCATATGAGTATAAGTATGACATGTGACTAAGATAGTAACATATATGTATATTGAGTAATAAGTTGTGTAACGGATGTGTTAACTAATGAAAATCTTATGCATGTAATACCCTATATATAGGATTCGAAAGTGTTGGCTAGCTTTACGTGAATAAACTACGCATAAGGCAAGTATCCTAAAACCTTGCACTACTTTATTTAACGGATATCGTAAGCGAGTATCTAAACCTTATCTCTTTGGATACGAATATTCTATCTTTGTATATTGCGAACTAGTTTCCTACTTAATCGTTTGAATTGAATTAGCATACTTGAACTCTTATTTCATTAAAGCTATTATTCATGTTGAACTTAGTGTTGTTAATGAATATTGTGAAAGTGTCTATGCCATTTGATTCGGCTAGACTTATATTATTGAAAAACGACCCAAAACCAATTGATTGGTGCGGGATCTTATATATGACTGAGAAGAACAAACTATAACTGTCGGAGAACCGACGCGCGCACTTGAGTATGATTGATTGTTATGCATAACGAGGGTACTTTAGGCTGATCACCTGTTGTATCTGTTTTTGTTGGATTTTCAGTTTATTACTGTCAAATCCGGTGGAAGTTCATAGTCCTTAGTGACTGCTCAGTATTCAGTTATCTTGAAATCTTGAATTGATTTATTATTGAATCATATTGATATTATTCTGTCCTTAGTGACTGTTATTGAGAACTGTTGATATTCTTGCTATCCTTGAACTATCAAACTTTCCTATACCCTTTCGAGAATTGAGAATTATATCATTTACCCTTGTTGTATATTACTTGCTGAGCAATTTGTGCTCATTCTTGCTTTTTCCTAAAACATTTCAGTTAAGGCAGAGCATGGCGAACCTTCGGGCATTGATAAGGGCAAGGGCAAGGCTACCAACTAGCTTGTCTCTTTTATGTTTTAATATTTTAATGTTGTATTAAGATAATGTAGTAAGACTGGATTTGATTATGTTTAAGCTTAAGTTAGATTATGTAATAAGTCATTTATTGATATTATTATGTTATCTATTAAGTACTGTAGGTTGCGAGACTTGGGGGAATAATTATAATAAATCATTGTAAATTATTCTAGAATAGAATTTCCGCTGTGATTGTGCAATATTTAGTTATTATTATTGTGATGTATTACCATGAGCACGTGATGAACCGAATTCGAGAGACCAAGTGGCGGTCTTAGAATTTGGGGGCGTCACATTCTTCATACTTTTCGGAAAGTAATTCTCGAAGAACAGTGTCTTAAACTTATCCCAAGCTATTATCCCTTCTCCAGCTCTTTGTTGATTAGCCTCCCACCAGTAGTTCGCTTCTCCCCTCATCATGTACGTGGCAAACACCGTCTTCTGATCTTCGCCTACGCTAGCTATAGTGAAAGCTTTTTCGATCTCTTTGATCCACGTTTGTGCGATGATTGGGTCGGTAGTTCCCTCGAACTCCGGGGGTCCTACACTCTTAAAGTCTTTAAAGGTTGTTACTGACACAGTTTGAGGGTTCGGGCGAACGGGTTCATTGTTCCTTCCCCTTAAGGCTTCTCCTAACAAGTCTACCAGTTTCTGGATCGGGTCTACTTGTTCTCTCTCATTGTTAACGGATTCTTCGGGTGCAGTCAATCTACGTCTGGGCGGCATTTTCTGCATCACAATTTTTTTCATTTTATTATTATTCAAGTATATTACTTAAGTATTTCTTTTAATACTAAAAGAATAAATTTATAACACGTTTCTAAAATCAACTCCATTTATATTCATATGCCATTTCATTGTCATTACATGATTTCCTAGCATACTGCTATAAATGCCATCACATATATCCCCTAATATCACAAAAGACGGGGAATATACCAACCTACTACCATACTACCCCTCTAACAAAAGCTAACTCGGGGTTTACATCATCATCCCACATCTTACACAAAAGATCCGAATTACAACATAGTATATACAATACATAAAGACACAACTAGTACTACCACTAGACTGACTAAGGAAATCTCATCCCATCATCCCGCGTTCCACTGCGCTCTTGTACTCCAACTGTGCTATATACGCAAACAGCTCTCGGCTCAAGGTATGTAGAGTCTGTCCCTGTTCTGCCGGGTAGTGGTACACACCATCAATCACCCTTTCAAAAGCTGAACGGAACACATACCCCATCTTGTTCATCTTTCTCTTTTTGCACCTGACCTCATCCTCAAGGTCGTCAGCTCTCTCATTGGACGCTTCCCACTTCTCCTCGAAGTGTAACCTATCCATCACCTCCAACTCTAGCTGAGTACGGAGTGCCTCTTTCTCAGTCTTCTCACTCAGTTCCCTCTGCTCAACCTCTTCTAGCTTCTCTGCCAAATCTGCATTCCTAGCCACTGACCTGTGAAACAGAGTCCCCATCTGGATCCCTGCCTCCCTACGGTAGGCAATCTCCACCTCTAACTCTTGCATAGCCAGCTTCCTCTGGTGGTCCTCGTCCCTCAGCTTCTGGAACTCAGACTCTCTCTCGTGGGCCTCTACCTCCAGCTCCTGAACTCTACAGTCTAACTCTAGGATCCGCTCCTCATACTCTCCTAGCATCTGCTCCTCTATAGTAGCCTCATCAGAGTCCTCTACTGGCTCATCCTCCATCGGCTCCTCCTCTGGATCAGTCTCTATCTCAATCTCGTCCTCGTCGTCGGACTCGATCGGTGCAACAGCCTGCACTGGTGTAGCCTCTAGAGGTGCCTCGTACACTACATGTATATCCCTGGGCTCCTCCTCGGCCACTCTACTAGGTACACCTGTGTCTGTCATCCTATAATCACAAACACAAGACAAGAAATAGCATCTCCATTAGAATGTTAAATAAAATATAAGTTCATTGTATAGAATGAAGTTACATTTCATAACAGACTAAGTCTCTCAAGGAAAACTCTACATGAGTTTTATCTCCTTCCTAACTTCTAAGTTCACCTAAGTTATAGTCTAAGGACACTCGTTCCTAAGGTTTATAACTACGGCTCTGATACCAACCTGTGACGCCCCCAAATTCCAGGACCGTCACTTGGTCTCTCGAATTCGGTTCATCACGTGCTCATGGTAATACATCACAATAATAATAATTAAATATCACATGATCACAGCGGAAAATCAATTCTAGAATAATTTACAATGATTTATTATAATTATTCCCCCAAGTCTCGCAACCTACAGTACTTAATAGATTACATAATAATATCAGTTAACGACTTATTACATAATCTAACTTAAGCTTAAACATAATCAAATCCAGTCTTACTACATCATCTTCATACAATATTAATATATTTAAAACATAACAGACATAAGCTAGTTGGTAGCTTTGCCCTTGCCCTTATCAATGCCCGAAGGTTCACCATGCTCTGCCTTAACTGAAATGTTTTAGGGAAAGCAAGAATGAGCACAAATTGCCCAGCAAGTAATATACAATAAGGGTGAGTAATAAGATTCTCAATTCTCGAAAGGGTATAACAAGATTTGATAGTTCAAGAATAACAAGAATATCAACAGTTCTCAATATCAGTCGCTAAGGACAGGATAGTATCAATATGATTCAATAATAAGTCAATTCAAGATTTCAAATAATTGAATACTGAGTAGTCACTACGGACTATGAACTTCTACTAGAATTGACAGTAATAAACTGAAAATCCAACAAAAACAGGTACAACAGGTGATCAGCCTAAAGTACCCTTGTTATGCATAACAATCAACCATACTCAAGTGTGCACGTCGGTTCTCCGACAATTATATATTCCCTTCAAAGAAGGTTGTTCTTCTCAGTCAAATATAAGATCCCGCACCAATCAATTAGTTTGGGTTTCTTTTCAATAACATAAGTCCAGCCGAATCAAATGGCATAGACACTTTCACAATATTCAAGAACAATACTAAGTTCAACATGAATAATAGCTTTAATGAAATAAGAGTTCAAGTGTGCTAATTCTATTCAACCGATTAAATAGGAAACTAGTTCGCAATACACAAGATAGGATACTTGCATAGTAAAAGGGTATAAGTTAGGAAACTTTCACAATCATAGATTTCCTTGCATAAAGTAAATGCGTCGGTTAGGGTACTTGCACTTTAAAAGAGTGTAAGTAAGAGAACTTGCCTTTAGCGTAGTTTATCCACGAAAAGCAATCAACACTTTCGAATTCCTATCGTAATACAGTTACGTATATATATGATATTCATTAGTCATATAATTTAACTTCACATTTTCTCTTTGAATATACGATCAACACATAAGCTAAGTTTTACCTAGCTACACAGTTATATAGAATATAATTTCTATCCTTAACATTCCTTCTTTAGAGTTTAAACGCATTCTCATATTATATAAGATCTCAACAATTAGCAAACATGCTTGCATATTATTAATATCACATAAGACCACAATCAATACTAAATATATTTCATTTTAGCAAGTTACGGCATCTCCTTAAGTTAACCGTCAAAATCGGGTTCAAGTAACATCATATAATACCGCGTAGCATGTATTCATATTTAAAGGATACTTTCATGCTTGTATAACTTTTCCAAATCCAATCGTACATGGTATAGGTTCTTAAGTTAATACTTAAAGCCATTCAAGGACACGAACTCATATGGTCTACATGATTGCTTTTAAACACATAAGATATTCATATAACTTGTATTAGTCATGCTCATGAGTACTCGTATTGCATATATGTAGCTAGCATTGTTATTATCTTGAAAACATGCTTTGTTCATGCTAAACTTTAATCACGGCAACTAATCATGATATATATACATGCATGACACATGAATGAGTCTAAGAGTACTATCACATGTGTCCATAAATGTCAAATTCTAATTCTCGTCATAACATACCAACGTTCACGTTCAAAGCTTATACTTTGTTAGTATAGTTCATTAATAAGGTCTATCATGTTCATGCTTCCTTATGAAACCTATATATGTAAGTTAACATGCTTTTCATGTATTTCAAGGCCCTATAAACATGCTCGAAAAGTCAGAATGTATACATGCTTCATATATGTTAACGTCGTTTATGAAACTTTAAATTCGTTTCCAAACTATGTGTCGTTTGGTTAACCATGCATGCTAATATACTAAAACATGCTTACATTGCCTCATTAGGTTTATATATATGTATTAATCATGCTCCCATGCTTGTTTAAACAAATATCAAACAATTGGTACATAACAGTTTTGTTGCAGAATGCAGAAAACTGAACACAGAGGCTGGCGCTGCGGCGCGGCAACAGTAGCTTAATACTGGCGCTGCGTGCGGCGCTGCGGCGCGGGCTGCGGCGCGTGTGGCGCTGCGGCGCGGGCTGCGGCGCTGCGGCGTCGAGGCAGTTTTCTGCGGTTCAGACTGCAGTGAAAACCGACCCAAAACCTCCCATTTCATCGATTTCAACATACCCCGATATTAGACTTGTTTACTAACACATACATATATGCTTATATAACAGTCAATAGCAATTATCAATTCCCAATTTCATGAACTCTAACTAATTTACGAATTTCATGTATTTACAGAAATTGAAGAGGAACAATGGAAATGAAAGACTATTCAGTGGTTCCATCATGTGTGTATGTTCATATAACAACAATATAAGGGTTCTACAAACCAATCATGAACCAATTTGGCATAATCAAGAATTTCAACAAAACTCAGAGAACAACAATGGAGTTCTTTTGACAGAAAATGAAAATGAAGACACGAAGAGGATTTATACCTCTGTTATGGAGTAAGCTTGCTGATGCTACTATAGAAATTCCTTCTGAACTAAATAGACAATCACAGTATACTCTCTTCTCTTAGAAATATTTCAGCAATGAAATGAAGGTGCAGGGAGTTCCTTTATATAGAAGAATGAATACACAGTCCAAGCTTCTAACTCCCAAATCAAACTAACGGATTGACAAATTGCATGAAGGTTATAGAATGGTAGGTATTTAGTTGTTAGAATCCATCATTAAAACCACTCCCTTGCTCATCATTGCTACAAGGCTATGGAAATTTACTGAGTTTAAGGAGAAGCAATAGGCTTAGGCCATAATGGCTGTGCACGTGAATGAGGGAAAGGAGAGTGACTATTATATTGGGACAAGCCAAGCAAATCTCAGCATTCTTACAAATGGACTATATGCTACACTTATGTTATATATTATATGTACTCTTAGGTTATAATTACAATGTTCTCCCCATAATGTAATAAATGCAATTTGAATACATATAATCTATGTACATTTTATCTTACCGATATAATACAATCGGATACTACCACATTACATTATATCATATATTATTAAATTGTATTACTCAACAATTATTTATAATAGATCCATGATACATTATTTTAATGTATATCCACACATCATTTGTCACCTACACATATCATAACATATAGTTACTATACATTTAATTCGCATGCTTGCACATATAATTTCTCATCTTATAAATTGAATATTAATTAATAATATACACATATCCTACATCAATCAATATAATTGTTAACCTCCATAACAATTTAATTAACCTTTATATGATTAACTATCACTTTGATATAAATCTTATTATGTTTATAAACACGTTGCTCATTATTATTATGTTTCTTGCAATAATAATAATCACATATTATTAATCAATCCTCATTAGTATTTTATAACAGTTAATTAATATTCTTCGATTAACAATTCGCTTAAATTAATATAATCATTCTTATATTACGTCACTGTGCCACACAAGGCAATCAACGAGTTTATCACAAACTCCACCAATTTCTCAATTATTATAATTATTCAATTATATATAATTGAATTAATTCATCTCATAACACAAAATCATTTATATTCAAATAAATTCTCATTTCCATTAATATATTTATTTAATAATATATGGAAATTCTCGGGTATTACACGCCCAACCCATTAACTAGCTTAAGAATGGTCAACTAATAATAACAATAACGTTGATGCCAACGCTAATCCTGTTCAGCAGATGGTGAACCTGTTAATGGGAGCAATTGCCAATCAGCCGCAAGCTCCACAGAACACGTCATTTAAGGATTTCAAGGAGGTAGGACCGCCAAGGTTTAAAGGATCCATGAACCCAATCGAAGCTCAAACTTGGGTAATGGAAATGGAGAAGGTATTTGACGTCGCAAGAGTCAACGATGATTAGAAGACCGCCTTTGCAACGTTTATACTGAAGGCAGAAGCCAGCTACTGGTGGCAGGCGAATAAGGTCCGAGGAGGACAGGGCGTGATCACCTAGGATAGGTTTAAGGAGATGTTTTTAAGATGTACTTCCCAACGAGCTCTCAGAACTAGATAGAGGTTCAATTCTTAGAGCTAAAGTAAGGTAACATGTCTGTATCGAATTATGCTGCAAAGTTTAATGAGTTGGCTAGGTTCGCAACTTATCAAGTGAATACCGAAGAAAGAAAGGCTATGAGGTTTGAACAGGGACTGAAGCCCTGGTTGTACAGCAAAGTGTCAATGTTCTAGTTGAACACTTTTATGGGAGTGTTGGAGAAGGCAATCATTGTAGAAGGTGGAAGCGATGCTCTGACCAGGTACAATCAAGAACTTCAAAAGAATAAGAAGAATAACGGTGAAAATAACAAGGCTAGTGGCAACAATACTGGTGGTGGTAGTAGTTAAAAAAGGAGGTAGAATGACAGTACGTCAACTTGAAACCATCAAGAAAATCAGAAGAAGAGAGTGGAGGCTTGTTCGACCTACGGGAAGAATCACCTGGGGTCTCCACGAAGGGAAAGAGGGTCTGCTACAATTGTGGTCCGAAAGGCCACATAACACCAAACTTCCCTAACCCTAAGAAGGACGCTTGCTTCACGTGTGGGTCAAAGGACCATCTGGCAAGGGATTGTCCCAAGAAAGTATCAGGAGGGGCAGAAGTAAGTGGAAACAGAGGAACCAGCGGTGGCAACACTCTGACCATCACGAGATCGACGCCAACCATCAGACCTACCGTCAGGACTTTCAACATGACCGCGCAAGAGGCTGTGCAGTCACGTGATGTGGTGTCAGGTATCATTCCGATGAATAATATAAATGCTTGTGTTATTTGATTCGGGTGCTACTTGCTCATTTGTATCCGATGACTTTGCTAAGAATCTAGAATTGCCTAAGGACGAATTAGAATACCCCACGAACATAAAAATTATGAATAGGGAAGTGATTCCTGTTAGGTTCGTACACAAGAACTTTAGGGTGGACATTAATGGAAATGCGATGATCATAGATCTTATCCTGATTAAACGTTGGGAATTCAACGTTATTTTGGGTATGGATTGGCTATTCAATTATGGGGCAATAAATGATTGCCAAAAGAAGTGTATTAATCTTATGACCCCATCAAAGGTTATATTTTATAGCAGCAAGTCGCCTAGATAAGCGAGTTGTCTGACGATGATGCGGGCCAAGAAGTTGTTGAGACAAGGTTGTGTAGGGTATTTAGCCTACATAGTCGATAGTCACAAAGAGAGTCCGAAGCCAGAGGAGATGCATTTCGTGAGAGACTTTGTAGACGTATTTTCGAATGATTTGCCAGGACTTCTGCTAGATAGGGAAGTAGAATTTGTGATCGATTTGGCATCAGAAACTACCCCAATATCGAAGGCCCCGTACCGTACGGCTCCAGTGGAGATGAAGGAATTAATGGTGCAGCTGCAAGAACTTTTGGACAAGAAGTATATTTAGTCGAGCGTATCGCCGTGGGGAGCTCCGGTGTTGTTCGTAAAGAAGAAGGATGGAACGATGCGGCTCTGCGTTGATTAAGGAGAGTTAAACAAGGTCACAATTAAGAATAAGTATCCGTTGCCTAGGATCGACGACTTGTTTGATCAGTTGAAGAGAGCTAGATACTTCTCGAAGATAGACTTAAGAAGTGGATACCATCAATTGAAGGTAAGGAAAGAAGATTTTTCGAAGACAGCGTTCAGGACTCGATATGGTCACTACGAGTTTTTGGTGATGTCATTTGGTCTAATGAATGCTCTTGTAGCATTTATGGACCTAATGAACATGGTGTTTAAGCCGTTTTTGGACAAATTCGTAGTGGTCTTTATCGACGATATTCTGGTATATTCAAAGACCAATGAGGAACACGTAGAGCATCTGAAGGTGACGTTGGATGCATTTAGAAGAGAGAAGTTGTATGCCAAGTTTTTGAAATATGAATTATGAATAGAGCGGGTGCAATTTCTTGGACATGTAACTGATAAGGATGGAATTTTGGTAGATCCCTCAAAGGTTGAAGTTGTGATGAACTAGGATCAGCTGAAGACACAGTCGGAAGTGAGAAGTTTTCTCGAATTGGCAGGATATTACAGAAGGTTCATTCAGGACTTTTCCAAAATAGCGACTCCGCTGACAAATTTGACTAGGAAATCAGTGAAATTTGTTTGGATGGAGAAGTGTGAGAAAAGCTTCTAAGAGCTGAAGAAGAAGTTAAGTACGGCACCTGTGTTATCTCTTCCGGATAGCACAGAAAATTTCGTGGTGTATAATGATGTGTCGCATAAAGGACTAGGTTGTGTGCTTATGCAAAACGGCAAGGTCATTGCGTATACGTCACGACAATTGAAGGATTTTGAGAAGGGGTATCCGACCCATGATTTGGAATTGGCCGCGGTAGTATTTGCTCTAAAGATCTAGAGACATTATCTCTACGGGAAGAAGTGTGAAATATATACAGACCATAAGAGTCTGAAATATATTTTTACACAGAAGGATTTGAACATGCACCAGAGGAGATGGTTGGAATTGATAAAGGACTATGACTGTGAAATATTATACCATCCGTGTAACACCCCCTTTTCGAAATAGAAAGAGAGGTTACTCAAAACACAACATAACTTAAGAAATCATAATAAGGCTCTAAACCACAAAGGAATAGTCCTTAAAACCAATAAATATCAAAAGGTAACCCAGAATAAATGCCAAACTGGCCCAAACTACAATTTAAGGTAATTATTACAACTCCAAATAAATCAATCTATCAAGCCTAAACAGAATATTTCTAAACCATTAGAATGAAAGGAGCTCTCATCACACTTGCCGTTGATCCCCCTGATTACCTGCTAGAAGAAAAACACAGTATAAGCCAAATGCCCAATACGGATATAGAATACAAGAATAATGAAACGAAATAACTAACTCAAATAAATGAACTGAACTGTAACGAACAAAACTAATACAACGAAATAATAGGCTGAATCAAATGGCTGGGTGTTATTTCATACCGAGCTCACAGAAATATATCTTGCCACACAGACAAGTCAAATAATGCCACACAGGAAATTAAAATAGTGCCACATAAGCATACCATACATTGCACCGGCCGGATCCAGATGCATGCAAATTGGAAGGCGTGTTTGGCACAAACATCGCCAATCCGCTAAAACAGAACAGAACAGAAAACTAGGGTCGACCCATACGCCTCCCACAACAAACACCAAATGGCTAGCTCCCATCAGAGCACAAAACGGAGACGCCGTGGACTGATCACACCGCTACGGAAGGTGTCATGCCTCGGTGCCAAGAGAACATGCTTGTGGTACCCCCACAGGTGGTTATAGCTCAGGTATACCCTACAATATATTCTAACAAAAATACCATGTCACAACACATGCGACATAATACCAACAAAAGGGTTCTATATGTACATGTTGAACCAAATCAAATCATAATCTCAATGTCTCAAAAAGAAAGTAACAATATGTACCGCTCTACAATTATTAAAAATAAATACTAAACATGATAACTTAATTCAAAGAGTACAAATTCGAGTAATATGAATCAACTGCAAGATGAAATTATTATATGAATTTCACAAGAAACAATTAGGTGAAATAATAACGAAATTCGAAATAAGAAACAAAACGAATAAATCAAATTTAACAAGAGTATCGCTGAAAGAGTACAGAATCCGTACCTAATATAGTACCAAAACAATTCATCGAAGCTAAATATCATTCCGCTAGACTCTCTCAATCCGATATAATAAAATAAAATATTATTACAAATTTAATCATCAATACTATGATACTATTAAATTTATTAGTAGACAAATTTTATTACTCGTATCAACAGAATGAATTAGCTTGAATTAGTATGTAAAATTTTCAATATAGTTTTTATAATCTTGACATTAGATTTAATTACTTACATATACATATATACTAATTAAACCTCCCCATTAGCCTTTTGTGATTCCAATTAGTAATACAGTTAAGTCTCCATACCCATTGACCATGTCCATGATTAGACGTCAAACAATATATGCATATGTTATTAATTTATTTATTTCACACAATTATTATATAACAATTAAACAACTCTTGCAAATATAAAATCACTTTCAATACTTTTATTATTTTAATCGGACAATTCCTTCTCTGAATGAATGGGTATACTGACTATCCACTCAATTGATATTTACTTACTGTAATGTTACTTATTACATGATTAGACATATGATTGTAGAACCTATTTGTAATTGATTAATAAAACTACTTCACAAGTTATCAATTACCTATACATACATATTTATATTACTTATTATTCATCCATCACTATACCAATACTCAAGGGATATATACTACAAAAGTGATTATCAAACCATAATAGACTAACCTGAATTCATTCTCACTCTCGATTGTCAATTTCTTTTCCTTATCACACCTAGCGCAATCAGCTTTCCTTTCTTCTTTTTCCACTTTCGTAGCAGCGGCTGCGCTCCTTTTTCTTTTCTTTTTTTTTTCCTCAGACGAACAAAAGTAAGGTACATCATATGTGGTTTAGGTTTTATTTATTATTTATATATTATTATTTCTCTTAATTTTAATAAGATTTTAATATTACCCAATTATAAATTAGACCAAATAAATTTTTAAGGACCAAATTAATGCAATCCATTACTTATTATAGTTCATAAAAATTAAATAAAATTTGACCTAAACATAATAAAAGCCCAATTAAAATATTTAAAATATATATGAAATTAAATGTCATTTATCTATTTATTTATTTTCTGGGTATTACAATCTGGGTAAAGCAAATGTGGTTGTCGACGCCTTAAGCAGAAAGGGTCAAGAGAAATTGATGTTGTTGGCTGCCCAGGAAGAGCTAATTTCAACGATGGAGAAACTAAAATTGGAGAGGAAATATTCAATGGAGTCTGGCGAGAAACTATTTCAACTAGAAACTGGTATAACATTAGTGCATAAGGTTAAGGAAGCACAACTTCAGAATGAGTAATGTGAGAAGATGGAAGAGGATATCTGAAGGGAATGAACTGAAATTCAAAGTGGACAACGAAGGACTGTTAAGATTCAAGGAAAGAATTTAGGTACCGCTAGTGCTAGGGATTAAAGAGGAAATTTTGAGCGAGACTCATAGTTCAAGGTATTCGATTCACCCAAGGAGTACGAAGATGTACCAAGATCTCCGACAGCATTTCTGGTGGCCGAATATGAAACGGGACGTTGCCGATTATGTGGCCAAGTGCCTGACATGTCAGAAAGTTAAAGCAGAACATCAGAGGCCGAGTGGGTTTCTACAACCGTTAGAAATCCCAGAATGGAAATGGGAACATATCACAATAGATTTTGTAGTAGGTCTTCCGATGACTCAGAAAGGTTTCGACGCAGTATGGGTTATCGTGGATCGACTGACGAAATCATCACACTTCTTATCGATCAAGATCAGATTCAACTTAGACTAATTGGCAAAGTTGTATGTCAAGGAGATTATTTCAAGGCACAGAGTTCTAGTGTCAATAGTTTTCGATCGAGATTCGCGTTTCACATCAAATTTTTGGAAGCGACTACATGATTGCATGGGGACGCAGTTTAGAATGAGTACACCATATCACCCTTAGACCGACGGACAGAGTCAAAGAACGATCCAGACTTTAGACACTCAAAATTTTGCATTCCTGTTACTAACTTTGTAGGAGGGCAAAATCATCATTTACCTTCCGGAGACAACCCTGAGAGTTCAAACAAAGTCAGAAACCCCATAAACAACACCGGGAGATCTAACTTAACCCCGATCACAACACCGGGATGTCAAGTCAAGCCCTGGTAACACCGTAATGTCAAGTCAAGCCCCGACGACAACCCCGGGAGGTACAAAAGCCCGACAACAACATCGGGAGATGTAACTCAACCCCGATCACAACACCGGGATGTCAAGTAAAGCCCTGGCAACACCGGGATGTCAAGTCAAGCCCCGACGACAACCCCGGGAGGTAAATCAGCCCCGACGACAACATCAGGACATCTAATCAACCTTCAAAGACAGGCCCAAAGCATCAAATCATCCCCAGAGACAACCCTGGGAGACCAGATCAACCTCGGAGACAACACTGAGGAAGAAAAGAGTCGGCCGGGATAAAACCTTGCCAACACATGAGATGACCCCCGGAAGGGCAAAACGGTTATTTTACCAACTTGAAGCCAAATCAGTCAGAATCAAGCCAAAATGATGCAATGAAGGTCAGAAAGAGCTATAAGAACGATCCCGAGTTAAAACAGCACAAGACAGCTCAACGGATGGACAGTAAAAAAACAAAAATCTTGTCATAAACCCATCTTCTTGGATTCGAAAATGGTCAAATCCCATGTCATTGTGTAGCTTTCGGAAAGGGCTTTCCAAAAAGGTATATCACGCCTCAAACGGACGTTCGGATCAAAATTTATGAAGGTTCGAAACTGACATCGCGTTGGTCGGAGTACACGTACTTCGAGACTACTTGACCCACGTGAGTGGGCCCCACTCCGGGAGCCCCAAGTAGAGTCGCGGCTGCCGCGAGTGCACCCGCTACCATTTTTGTCTATAAATAAGACCCTTCACCCTTGTTTAAAAAAGAGAAAAAAATTAGAAAAACGCTGTGAAACTCCGCTCATTTCGAACCTTAGCCCTACTTCTAGTACTTCCAAACCTAAATTTTATTCTTCCAATACATTTGCATACGTATATTCTACAACATACCAAAAATTAACAGGTGAAAACGTCCATTTGAAGCCCACTGAGTGGCAAAAAGCCCGTGGAGTAGTCCATTGTAAGTTTTTTTTACAATCAGAAGTCATTTCTTACTTTATTACGTATATGTGAATGTGCATATAAAGTTTCATCTTCTTGTTTTGCCCGGAACTCAATTCTATGGCCTTTTTAGCTTATTTTTTAGTATATATATGTGACGCCCCCAAAATAGGTTCAATACTCAACCCATTCTGAGTCGCCAAATATATGGTACAAAATCCAAATACAATCTTTTATAACATACGGTCGTATAAAATACGACCACACAAACTATGAGCTTCAATACAAATCATATATATTACGAAATATAAACACTCAAATTCATTCCTTATTCATTACAATTATTGTCTCACTATTTTATAGAATAGTGAGAACTTCTACAGATCTAACTTCGATCATCAAACTGTTCCCCGACTAGTCCCCGCGATATTCTCATTTCCTGAAGAGAACAATAGAAGAAAAGGGTGAGCTCAACTAGCCCAATAAAGAATATTATGACTAAGATAATGGAAAATAAATTATCGTTAGTCTTCAACAAATCAGATAAAATATTATGGACAACAAGTTTTAGATCAACAACTGCAGCGGAAATAACAATTTATTAGAAGAGTTAAGTAGAGAATGATGTCTACTATCTTCTATGATTTAAAAGTCCATCATCAATATTTTATCTCTGTAACATCAATCAATATACATCTCGAACCAAATATTCATCTTTGCACTACGGCCCAAAGATATTCATTTGTATCACCAGTTGGTCATGTTCATCTCAACACCTGCCTATCTTTGCACTACGGGTCAAAGATATTCATCAGGTAATCATTCATCTTTGCACTACATGCCAAATATATTCATCATGTAATCATTCATCTTTGCACTACAGGCCAAAGATATTCAGTTATATCACTATAGACACTCAAAATTTTCCTTGCCGCAATATCAACCCTGTAGAAGGGCAAAACCATCAATCAATCAAAATCCGGCCGCCAACACCGGTCCTTCAACCTAAATCTGATTCCCAATATCAGTAATCAAGCTCCGATAGTCAATCGGACCATCAATCAAACTCCGACAGTAAATTAGACCATCAATCAAACTCCGATAGTCAATCGGACCATCAATCAAGTTCCGACAGTCAATCAGAGCATTAATCAAGCTCCGACAGTCAATCGGACCATCAATCAAGTTCCAACAGTCGATCAGATCATCAATCTCAACCCCGATCTCAACCCGAGAAGTCAATTCAATCCCGATAGCAACCCGAGAGGTATCAATCAACCCCGGTCTCGACCCGGGAGGTATCAATCAACCCCAGTCTCAATCCGGGAAGTCAAAGTCAACCTTGGTCTCAATCCGGGAAGTCAAGGAAACCTCAACATCAACCGAGGACATGTCAAAGCCATCTCCGATCTTAATCCAGGAAACACAGTTCATCCCCGGCAGTAACCCCGGGAAGTCAAACTCAACCCCGGTCTCAACCTGGGAAGTGCAGGTCATCCTCGGTCTCAACCCAGGACGTCAGGTCAGCTTCAGACATCAACCTAAAGCATCACAATAACTCCAGAGCAAAACCTGGAATGACCCCATTAGCCTCAGAGACAACCCTGAGGTCTGAAGATCCAAGTCTTGGAATCAGCTCCCGAAAGTCAACCAGCGACCATGCCGACACTACAGGCAGCCATGGGAGGGGTACAATGGTCATTTCATCAACTCTCAACCGACTTGGTCAAGCTCAAGCCAAATTGATGCCAACAAAGTCAGAATGAACCCTAATGACGATCCCGAGTGGTAACTACGCAAGACAGCTAAACGGACAAACTGCGGAGAATCGAAGACGTGGTTTTGAACTCGTCTTCCTAGACCCAAAAAATGTTTTTTCCCATGTCATTATAACACTCTCGATGAGAGCTTTCCGGAAAGGTATCGCACGCCTCAAATGGTCGCTCCGATCAAAAGTTAGAAAGTTTTCGACCGGATATCTCATTACTTAGAGTGCACATACTTCGAGATAACCAAGCCGGGCATGTGGGCTCCACCTAGGGGAGCCGCAACTCTACCTGCGGCTGCCGCAGGTAGAGTGGAGGCTCCCTGGTCTATAAATAAATGTGCCCCCCGCTCATTTGAAAAAAAGACGGAACACAGAGAAGCTCTGCCAATTTAATTTTTTGACTTTTACACCTCTTCTAAACCCAAATATTTTCACTCCAATACGTAGATATACCCATATACTACCACATATCAAAAAACCACTGGTAGATTTGGACGTTTAAAGCCTACGATTTGGCAAAAAGCCCTTATTGTAGTCCAATGTAAGTATTTTTACGATCAGAAAGTCAATACTACTACTTTGCACTGATTTACACTTGCACACAAAGTTTCATCTTCTAAATGTGCCCGAAACTTAGTTCCGTGGCCATTTTCGTTAAAAATTAAAATATTTTTGTATATAAACTCCGTTTTCAGCATTTCTACAACTCGAATTGACTATCCGTCAGCTCCAGCAGCTTCAATGCACTAGCACGCACATTCTGGCAACTTCGTCGGACTGGGTTATCTTTCCAGTCCTGGTTTGGTCTTTTTCTTTACATATTTAACTGTTTATGTACTAACATTTCAATTCTGTCAAGCCCGGATGTCAAATCCGAGGTAGTTTATCGCTTTTATATATATTTACGAATATATAAGTGACTTTCACCATCACTGGTATTCCAATCAGTCCTGGTTGACTATATTTCTGTCAATATATATATATTTATATATTTTCAGTCGGCCTGGACTATTTCGTGGCCATTTTGCTGCTTTTGCACATTTTCCCATACTGGGTGCTCTCCCCAGTCACTAGGTGACTACTTTCTGTTAATTTCAATTCTAGTACGGGCACCAGCGTGAAAACCCATCGCCCTTATTACTATATATATATATATATATATATATATATATTATTTCTGTCATAGTCTGGATTATTTCCTGGCTATTTACAATTTTTATAATATATATATATATATATATATATATTTCAATTCCAGTCCAGGCTTGCGAGTGAAAAACCCATCGCCTTTTTACAGCTTATATATATATATATAACTATATATATTTCTTTATTCAATTTATTTAACTGCTACATTTAATATTCATTTGTATATGAATTTGCATTTACATACCTGCGGGAGGACTAAATTTATCCAAATCTCGCCAATTATAGCTTTCAACTGTTCAAACAGGTCCCGACAAATCCTAGAAGCTATAATGGCTAAGATTTCCTTAAATCTTGTTATTTTTATAGTTTCAGCTCCAAAAGCAACCTCGCATCCCTTAGATCGCTATCTAGTGGGAACGAGACGCTTTGGCCACGCGCAGCTAGGATTTACTGATGAATCTTTGGTTCTATTGCGACGTGATGATACATACATTTATTTCTGTACAAATTTAAACTGTGCAGGTTTTCTAGCCACTCACATATGAGCCTAGGAATCGTGGGATTCGTGATCAAACTGATCAGAATCTGATTCTCACGATGGATAAACTTCGATTTACAGATGTACGCTGCCTAGTTTTTTCTCTAAATGTACATGCACAGACCTTAAAACGGATATCCGAATTTATGGTCTCAAAATAGTGAAAATATGGATTGTCGTGTCAGCGTCCCTCCGATGGTTTTCATACCCATGAGGAGACCAACACTTTATATTTTTGTGGTCGAGGATGCTTAGCAGCCCGACAAATCATCACATGCATTTAGCCTTAAGGCTATAAAGATAGAATTGAAAGTGCTGATGTGCTTCAATTCCTATGTCAGCGTAAGGGTTTAATAAAACCAGCTTTCAAAACATCACTGTCAATTCAATTCAAAAGCTTTTGCAAATCAAATTAAATTATTTTGGCAAATCTAATCAAAGACTAATTTTCAAAATCAAATCAAACTCTTTGTATATAGGCTCAACGAAGCCTGTCAAAGCTTTCAATCAATCAAAAGGCCCAATTTTGAAACAGCACTCACTCACGCATTCCAGTTTAAGGGAAATATTGAAAAGATTGTGGTACCGTGTTTACATGGGAGTCATGGGGTGCCTAACACCTTCCCCACACTTAACCAAGCCCCCGAACTCAAAACTATGATTTCAAAGATCAAGTTTTGACAGTGTCCAGCAATTGGGCCTATTTTCAAATCAAATTCAGTTGAGTTGGTACAACCATTTTCAAAACTACCAACTGGCGACTCTGTTTAAATCAAATCGTCGACATATACACATGTTGGCCTCTTTCCTAAAAAACCATTCAAACCCTTTTTGTATAAAAAGAATAAGGGTAGAGATAACTTAGGAAGATCGATTTGAGGAAAATGGGGTTATCAATCGACCAGCGGTATTTCTTAAATTTTCCAACGTCGACAGGTGGCGACTCTGCTAGGGAAAGTAGAGGGCTCAGGCCGCTTTCAATCTTTTCAAACATTTCCCTTTCAAAACTATTGAATGAGTGAAATCCTGCGTCTCCACAGTCAATGGATGAGTGAATGCTGCGTCTTTCATTGAATGTATGAATGCCATGCCTTAACATTGAATGAATGAGAATGAATGCTTTAGTGCTTCACACCCATATTAGTGCTTCGTACGAACTGTCATTGCATACATAAGCGGTGAAACCGATGTATGTGAATATATATTGTGAGTCCCTCCACCAGGAGGCCAACCCGGTCGGTGATAAGTGAGGACTCTGGGGACGACTAAGTCTTCGGGGTTGCCTCTTGAAAATGCACCACCCAGATTTGCTCCAATTGAACGATCAGATTAAATTCCCTTCTAGTAGAGTGCGATGATCTGGGAACCTTCATGCAGAAACAAAAAGCCGCGAGAGTAACCTAGGATAGGTCAACTTCTGATCAACCGAATCCGACGGGATGCTTCTTCATGCCTTCCTCTTTTAATTCCCTGTCAAGTCTCCAATTACTGAGGAGCACAATGTAAATGACAATAATGAAAGATTTACTTTCCTGTCAAATATCCTGTCATCCTGCCATCAAAATAACTAACCTCAATTTTGCAAGATAAACTTAAAAAACATACATCATAAATGCATCCAGTCATTACCTACCACAGCGAACTGACACTCCTATGTTTTGGTGTAGGTAGGGAAGAATTGGTCCTATCACTAGATCAAAGGCCAGAAAAGCACCCAGTCCATCTACGGACATGGCTTCAAGTGCTTCAGCAGAATCTACCCCTGTCTCTAGGGAAGAATTTGAAGGATTGAAAAATCATGTAGCCGAGCTAGCCGGTTCCCTTCGAGAGAAAAGCAAGGCCTTCAAAGAAAAACAATCTCAAACTCATCCAGAACCAGGAGCATTTGGTAGTGGTGCTGGCGGTCAAGATATAGAAAAGGCCGAAACTCAGATCCCTGGACCCCAGAACTAGGATACAATCAACAAAACTCCAGAAATCACCATCCTAAGCAAAGAACAGGAAGCTGGTGACATTCTCAAGAAAATGCAGCAAATGGAAGAAACCCTTAGGTCCATCAAAGGAACTGAGGCATTTGGTAATGTCAAATACTCAGACCTCTGTATATTCTGCGGGGCTCGTTATCCTGAGAAATTTAGAACCCCCAAATTCGAGAAATATGATGGGTTGGGAGATCCATACACACATCTAAAAGTTTTCATCGAAGAACTCGGATCCTATGCTGAGGACGAGAAACTTTGAATGCAGCTATTTCAGAAGAGTTTAACTGTAGAAGCCAGAGCCTGGTATGCCCATTTGGACAACTCCAAAATCCATAGTTGGGAAGAATTGGCCCATGCCTTCCTTAGCCAGTACAGTTTCTAATCTTAGCTAGCTCCAGATCAGTATCAAATTACAAAAATCAAGAAGAATAACACTGAATCATTCAGAGAATATGCCCAGCGATGGAGACGGGTCGCAGCACAAGTCACCCCTACCATGACAGAATCTGAAATAGTCACGACCTTCATCGTTATTCAAGAAGCTCCTTATTATGAAAGGGTCCTAGCAGGAATAGGAAAACCTTTCTCTAAAAAGATCAAACATGGTGAAATGGTTGAAATGGGCCTCAAGTCCAAAAAAATAAAAGACCTAACAGCACTCGAAGCTGTTGCTGAGCATATCCAATCTAGAAATTATGGGAGTAATCCCCGGAGGGTCCACAAAAAGAAAGATGAAGAAGTTTCCTTGGTGTTACAAGAACAAAATTTAAGCGATAATTCAAACAATACACCCATTCAAAGGAGGAACTATACCCCTTTCCAAGCTACAACACAGCCTTCAAATCCTTCATTCCAGAAAAATATGGAGGTCAGACGCAGAAGAACTTTCACCCCACTAGGGGATTCACTCGAGAACGTCTTCAAACTTCTGATAGCTCAGAAGAAGATTGGCCAACTCTTTTCGTCAACTAACACTAATGCAAGGAACTTCGACCATAGCAAGAAATGTGTTTATCATTCCGGATCACCAGGACATGACACCCAAGATTGTTGGTCCCTCAAGCACAAGATTCAATATTTGATTGATAATGGAGAAATTGTGGTCACAAAGCCCGATCAACCGCATATCCAAGATAACCCTCTCCCACAGCACAAGGAGAAGAGTGTCAACATGATCAACACTTGAAGTGGAGAAGGATCCAAATATCTCCGCTATGTTGAAGAATCAACTCAATCCAACAACCTTAACCCAATGAGTTGGGCGGCTTTTGAAAAATAATTCCTGATAGAGCAAGAAATAAAGTCTATCAAGGAACGAGTCGAGCAGTTGGCTGAACTGGTCGTCTACCAACATCAACTCACCAGAAAGATGTTGAAGCAAATCCATCAATCTATTGGCATTCTCTCTCCTCCAGCGGAAGTTCATTCCAATTAAGATCATAGCCGGACTTGTAAGCTTACACCCTGGACTGAAGTGTCCAAGCAGGTAGGAAATTTCTATTTCAAAGGAATTTCACCAAATTTGAACCAGTCAATGGAAGAAATCCTGCAAATGATGATCAACGAGGGAATGGTTGAAGACTTGCTACCTCCGCGGAACCCTCAATATAGAAAATTCAAACCTAACCAAATATGTCAGTACCATTCCAATTCTCCCGGCCATGATGCAAAAGAATGATGGGCACTTCGTAACCTAATTCAAGACCTTATTGAGAAAGGTGACCTAATCAGAGGAGATCAAATCCTCGACATGACAGATAAAGGTAGCCTCTGGATCCCCGATGCATGGTATTAGGACACCGTGGCTGTAATATCATGAGATAAAGAATCAATCATCACACCCCTGGTACTGACAGGTAAAGGGGTCCAAGACAAATAAAATCCTGTGAAGGTGGCTGCACCTCAGCCTCTAATCTTTCCCTTTAGGCCTTAGTATCCGATCCTCAGTCTGAAGAAGGTCCCATGGAACTACGGGGACATTGAAAGCTCTACTTCAAACAATATTTCCATCCTGTCAAAGGATAATCCATTGTATCTGCCTCAATGGGTGTTTAAACCAGTTACCAAAGCAAAAGAAAGGGTGGCTGAAGAAAAGATACAAGAGTTCCTCTAAAAGATGGGACACAATGAAATCAAGATAGTGCAAAGTTTGAAAGACGCACCCAAGCAAATATCCATCCTGGACTTGGCCCTATCATCAGAGGATCACCGCAATATCCTAGTGAAGGTACTAGAAGAAGCTCATCTGCCATACACGGTAGACACAGAGAAATTTTGTCATGTGATAGAACACATTTTCAATAATAATGTGATTTCCTTCACAGACGATGATATCCCAGCTGAGGGAAGGGGCCACCACAAGTCCCTACATATAGCCATTATGTCCTCCGAATACATGATCGAAGGAGTGCTTATTGATGGAGGATCTTCCCTCAACATTTGTCCATACAACATGTTGGAAAAAATGAAGATCAATCCAAACCGGATCAAAGCCAATCACATGGTTATCTGGGCTTTCGATGGATCTCGCCGCCAGGCTATAGGGGAAATCGAGCTTCCTCTAGAAATTGGTCCACACACCTTCTACATATATTTCCAGGTGCTCAACATAGCCACCGGATATAACTTGTTGTTGGGCAGGCCATGGATCCATATGGCCGGGGCTGTTCCATCCACCCTCTATTAACAACTTAAGTACATTATCAACGGCAGCCTCATCACAGTAAATGTCAGAATACCCTACCCACATACATGGGGACATGCCAATGATTAGCCTGGATGCCAGGGTTGAGCCTTTCAAGCCCTCGAGGTAAGTGATATTCAATATCTACCAATAAGGACACCAGCCCTGAAGCCTAAAATTTCCTCTGAAGTAATGGCAGTGGGCCAAGAAATGATAGCTGCGGGTTTCCAACCTGGAGAAGGTTTAGGAAAGAACAAGCACGACAATAAGATGTGATTCAAATCCCAAGTCAGATGGGAAGAGCAGGACTGGGATACTTATCCGGGTCAAACTACCGAAATCCACACAAACATCACAAGGCTCATACCTACACAATTCTGCTCCTAGACCTCACGAGTGCCGGATAGATGAAACCTGTAAGAAAAATCTCGACTGCATTATCAGCCATGCTGTTTCCTCCGGTCATACCTGTCCATGAAAGGAAAGCCCTCAAGCCTGAGGTAGATAGCGAAAAGGGAAAAGAAAAGATCATGTACGGACGAGACCCATTCGCTAACATGAAAGTCATTATCAACTACGAAGGGATGAATAATGAACTCCCAGATATTGACGATGAGGATTGTGCTCACTTTCCTCTCTGCAAACAGAGGAACAATCCACAGAAAAGCCTCGGCCATATCCTGAAGGATGTCTCAGTTGTCATTCAAGACGAGACGGACGAGCACACTTTCAGCATCATCCCTATCCATGAGGATCTAACACTGGACAATTAGAGCAGTGTCCCTTGCCTCAGTCGAAAAGGGTAAAGGGGCAGACAGGCAATCTGCCCTTAATCATGCTTTCATTTACTGCTTACTTTTGATTGCACGACTGGAGCAGTCACTTTTATCATGCTTTACAAATGCTATGTGTATTTAAGCAGTTGTATATATTAATGAAAGCATTTTTGTTTTCAGGACCCAAGCATTGGATATGTGTGTCTCTGCTGATGAGATGCCAACCTGTCAACATAACTCTAACCATGATGCAAGATTCAGCTTTGACTTGACGGATCTTGATCAAGAGGAGGAAGATGACTATGAGGTGCCAGAGGAGATCAAGTAATGGGTCGAAGACAAACCCAAACCAAACCTTGACCAAACCTCCACCATCAACATAGGAACCTCCAAAACCATCAAAGAAATCCAAATAGGTTTAGACCTCACATTAGATCAAAAAGTTGACCTGATCATGCTCCTAACCCAGTACCAAGATGTATTTGCATGGTCGCATAAAGACATGATCGGTCTATCCACAGACATTGTCATCCATCGGATGCCCATCAAAGAAGGGTTCAAACCAGTCAAACAAAAGCTCAGATGATTGAAACCTGAGTGGAGTCTCAAAGTCAAGGAAGAAATCGTTAAGCAATTCAAAGTCGGGATCATTATGGTATCAACATATCCTAAATGGCTATCAAACATAGACCCCGTGCCTAAACCAAAAGGGAAGGTACGAGTTTGCGTGGATTATCCGGAGCTAAACAAAGCCTGCCTCAAGGACATTTTCTCGATACCTTTTATCCACATCCTAATTGACAATACTGTGCAGTACGACATGTATTCCTTCGTAGACTGCTTTGCTGGTTACCATCAAATCATGGTTGTTGAAGAAGACCAGGAGAAAATATCTTTTATCACTGCCTGGGGAACGTTTTGCTACCGGCGATTATCCTTCGGCCTTATCAATGCCGGAGAAATATATCAGTTAGCCATGATGGTCCTCTTTCAAGATATGATGCACAAAGAAATATAAGTCTATGTTAACGACATCATCATCAAATCTCGGAGGGAGGATGATCACATAGACCATCTCAAGAAGCTGTTCAACAGGTTGCGCAAGTACAACCTCAAGCTAAATCCCTCCAAATGAGCTTTTGGAGTCAAAGCAGGCAAACTGCTAGGATTTCTGATGAGCAATCTGGGCATTGAGTTAGACCCTGCCAAGATTAAAGCCATTTCTAAAATGCCTGTGCCTCGTACAGAGAAGGAGATACGATGATTCCTAGGAAGGATCAACTTCATAAGTCGGTTCATTTCCCAGCTCACAGCAACCTGTGAGCCCATCTTCAAGCTGTTAAGGAAGAATTCCTTCATCAAATGGAATGAGGATTGTCAACAAGACTTCCTTGCCGTTAAAAAGTAGCTTGTCGAAGCACCTGTTTTGGTACCTCCGAGGGATGGAGTCCCCTTATTCATGTACCTATCCGTCAATGCCAATGCCATGGGCTGCATGCTAGGACAAAAGGATGATAGTAGCAAAGAAAGAGCTATCTACTACATCAGCAAAAGATTCAGCAGGGGGAACAAAAATACACCCTGATCGAGAAGACATGTTGTGCATTAGCATGGGCCTCCATAAGGTTGCAACACTACTTGCATGGGCATACGATATATCTCATATCCCATATGGATCCACTCAAATACGTATTCAACAAACCAATATTAAATTGCCGACTGTCCAAATGGCAGTTGATTCTACAGCAGTTCGACATTGTCTACGTGACTCAGAAGTCTATCAAAGGCCAAGGCATTGCAGATCAATTAGCAGAAGCACCTTCAGGAGGGTTCGAGCCCCTGGAGACATATATCCTAGATGAAGGGATTATGATAATTTAATAACTCCAGTCAGAGAATACAATTCAACCATAGAAAATGTATTTCGACGGAGCGGTAAACATGGAAGGTTTCGGAGCTGGGGCAGTCCTTATCTCTGGTACAGGTGATCAATATCCTGTGGCTACCAAACTTTAATTTGGCAACACCAACAACACGGCCGAGTAAAAAAGGCTATATATTGGGGTTGAAACTAGCCCAATCTATGGGTATCAAACACTTACTGGTCTTTGGAGATTTCGAGTTGGTCATCAGACAAACCATCGACAAATATCTCACAAAAGAACTGCATTTGCTGCCCTATCATCGACAAGTCCTCAAATTATCCCAGGAGTTCGAAGCAATAACCTTCGTCCACATTCCTTTCATTAATCTGCATATCTAACAGGAGCGGGTTTCCCAACATCCAGTTCACAAATTAAAAAGCCCCAACTGTGACGCCCCCAAAATAGGTTCAATACTCAACCCATTTTGAGTCGCCAAATACACTCAACAAAATTCAAATATAATTTTTCATATCACACGGTCGTGCAAAATACGACCACACAACTGTGAGTGTCAATACAGATATGTAAAAAATATTAATATTCAAACTAAGTCCTTATTACATTTATTATCACACTATTTTAAAGAAATAAAATAGTGAGGACTTCTACAGCTCTAACTCGGACCATCACTCCATTCCCCGACTAGTACCCGCGATATTCTCATTTCCTGAAGAGAACAATGGAAGAAAAGGGTGAGCTCAACTAGCCCAGTAAAGAATATTATGACTAAGATAATGAAAAATAAATTATCGTTAGCCTTCAATAAATCAGATAAAATATTATGGACAACAAGTTTTAGATCAATATTCGCAGCGAAAATAACAATTCATTAGAAGAGTTAAGTAGAGAATGATGTCTACTATCTTCTATGATTTAAAAGTCCATCATCAATATTTTATCCCTGTAACATCAATCAATATACATCTCGAATCAAATATCCATCTTTGTACTACGGGCTAAAGATATTCATTTGTATCATCAGTTGGTCATGTTCATCTCAACACCTGTCCATCTTTGCACTACGGGCCAAAGATATTCATCAGGTAATCATTCATCTTTGCACTACAGGCCAAAGATATTCATCATGTAATTATTCATCTTTGCACTACATGCCAAAGATATTCAGTTATATCACCATTTAGAACTGAGGATGATGAAAAATAATACGAATAACGAATCCAGTGAGATAAAAGACAAATATTAGGGATTCGTAATTTAGTTTATCCAAGTTCAATAATACTTCATAATAATCAATTGTGGAGCAAAATTCAAGAATGAAGATCAAAACTTGGATCCCATCAAAGATGATTTGGAAAGAAAAAAAAAATTTATCGTGAATAGTAACTCGACATGAAAAGGTAAAAATTTCACAAGCAAGTTTAGACCAATATTCCAGTGAAATAATATTAGATGAAGCGCAAAACTCAAGTAATATCTGATCATTTCAGGAATTATAGAAGCAATACTTACCGTAGTAAGTTTAGAGTTAAGAATCTGAAATAAAACAATATACGAAACTGCAATTGAATTTTCACCCGTCTGGCGGTAGTCCGCTCAAACAGATTATTTCCACAATTTAATAACAACTGAATATGAAGGGTTATTCACCCGTCTGGCGGTAGTCCGCTCAAACAGATTATTTCCACAATTTAATAACAACTGAATACGAAGATTCACCCGTCTGGCGGTAGTCCGCTCAGACAGATTATTTCAACAGAATAATAAGAAATGGAATAACAACCCTTACGAGTATTGAAAGAAAATAACTCTCTTCATGAATACGAAAGAAATAATACCCCTTACCTTAAAATTTGGAGACTGCACTAGCGTAATAGCAGAATACTCTTCTTCTTTCTCTCTTATTCTCTCTATACTTTCTCTCTCTATAGCTTTAGTGAATTGGTGAGAAATAATGAAGAAATGAGCTTCTATTTATAGGCTCGGCAGAGTAAGGGTAAAATAGTCTTTTTGCCATAATTTATGACATCATCGTTTACATCATCGCTCCGATGACATCCTTGCTTACCTCATCGCTCCGATAACATCATTGTTTACCTCATCGCTCCGATGACATCATTGTTTGCATCATAAGAGTTCAAATTCAATTTGCACTCTTCCACCTCGTTTAACTTTTATACCAAGAATTTACTATAATAATGTTACCATTCAAATCATACTATTATATAATCACATCATACTACTATAATGTATTATTATATTAATATATTTGAATAAATTATTTTATCGGACAAGATAAAATACCACTTTCAACAAATGTCACATGTTAAAAATTTCTCCTTTTAAATTCACATTGAATAAATATTTCCTTATCATATAAATCAAAAATTAATTATTCACAAATAATATTACAGAACTACAATATTGATAACCAGGTCGTTCCCAGGAAAGAGGGGGCCTTCCGATAAGGATTTTTCCTTACTGGCGCGCAATTAATCAACCCCTTTCCTAGATAGAACTTCCTTAGACATTGCCAATAATGCTATCTAATAATATTATTCAAATAATATGAATTATTGATTTGATAATTTGAAATAATGTGCAATGACAATTATTAAATTAATAAAATATTATGCAATTATTGAATCAATAATATAAAATATTGAACAGTAATTACTGTAACAATAATTGAGTAAGTGCCTTCCTACGTAAGAATTAATAATTCAAAATACTGTGCAATACCGTGTGCTACCGTGCAACACCGCGTATTACTGTATTTTAACCACCGGGTATTTCAACAGTACTAACGGTAACAGTTTTGCCATTATTTTTATAAAAAGGTTATTTCTGTCGCTTTCTATATCCGACATTCATTCCATTGTGGGGTCTACCAATGACTGCGTCGTCGTACGAATATTCTCCGACGAAAAGAATATTCCTCGACCCAACGAATATTCCCCGACACAACGAATATTTTATAACCACTTGCTTACTTTGTAAACTTTGCACATTTCACCCATAACTTATCACATTTATCAAATCAACACCTTACTATTTCAAAATAATATATAAAGAAAATTAAATCTTATTCATAAAATTTGGAGTCTTACACCAACATACGGGAATTACATTGGAGAAGTATCAGACGAAATACCTCCTGTCAAGCAACCTTGGTTTCAAGACATCAAGGAATATCTCCATGATGGATCTACACTCGCTGGTGCAAGCCAATCAGAGCGAAAATGGATTCTCAGAATGGCAATGAAGTTCTATCTGAGAGGAGATGCACTTTACAAAAGGGATGCTGGAATAGGCCTGTTAAGATGCCTCGACAAGGAGCAAGCCCAAAGACTAATGGATGAAATCCATGGCAAAGTCTGTGGTCCACACATGAGCGGCCATCTACTAGCCAAGAAGATAATCAGAATAGAACATTACTGGATCTCGCTTAAAGCTAATTGCGATGATCACGTCAGGAAATGCTTTCAATGCCAAATACATGGAAATGCCATCCACGCTCCTCCAAATGAGCTGCACAACATGAATACACCATGGCCTTTTTCTATATGGGGAATGGACGTGATAGGTCTAGTCGAACCCAAAGTCAGCAACGGTCATCGGTTCATCTTCACCATGATCGACTACTTCACCAAATGGATTGAAGCAGCCTCTTTTCCTAAAGTTACAAAAGAGGTCATCATCAGTTTCATCAGAAATAATGTCGTCTGTCGATATGGACAACCAGAGGTGATCGTATCAGACAACGCCAAAAACCTGAATAATCAAATAATGGTAGAACTGTGTGCCAAGTTCCACATCAAGCATCTCAACTCCGTCATCTATCGGTCCAAGATGAACGATGTTGTCGAAGTGGCCAACAAAAACATCAAGAAGATCATGCAGAAAATGTCTGCCAATCACAAGGACTGGCCTGACCTGCTACCTCTCACCCTGTTAGCCTACAGGACGTCAATGCACACCTCTACTGGGGCTACCCCCTATTCCCTGGTCTATGGCATGGAAGCAGTCCTCCCCATAGAAGTAGAGATGGAGTCTTTACGAGTGTTAATAGATGCTCAGATGGACGAAGATTAATGGTTGCAAGACCGATATCATCAACTGTCCCTGATAGATGAAAAAAGGGCCACAGCCATTTTCCACGGACGGTTATACCAGCAAATGATCGCCAGGTCCTACAACAAGAAAGTCCGAATTCGGCAATTCAAAGAAAATGATTTGGTGCTAAAGAAAATCCTGGACAATCAGGATGAAGCCAAAGGAAAATTTGCCCCAAACTGGGAAGGTCCTTTCATTGTCAAGGAAGTGCTGACAGCGGAGCCATCAGGCTACAAGAAATGGACGGGTACGAATTTCCCCAACTCATCAATTCAGACACAGTGAAAAAGTACTACGTTTGAAGCACATGCATACCCGTATCTGGGTCCTACAAATCGAATCAGGTTCGACTCTTCAATCAAACAGCAAGAACTACGAATGACCTGATCTCCCTCAGCTCGGGAGTACGTAGGCAACCATCTATGGTGCTGTCAAACCAAGTAAAAATCCAAAAAACTTGTAAATTCCAGCATTAAATTCCAAAACTCATCAAACCAAATTTAAACCCCAGATAAACTCTGTGCTAGCGTCTTCAATCAAACAACCAGAACTACGCATGACCTAATCTCCCTCAACCCGAGAGAACGTAGGCAGCCCTCTACGACACGGTTTGACCCCCAAGAAAAAACAAAAAATGGAAAACCAGTTCCAAGACACCGAAAACAAATAAAAGCTAAAATATTGTCAAGCTATCTGGCTACCAGACCCATTTGAGGAACTCCCTTGACAACTCAACTGTCAGTCCATCAAGGAGAAGCTCAAAATGCATCAACAACTACGAGTTATGATGGAAGTGGTAATCACTCAGCGATGACAATACATATCTAAGAAGGGAAGTATCTCAAAAATATATTTCTCTAATATATAAACAGCTTTATATACATATTGCCCTGTACATGACAAAAATGGCTAATCTAGTATGTGTAGGAAAAATAAAGCTAGTCTATGGACCCAAGAACAAGCGGGTCAGCAATGCCAGCATGGCATCTTTCTCTGAAGATGGAGGAGCATCTGTAAGAGTAGTCCACTCAGCCTCTATACGGCTAAGAACATCCACAGGCATCTGTAAGGTGGCACTGTGGTCATCAATATAAGCACTTATCTCGGTAATCAAACAATGGGTGTAAGATCGGAGAGCAGTACTATCATCAATGTGGAAATCACGGGAAGATATAGCCTCATCCCTCTCTGCAAAAGCTACATCCCGAGAAATCAAAGTCTCCTCAATCTCAACATATGCTGCATCTCTGGCTAAGCGAACCTCGTCTCGCTCCACAATGGCGATATCCAAAGCAGAGCAAAGCTCCTCTGGCTCAATAAATCCAATATCCAAAGCAATCCTGAGACCATCCCTATCAGCAAAAGCTAAATCTCTACCAGATACGGCAGCCAACATCTGCGCTCTAGCTGAGTCTCTCTCAACGATCATCCTAAATAGAGAATCTAACAAAGCTGGATCTGTCCTTGTGGGAATAACCGAGGGATCACTAATCAAAGATATCGCTAAATCTGCGAACAGCTCATCCTCAGTAGGAGAATCGGGATCCTCCATGGGCTCCTCCTCATCAGAATCCGCAAACGAAGGTAAATAAAGCTCTGCTACTGCGACTGCGGTCTCTGCCTCTAACCATGCAGAATACTCCAGAGAATGACCAGGATGTCTACTGGAGAACTCAGCCCTCTCCTTGTGAGTCCAACACTCATAGACTCTAACCAAGTCGGCCGATGACATAGATGAAGCCGACATCCTCTGATCAGCAGTATCCTCAAGAAGATATATACTCTGCTACTGATCAAACTGCTGCATAACTGCCAAGGGATGAAAAGTAGTCACACCTCTCAATCCTGCCAAAGGCAAATAATCCATGCCAGATGCATGAGTAATGAAGCTGAACGGGGTCGCCATCCCTGAGCATAACAAAACTGTGAATGGATGCTCAATATCCTACAAAAATGCTAACTAGGACTCTGAGTCGACACAATTAGGCGGATGGAAGGAGTAAATTGAGGATATCTCATGGCTAAAACAATAGGCATGAGGTCTAAATGATCCAATCGATCGTATGTGTGACATCAACCACATATACAGCACGACCGAGCTACCTCAGAAAAACTGGATGGGTACTGTAATAGGTGAGCGACCTCAGTGTTTCTGCCAAGATCATAAGGATAATGGTACTCCTCTGCCTAAGGGCTCTAACTACAACAACTAATCCCACATCAAGGTGATCTAAACGTAATAGCATGTAAACATACAACACAATGCACATTAGCAACATGTCTATCATGGCTGTCTGCCAATCCTCTGCGAAAATGACAAAATCTCCGATGTGCCGGTGGTAGCTATCAAGCTCACCATAGCGCTCTATCAAGAAGTCAAGGGAGATCACATGCCCTGAAATGATCTCATCCATGACTATGCTCTGCCGAAGACCGAACAGCCGAGTAAACGGTCTCCGCATATCACTGATAGCCGTCCGAGCACACGATAACTCTAAATCCAATCCAGTAAATCTCTGGTACTCCTCCAGAGTAGGCGAAAGCTCACACCGCCCTATGCGGAATACCTGTCTCTCCGGTACCCATAGGAGTAGGACGCCATCAATAAAGTCGTCTGGAACCCTAAAATCTACAAGGGCCATCAAATGCCCCAACATCTGGTCAACTGTCCCCCTAGTTGGAAAGGGCATACTATCATACCATGACCGCAATGATGCAGCCACCTCTGACCATGGCAAATGCACTATACGGCTAACTGCAGACGTCGTCATCTGTATCATCGTATCACAAGACCGTGCAGAGGTCGAGTCAAATCGCAGCTATCTAAATGCATACACATGATACATGTATGATGACAATGATATAAACATGATGCAGCAGATAAAGATGACAGAAATATCTACAAAAAGCTATCTACTACATACATCATCCTTATATCCTGGTACAAAGTAAAAGGAAGAATACAGAGAAATGGGGCACCACCACCCAACTAATACAGTGGTCTATCAAAATGAAGGCACATACGCCAAATAGCCAAAATAGCGGCTGGCCAAAAATATAGCTGCCATAGCTATCACAGGAAGTCAAAGACCTCGGTATCAAATCGATCGACCTGCTCCAGATCCTCTGTATGCACAAAGCTACTGGGATCAGGCATATCTGGGCGGTTTAAGGGAGGATATGCCCTTGTATAACTACTACTAAATTGACCTGAAGAAGGGCCTACTCCAGAGTTGGATGGGTCAAATGAAGCTGCCTCTGATGGATCTCGGCCAAGGTGCCTGATAAAGAAATGAGCTTGGTCAAACTCCCTGGTCAGATGTACTATCTGGTCTGTATGAGTAGGCTCTCTAATACAAGCTATCCAGTCCGTCATCATCACGGACCCCGACACCATGTTCGCCATAAATGGGTGGCATGAGTCTAAGCCCCAATAGTGCTAGGACTCCACCAACTATAAAAGGCTGCCTGGCTGTATGGGCCCTCTGACATATCAAAGCCATCTATACCCTCCAAAGGGATGTCTGTCAAAGGCATGGACAAAGGCCAATGATGCCAAGCAGGAGGAGCAATGGGAATGCGGATCTCCCCTGTAACGCTCCGAATGGCACACTCTCTAAGATAGAGCTCCCAGCCTCCCTCCATCAACACAGGGACTCGACGGGTCGATAAATCAAACTGCCGGCTAGTGGGGAAACCTCTATCAAATTCGACGGTCAAGTGCTCGGATGTGTATGGCGTCCAGGTGATCGAGCCCGCCATCAAAAGCTCCAACTGCAGATGGGCATGAGTGAATCCCTCAGCTACAGGGACCTCCGTCAAAATGGAGTGATGCCATCTCCGTCCACGTGGATAGGTCTCCAGACCTAATGCTAAAATGGGCCGTAGGCAAGGAAGCCTCTCAAATGCCCAAAGCTATCCACACAAATATCAAAAGTCTTCAGTGACCAAGACTGCCAAAAAGTGAGTGCATAAATCAAAATCGTATAGAAAGATGTACTCACCAGCAAAAACTGATGGAATCCTAACCAAGCCTCCGTTACACCCTCCGAAAGAAGGTGCATACCCCGGAGAAAATATACAAAGGTATAGGAGCCCCAATCAAAGTCACTGAGGCGCTCTACATGCTGAGTGGCGATGATCAAAGCAAAGGACACCGTCGACGAGTTATCTGCCACGAAATAACCCCTATGATCGACAAAAACAATCGCCTCAGAATGCGATCTCTAGCACTCCGATCATCAGGCGGAGGCAATTGCAGAGTCCCGTCCTAGGCATCTATACTCAAGGGACCAGATCGAAGTTGCTTTTCTTTCTGTTACTTCGAAAGTAGCTGCTTCAGCTTCAGCCACTCGAATTTTTGATGAATCAATCAATGAAATTCATTTTTCAAAAACATCATCATAAAAATGAAATAGGGTTTTTTGCCCTTGAATGCCGACTGAGGGGCTCCCAACAGGGATCTAACTACGGTGGGAGAAATGTCAGAGACAACAGGCATTGTCTCACCCTCAAACTCAATGCCGGTGATAAATCTCCAATCCATAAGAGTCATCATCACCTCGCAATCAAGTAGATGAAGGGATTGAGTCTAGTGGAACCAGCACTCAAATAAAGCCCTCAGATACCCCCAAGGGCAACGGCGGGGCAGGATCGAGAAGAAGGCCTGAAATCCCCAGCCATCCACGATCTCCTTATAATCCTCGTGCAGAGTCTGATAAAGGGAGTGCACACTAAACCAGTTCCCTCTAGGCTATGTCAAGCTAGGGACCTGCATCAAAAATCAACTCATGTCAAAAACCTGTGCCCCGAGAATGGCCAGAAGATGGTAAAAGAGTCCAGAGAGAAGAAAGACTTCAAGTAACCTCGTTGGCGTGAAGATATCTCGAAGGATAGTGACTCAAGTCGCCCAACAACTCCTGTGTATGCACAGCAATGCCCGGGACTTCCGCACGTGGAATCTGAGCTTGAACAGGAGCAACAGAAGCAGCCACCTCGTCATCAATGTCAATAGGCTGCTCGTCCTGTCCTGGACATATCATGCTCTCTATCAATCTACGAGGCGTCCTAGCTGGATGGGCCTGTGGGACGGCAGAAGCCCTCCTCCGTCTAACACGTAATGAAACCCTGATAGAGCTGCCGGGTCTATCGCGATCCATCGCATACACCAGTACTCAAAACCACCTCAGACAAGGTGTGGTAAGCCTAAAACTTGTGGCTTATTAATCAATTAATCCAGCATACATATTTAAGTCCTAAAACATACATGGGTCCATCAAACGTACAGTTAAAACTGCATGTTTTCTAAATCCCAAAAGCTCAAAACCTGCATTGGGTTAGTAAAAAACTCCCCACAGAGTCAAAAATGCATGCTTTTCAAAACCTAAGATTTTGGAAAAATTTCGCCAGAGTCTCCTTTATAAAATGGACTGTCCGCATGCACACAGGCATGCCTAGGTGACCATTCAGTAGCACACCAACCCAAAAATAGAAATAATTTATATTTACTGAAAAAATCAAAAACCAGACTCACATGGTCTCCAGAATACCATAGGCATTTTTAGTTGAAAGTCCAGGCTAACTAGGCCTCAAAAAGGATGATTAAACTGATCAAATAGTGGAAAAATTGACTGTCTAAGAACCTGAATTTTCTTACATCTAAACGTGCATTACAGTAAGATATGCATACATATGTAGAAAGAAAATTTTTCACAAGTCATATAGACATGCATTTTTCATACATTTCATTTAAAAGTACCTTAGGCGGTTCACATGCTTTTAACGGTCAAAAACTGCGAAAGAAGGATGGAAAACGTTACCTGCACCGCGTTGAACGGGTAGGAAGTGACGGATTTAGAATCTGACTGCCAGAACTCCGTAGATCTGAAAAAGAAGATCAAAAATCCTTTCGCTGCTTAAACGGGAAACTTGCAAAATGAAAATCATGCAGCACATTAAATACCCCAGGTGGCCGCAGCTCCACCTGCGATAGCCCAGGTGGGTCCCACCTACACCGAGCCCAGTTAGGTTTGAGTCAAAACAGAGTTTAACTGGGCCACCAAATCAAATTTGAAGAGAAATCGCTACGCGATTGAGCGGTTTGTCCTAAAATCCTGCGTTCAAGCAATGCAATCCTGACGATGAGGGAAACTCTACAGAGACCATTGGCATTCATCTCGGAGCCATGTTCGGGGGTCAACAGATCAAATTATGAAAGAACTGCACAAAAATTGTGCAAAACTGTCAAAAATAGCCATTTCCAAAGCAGTTTTAACCGTTGGCTCAGCCCCAGCGAATTTCGGGTTCTGACCAAAGCAGTTTCAACCGTTGGCTCAGCCCCAGCGAAGTTCGGGTTCTGACCAAAGTAGTTTCAGCCGTTGGCTCAGCCCCTAGCGAAGTTCGGGTTCCGATCGAAGCAGTTTCAGCCGTTGGCTCAGCCCCAGCGAAGTTCGGGTTCTGACCGAAATAGTTTCAGCCGTTGGCTCAGCCCCAGCGAATTTTGGGTTCCGATCGAAGCAGCTTTAGCCGTTGGCTCAGCCCCAGCAAAGTTCGGGTTCCGACCAAAGCAGTTTCAGTCGTTGGTTCCAGTCCAGCGAAGCATCGGGTACTGACCGGTGACAACTCAGCCGTTGGTTCCAGCCCAGCGAAGTTTGAGTTTTGACCAAAGCAATTTCAACCGTTATTTCCAGCCCAGCGAAGCATCGGGTATAGACCAGTAACAACTCAGCCGTTGGTTCCAGTCTAGCGAAGCATCGGGTACTGACTGGTGATAATTTAGCCGTTGGCTCAGCCCCAGCGAAGCATCGGGTACTGACTGGTGATAACTCAGCCGTTGGTGCAACCCCAACAAAGTTCGGGTGCCAACCGAAATCAATTTCAACCTTAAGACTAGCTAGTCCCATGAGATGTCGAGAGACGATCTACGGTTGAGAGTCATATAACAATCCATCTTCACAAAGGACAGATGATGGAATCTGTTATACACGGCCTCAAAGAAGATCATTGAGGTAGTATCAATCCTAGCCACTTCCTCAATACCTACAAAGCTATCACAGAGGATGTCATCCCTAACAAATTAAGACGGGGAAATCTATGATAGCTCACCCCCTCAGAATCTACAAAGCTATTACAGAGGATGTCATCCCCAGCAAGTCAAGACGGGAAAGTCTGTGATAAATCATCTTCAACGAACTCATCAGAGTCAAACAAATTATCGTGAATGATGTCATCCACTGCCAAAAATGAAAAAATTGGCTCGCGATAACTTTCTAATACCATCAATGGCTATACTGGATAGCGTCATCCCCATCGAAGTGATAACGCACATAGCCAAAAGTAGCCCCATTCTACTCCAAGACGCCCAGCTTCAAAATGGCTCTGGCACTCTTTATTTCCAGTGTCTACTAGTCTTTATCCTGTCCATTCCACCACATTACATGCACATGATAAAGAGGGGCATCTGTAGACACTCAAAATTTTCCTTGCCCCAATATCAACCCGGTAGGAGGGCAAAACCATCAATCAATCCAAATCTGGCCACCAACGCCGGTCCTTCAACCTAAATCTAATTCCTAATACCAGTAATCAAGCTCCGACAATTAATTGGACCATCAATCAAACTTTGATAGTTAATCGGACCATCAATCAAACTCCGACAGTCTTTCGGACCATCAATCAAGCTCCGACACTCAATCGGACCATCAATTTAGTTTTGACAGTCAATCGGACCATCAATCAAGCTCCGACAGTCAATCGGACCATCAATCAAGCTCCGACAGTCAATCGGACCATCAATCAAGTTCTGACAGTCAATTGGACCATCAATCAAGTTCCAACAGTCTATCGGATCATCAAGCTAAACCCCGGTCTTAACTCGAGAAGTCAATTCTACCCCGGCAGTAACCCGGGAGGTATCAATCAACCCCGATCACAATTCGGGAAGTCAAAGTCAACCCTGGTCTCAATCCAAGAAGTTAAGGCAACCTCGACCTCAACCGAGGACATGTCAAATCCATCTCCGATCTCAATCCGGGAAACACAGTTCATCCCCGGCAGTAACCCGAGAAGTCAAACTCAACCCTGGTCTCAACCCAGGAAGTGCAGGTCATCCCCGGTCTCAACTCGGGACTTCAGGTCAACTTCAAACATCAACCTGAAGAGTCACAACAACTCTAGAGCAAAACCTGGAATGACCCCGTCAGCGTCAGAGACAACCCTGAGGTCTGAAGATCCAAGTCTTGGAATCAGCTCCCAAAAGTCAACCAGAGACTATGCCGACACTACAGGCAGCCCCAGAAGGGGTACAACGGTCATTTCATCAACTCTCAACCGATGTGGTCAAACTCAAGCCAAATCAATGCTGACAAAGTTAGAATAAACCCTAACGACGATCCCGAGTGGTAACTACGGAAGACAGCTCAACGGACAAACTGCGGAAAATCGAAGACCTGCTTATGAACCCGTCTTCCTGGACCTGGAAAATGTTTTTTCCCATGTCATTGCTACACTCTCGGTGAGATCTTTCCGAAAAGGTATCGCACGCCTCAAACGGACACTCCGATCAAAAGTTAAAAAGTTTTTGACCGGACATCGCATTGCTCGAAGTGCACGTACTTCGAGACGACCAAGTCGGGCACGTGGGCCCCACCTAGGGGAGCTGCAGCTCTACCTGCGGTTGCTAGAGGTAGAGTTGAGGCTCCCTGGCGTATAAATAAATGTGCACCCCGCTCATTTGAAAAAAAGACGGAACGCAGCGAAGCTCTGCCAATTGATTTTTTGACTTTTACACCTCTTCCAAACCCAAATATTTTCACTCCAATACATAGATATACCCATATACTACCACATATCAAAAAACCACCGATAGATTTGGACGTTTAAAGCCTACGATTTGGCAAAAAGCCCGTATTGTAGTTCATTGTAAGTATTTTTACGATCAGAAAGTCAATACTACTACTTTGCATTGATTTACACTTGCAGACAAAGTTTCATCTTCTAAATATTCCCGAAACTTAGTTCCGTGGCCATTTTCGTCAAAAATTGATATATGTTTGTACATAAACTCCGTTTTCAACATTTCTACAACTCGGATTGACGATCCGTCAGCTCCAGCAGCTTCAATGCACTAGCACGCACATTCGGGCAACTTCGCCGGACTGGATTATCTTCTAAGTCCGGGTTTGGCTTTTTTTGTTCATATTTAACTATTTATGTACTAACATTTAAATTCTGTCAAACCCGGATGTCAAATCTGAGGTAGTTTACCGCTTTTATATATATTTAGGCATATATAAGCGACTTTCACCATCACTGGTATTCCAATCAGTCCTGGTTGACTACATTTCTGTCAATATATATATATTTATATATTTTAATCGGCTTGGACTATTTCATGGCCAATTTGCTGCTTTTACACATTTCCCCATACTGGGTGCTCTCCCCAGTCAATAGGTGACTACTTTCTGTCAATTTCAATTCAAGTACGGGCACCGGCGTTAAAACCCATCGCCCTTATTACTATATATATATATATATATATATTTCATTTCTGTCATAGCCTGGATTATTTCATGGCTATTTACAGTTTTTATAAATATATACATATATTTCAATTCATGTTCGGGATTGCAAGTGAAAAACCCATCGCCCTTTTACAGCTTTTATATATATATAACTATATATATTGCTTTATTCAATTTATTCAACTGCTACATTTAATATTCATTTGTGTATGAATTTGCATTGACATACATGCGGGAGGACTAGATTTATCCAAATCTTGCCAATTCTAGCTTTCTATGGTTCAAACAGGTCCCGACAGAACTTGGAAGCTATAATGGCTGAGATTTCTTTAAATCTAGTTATTTTTATAGTTTCAGCTCCAAAAGCAACCTCGCATCCCTTAGATTTCTATCTAGTGGGAACGAGACACTTTGGCCACCCGCAGCCAAGATTTACTGATGAATCCTTGGTTCCATTGAGACGTGATGATACATACATTTATTTCTGTACAAATTTGAACTATGCAGGTTTTCTAGCCACTCACATGTGAGCCTAAAAATCGTGGGATTCGTGATCAAACTGATCAGAATCTGATTCCCACGATGGACAAACTCCGATTTACAGATGTACTCTGCCAGTTTTTTTGTAAAATGTACATGCACAGACCTTAAAACTGTTATCCGAATTTAAGGTCTCAACATAGTGAAAATATGGATTGTCGTGTCAGCGTCCCTCCGATGGTTTTCATACCCATGAGGAGACCGGCACCCAATATTTTTGTGGTCGAGGATGCTTCGCAGCCCGACAAATCATCACTTACATACAGCCTTAAGGCTATAAAGATAGAATTGAAAGTGGCGATGTGCTTCAATTCCTATGTCAGCGTAAGGGTTTGATAAAACCAGCTTTTAAAACATCATTGTCAATTCAATTCAAAAGCTTTTGCAAATCAAATTAAAAGCTTTTGGTAAATCTAATCAAAGACTGATTTTCAAAATTAAATCAAACCCTTCGTATATAGGCTCAACAAAGCTTGTCAAAGCTTTCAATCAATCAAACGGCCCAATTTTCAAACGGCATTCACTCACGCATTCAAGTTTTAAGAGAAATATTGAAAAGATTGCGGTACCGTGTTTACACGGGAGTCGTGGGGTGCCTAACACCTTCCCCACACTTAACCAAGCCCCCGAACTCAAAACTCCGATTTCAAAGATCAAGTTTCGACAGTGTCCAGCAATTGGGCCTATTTTCAAATCAAATTCGGTTGAGTTGGTACAACCATTTTCAAAACTACCAACTAGCAACTCTGTTTAAATCAAATCATCGACATATACACATGTTGGCCTCTTTCCTAAAAAACTCTTCAAACCCTTTTTGCAATAAAAAGAATAAGGGTAGAGATAACTTAGGAAGATCGATTTGAGGAAAACCGAGTTATTAATCGACCCGCGGTATTTCTTAATTTTTCCAACGTCGACAATCACATTTAGGACTGAGGATGATGAAAAATAATATAATTAACGAATCCAGTGAGATAAATGACAAAAATTAGGGATTCGTAATTTAGTTTATCCAAGTTCAATAATTCTCCGTAATAATCAATTGTGGAGCAAAATTCAAGAATGAAGATCAAAACTTGGATCCAATCAAAGATAAAAAAATTTTATCGTGAATAGTACCCTGTGAATAGTAACTCGTGAATAGTAATTTGACATGAAAAAACAAAATTTTACGAGAAAGTTCAGAAAATCATTTCGGTCAAATGATACTAGATGAAGCGCAAAACTCAAAGAATTTCTGATCATTTCAGGAATTATAGAAGCAAAAACTTACTATATTAAGTTTAAATATAGGAATATGAAATGAAATATTATAACTTTCATAATATGGAATGTGAAAGAAAATAATATTTTATATGAATATTGAAAGGAAAAAACATCATTTACGAGAAAATAACATCTTTTACCTTAACATGAGAGTAGTTTTGACTAGAATATCGGATATTATGCTGACGAAAACTTGCACTTGTTATTAACACTCAAAGTATCTAAATACTCACAAGAAATACGCTCGATATTATAGAGAGAAAATTTTCTGATTCTGGTGTGATTTTCATTTCTAACTAAGCACCCTATTTATAGGAATTGTGTGGCACACCAAGGTTGGAAACAATTTCCCACGGGAGATTTTCAAGCCCCCACTTTTAACAAAGCTTAGCACACCAAGGATGATTTCAACAAAGCCTCCACCAATTTGTCCCACATGATTATATAATATATATATATATATATATTAAAACATTTATTTTCGAAACTTCAATAATTCATAATAAATAGCCCATTTATCAGAAAAATACGAACCTTATGTCCATTCCATATAAAATTTAATTCTCTACAACTTTGTAGAAGAAAGTTTTTTCAAATTCCGAACGAAAAAATGACCCAACTTACATACGGATAATTTTTCCACACTCATTACTCTTGAAAATCTTCAACACACTCAAAATTTCAAAACCTCCATTTTTGAAATAATGAATTCCACCACATGTTTATTTATATATCGTGAATTTGTTGTAAAAATATCATCATTATTATATTATTATATTATCACATTACACACTTATAATGTAATATTATAATAATATATTTGAATACATTATTTTATTAGAACAGATAAAATATCCATTCTCAATAACTGTCCCATTTATCAAAAAAATACGAACCTTATGTCCATTCCATATAAAATTTAATTCTCTACAACTTTGTAGAAGAAAGTTTTTTCAAATTCCGAACGAAAAAATGACCCAACTTACATACGGATAATTTTTCCACACTCATTACTCTTGAAAATCTTCAACACACTCAAAATTTCAAAACCTCCATTTTTGAAATAATGAATTCCACCACATGTTTATTTATATATCGTGAATTTGTTGTAAAAATATCATCATTATTATATTATTATATTATTATATTATCATATTACACACTTATAATGTAATATTATAATAATATATTTGAATAAATTATTTTATTAGAACAGATAAAATATCCATTCTCAATAACTGTCACTTTTGCTGAAAACTTCCTCCGTTTAAATTCACATTGAATAAATATTTACTTATCATATTTATCAATAATTATTATTCACAAATAATATTATAGAATCACAATAATGACAAACAGGTCGTTCCCAGGAAAGAGGAGGCCTTCCGATAAGGATTTCTCCTTACTGGCGCGCAGTTAATCAATCCCTTTCCTAGACAGAACTTCCTTAGACATTGCCAATAATACTATCTAATAATATTATTCAAATAATATGAATTATTGATTTGATAATTTGAAATACTGTGCAATGACAATTATTAAATCACTAATATAAAATAGCAAAGTAGCACTTATTGATATAAAATATCAACGTAGCAAATATTGAATTAATAAAATATTATGCAATTATTAAATCAATAATATAAAATATTGAACAGCAATTACTGTAACAATAATTGAGTAAGTGCCTTCCTACGTAAGAATCAATAATTCAAAATACTGTGCAATACCGTGTGCTACTGTGCAACACCGCGTATTACTGTATTTTAACCACCGGGTATTTCAACAGTACTAACGGTAACAACTATGCCGTTATTTTATAAAAAGGTTATTTCTGTCGCTTTCTATATCCAACAGTTATTCCGTTGTGGGGCCCACAAATGGTTGCGCCGTCGTACGAATATTCTCCGACAACAAGAATATTCCACGACCAAACGAATATTCCCCGATAATAATGAATATTTTATAACCACTTGCTAATTTTAAAATATTTGCACATTTCACCGATAACTTATCACATTTATCAAATCAATACCTTACTATTTCAAAATAATATATAAAGAAATTTAAATCTTTATTTATAAAATTTGGGGTCTTACAACCTCCCCTCATGAAATTTTGTCCTCGAAATTGACGTACGTACCTGGTATGTCAAAGAGGTGAGGATACCTCGCTTTCATTTTCAATTCTAACTCCCAGGTCATTTACTCAATTTCATGGTTTCTCCATAAAACTTTGACTTGAGGTATAACCTTTAAGCGTAGAACATGTTCCTTCTTATCCAAGATCTTGACATGTACATCCTCGTATGTTAAATCTTCGGTTATCTCGTCTGGTTCCAACTCGATAATGTGGTTTGGGTCTTTCACATATTTACGTAGCATGGATATGTGAAAAACGTTATGAACACGAGACATGCTAGGCAATAAAGCGAGTCTATTGGCCACATTTTCTACTCGGTCAAGGATCTCAAATGGATCAATGAATCGTGGATTGAGCTTTCCTCTCTTACCGAATCTCGTAACTCCTTTCCATGGAGTAACACGTAACAACACATGATCCCCAACATTAAATTCCACGTCCTTTCGATAAAGATCTGCATAACTCTTTTGTCGATCTTGTGCAGTTTGTATACGTTGTCGGATCATTTGAATCTTTTTCGTAGTCATACATACTAACTTTGGTCCCAACAATGTTGCTTCACCCACCTCGTTCCAACATATTGGAGAACGACATTTTTGTCCATACAACGCCTCGAATGGAGCCATGCCTATACTTGCCTGATAACTGTTATTGTAGGAGAATTCCACCAATGGTAAGTACTTACCCCAACTCCCTTTGAAGTCTAGAAAACAGAGTCTCAATAGATTTTTAAGAGTTTGGATAGTCCTTTCCGATTGCCCATCTGCTTGAGGATGATATACAGAACTGAATCGTAAATCCGTGCCCATAGCCTTCTGCAAACTGACTCAAAATCGTGAAGTAAATCTGGGGTCACGATCCAAAACTATGGATACTGGCACGCCATGCAATCTCACAATCTCATTTACGTACATACAAGCAAGACGTTCAAGTGAATAAGTCTCTCGTATAGGCAAGAAATGAGAAAACTTGGTTAATCTATCGATAATAACCCAAATTGCATCTATGCCTGGAGAAACCTTGGGAAGACCCGTAACGAAATCTAATGTAATGTGTTCCCACTTCCACTTTGGAATCTCAAGTGGTTGTAATGGACCCTTCGGCACCTGATGCTCTGCCTTGACACGTTAACAAGTTAAACACCTCGAGATGAACTCTGCGATCTCTCTCTTCATATTGCTCCACCAAAATGTATGTCAAAGATCACGATACATTTTGGTACTCTCGGGATGGATTGCAAACGGTGTGTTGTGTGCCTCCATCATGATTCTATACTTCAAGTCATAATCGTTAGGAACACAAAGTTCGGAGTTGACTCGAACTATTTCTTCTTCATCGATTCTTGCTTCTAGAATTGCACCTTCTTGCACTTTCTTCTTCATCTTTATCAGCTCCGGGTCTGTAGCTTGAGCAGCTTTAACTTTATCAATCAAAGCTGGTTCTACGCGTATACTTGACATCATCACGTGGGTCCCTGGAGTATTTAACTCTATCTCCATCATTTGTAAGATATGTAAAATTGGTCTTTATGTTGACAGCATCGCACTCGTTCTCGCATGTGATCTTCTACTCAACGCGTTAGCTACCACGTTCGCTTTTTCAAAATGGAATTAAATGGTATGGTCGTAATCTTTAAACAGCTCAAGCCAACGTTGTTGTTGCATATTGAGTTCGTTCTAGGTGAAAAAAAATTTGAGGCTTTTGGAGTATATTAGGATGTCATCAATAATGACAACCACGAAATGATCTAAATATTTCTTAAATATTCGGTTCATCATGTCCATGAACGCAATATGGACATTAGTCAATCCAAAAGATATAACTATAAATTCGTAATACGCGTATCGAGTTCTAAAGGCAGTCTTAAGAATGTCCTCAATTTTAATCTTTAACTGATGATATCCAGAACGAAGATCGATATTTGAAAAGAATTGTGTACCTTGCAACTGGTCGAATAGGCCATTAATACGAGGTAGCGGATACCTATTCTTGATGGTGACATGGTTCAACTCCCGATAGTCAATACATAGTCGCATACTATCGTCTTTCTTCTTTACGAATAAAACAGGAGCACCCCAAGGAGATGTACTAGGACGTATAAAATCGATGTCTAACAACTCCTGTAGTTGGACCTTTACCTCCTGAAGTTCAATAGGAGCCATTCGATATGGGATTTTAGAAATGGGTTTTGTACCGGGCTCAAGGTCAATAAAGAATTTAACTTTACGTTCTGGGGTAGACCAGAAAGTTCTTCAGGAAATACATTAGGAAACACATTAACAACAAAAATATCATTCAAATCTGATGTATGCTGATTTAAATCAGTGACATGGGATAAGAAAGCTTGACATCCATTTTTTAATAAACGAATAGCTTTATGACTTGAAATGACATTGATTGATTTTAGTGGTCTGGTTGTTTGAATGAAAGCTAACAACCTTACAAAACAATCAATTTTGGTATGATGAGTGGTTAACCAGTCGATTCAAAACATCACACCAAATGCAAGTATTTTCAAAGATATAAAATTAACAAGTAGGGTGAGGGTGCCAATTTGAATTAAACAAGATTTTTAAACTGTGAATGTAACGAAGGTTTCTCCTAACGGAGTTTCAACAGATAAGTCAAAGCTAATTTCTCAAGAGTCAAGTTCAAACGTTGAGCACAAGCAGGTGAAATAAAAGAATGGATAGCACCGGTATCTAATAAGGCATAGACTTCGCAAGAGTTTATGATTAGCTTACCCGTGATCACCTCGTTCGGGTTCCTCGCATTTTGGGCAGTCAGGACAAACGCTCTTCCAGGAACCACCGACTTTGACTTGTCCGGGACAGCCTTTGGAGTCACCATCCCCGCTGGACTTGGTTTCGCTACCGGACACTCTCTAGCTATGTGTCCTTCCTTTCCACAGTTATAACATACCTTGAATTGTTGTGGGCAGTTTAAACTGATGTGTCCCTCTTGCCTGCATTTATAGCATACGATCGGCGGTCCTTCTTCTCCCCTAGAAACAGTTGATGTTGGTGCTGCTGTCGATATTTTCACGTTCTCATTATTGTACCTTCTCTTCTTGAAATCTCCCCCCGACTCACTCCTTCTATTATCATAGCCACGATTACCACCGGAGTGGTTACCGCTTCTGTCATGATACTTTCCTCCCTGCATGTTGTCGTTGCTCCGATGACTGTTGCCACCGGTACGACCTTGGTTGTTGTCCCTTCGTTCAACATAATCATTATCACGTTCTAACAATTGGGTCCTGTTCACTACATCTGAATATAAAGAAAATTTGTGAGAAATGAGGTACTGACGAATTTCGGGTTTCAAACCTCTTAGAAACATCCGCGTCATATGTTCCTCATTATCAACCAAATGAGATGTGAACCGGTATAACTCTGCCAACTTAGCCTTATACTTGGACAGAGTCATGTTGTTCTGTTACAGTTTAATAAACTCTACCTCCTTCATATGACGAATACTTTCTGGAAAGTACTTGTTATTAAACAGTTTCTGGAACTCCTCCCAAGATATCTTGAGTGCGGCAGGCTGGGTACGCTTCATAGATTCCCACCAGTAATCTGCCTCTCCACGGAACATACACGTGGCGAATGGAACCTTTTGCTCCTCTGTGCATCCCAAGACATCAAATATTTTACTAATTTGCTTAACCCACGTTTTCTCCTTGGTTGGATCTGGCTTTCCCAAAACTCTGGTGGTCCCAACTCTTTGAATTGCTTGGCAATAACAAGCCGCGAGTTGTTATTATTTCCACCTATATTATGAACACGAGTCTCCCTTGTCTAGTTTTGCATGAACTGCAAAAAGCTTCTAAACATCCCATCATTCATCGTTTGATCGGTGATGTCGTTTACAAGAGAAATATCGCCTTCCTGTTGCACGTTCTCCTAGTTCGTGATTAAAGGTGTCTCAACGGTCTCATTAACTCCCTTGTTTAGATTTTCAGCTGCCATTCTCAAATACTGCCACAAAACAAGGGTTAGTCAAACGAATTAGCATACCACATATTAACCCTATGTTCCAACCGACCAATTAAATACCAAATAGCTTAGGTAGGACATACTAGTGAAATTTTCTCGTCTCTCCCCTCCTAGTTCTATTCCCAGATCTCTGCCAGAGATCATATCCCTAAGCTCTGATACCAACTGTGACGCCCCCAAAATAGGTTCAATACTCAACCCATTTTGAGTCGCTAAATATATGGTACAGAATCCAAATACAATCTTTTATAATATACGGTCGTGTAAAATACGACCACACAAACTATGAGCTTCAATACAAATCATATATAATACGAAATATAAACACTCAAATTCATTCCTTATTCATTAAAATTAATGTCTCACTATTTTATAGAATAGTGAGAACTTCTACAGATCTAACTTTGATCATCACACTGTTCCCCGACTAGTCCTCGCGATATTCTCATTTCCTGAAGAGAACAATGGAAGAAAAGGGTGAGCTCAACTAGCCCAGTAAAGAATATTATGATTAAGATAATGAAAAATAAATTATCGTTAGTCTTCAACAAATCAGATAAAATATTATGGACAACAAGTTTTAGATCAACAACTGCAGCGGAAATAACAATTCATTAGAAGAGTTAAGTAGATAATGATGTCTACTATCTTCTGTGATTTAAAAGTCCATCATTAATATTTTATCCCTGTAACATCAATCAATATACATCTCGAACCAAATATTTATCTTTGAACTACGGCCCAAAGATATTCATTTGTATCACCAGTTGGTCATGTTCATCTCAACACCTGTCCATCTTTGCACTACAAGCCAAAGATATTCATCAGGGAATCATTCATCTTTGCACTACAGGCCAAAGATATTCATCAAGTAATCATTCATCTTCCCACTACAGGCCAAAGATATTCAGTTATATCACTATTTAAGACTGAGGATGATGAAAAATAATATAAATAACGAATCCAGTAAGATAAATGACAAAAATTAAGTATTCATAATTTAGTTTATCCAAGGTCAATAATACTCCATAATAATCAATTGTGGGAAAAAAATTCAAGAATGAAGAGCAAAACATAGATCCAATTAAAGATAAAAAAAAATAAAAAATTTACCGTGAATAGTAACTCGACATGAAAAGATAAAATTTTTACGAGAAAGTTCAGAAAATCATTCCGGTGAAATGATACTAGATGAAGCGCAAAGCTCATAGAATTTCTGATCATTTCAGATATTATAGAAGTAATACTTACCGTAGTAAGTTTAAAGATAGGAATACGAAATGAAATATTATAACTTACATAATATGGAATATGAAAGAAAATAATAATCTATATGAATATTAAAAGGAAATAACATCATTTACGAGAAAAATAACATCTTTTACCTTAACATGAGAGTAGCTTTATCTGGAATATAGGATATTATGCTGACAAAAACTTGCACTTGTTATCAACACTCAAAGTATCTAAATACTAACAAGAAATACGCTCAATATTATAGAGAGAAAATTTTCTGATTCTGGTGTGATTTTCATTTCTAACTAAGCACTCTATTTATAAGAATTGTGTGGCACACCAAGGTTGGAAAAAATTTCCCACGGGTGATTTTCAAGCCCCCAACTTTTGACAAAGCTTAGCACACCAAGGTTGATTTCAACAAAGCCTCCACCAATTTTTCCCACATGTTTATATAATATATATATATATATATATATATATATATATATATTAAAACATTTATTTTTGAAACTTCAATAATTCATAATAAATAGCCCATTTATCAGAAAAATACGAACCTTATGTCCATTCCATATAAAATTTAATTCTCTACAACTTTGTAGAAGAAAGTTTTTTCAAATTCCGAACGAAAAAATGACCCAAGTTACATACGGATAATTTTTCCACACTCATTACTCTTGAAAATCTTCAACACACTCAAAATTTCAAAACCTCCATTTTTGAAATAATGAATTCCACCACATGTTTATTTATATATCGTGAATTTGTTGTAAAAATATCATCATTATTATATTATTATATTATCACATTACACACTTATAATGTAATATTATAATAATATATTTGAATAAATTATTTTATTAGAACAGATAAAATATCCATTCTAAATAACTGTCACTTTTGCTAAAAACTTCCTCCATTTAAATCTATATTGAATATATATTTACATATCATATTTATCAATAATTATTATTCACAAATAATATTACAGAACCACAATAATGACAACCAGGTCGTTCCCAGGAAAGAGAGGGCCTTCCGATAAGGATTTCTCCTTACTGGCGCGCAATTAATCAACCCCTTTCCTGGGCAGAACTTTCTTAGACATTGCCAATAATGCTATCTAATAGTATTATTCAAATAATATGAATTATTGATTTGATAATTTTAAAAACTGTGCGATGACAATTATTGAATCACTAATATAAAATAGCAAAGTAGCACTTATTGATATAAAATATCAACATAGCAAATATTGAACCAGTAAAATATTATGCAATTATTAAATCAATAATATAAAATATTGAACAGTAATTACTGTAACAATAATTGAGTAAGTGCCTTCCTACGTAAGAATCAATAATTCAAAATACTGTGCAATACCGTGTGCTACTGTGCAACACCGCGTATTACTGTATTTTAACCACTGGGTATTTCAACAGTACTAACGGTAACAACTATGCCGTTATTTTATAAAAAGGTTATTTCTGTCACTTTTTATATCCGACAATTATTTCGTTGTGGGGCTCATAAATGACTGCGCCGTCGTACGAATATTCCCCTACAACAAGAATATTCCACGACCAAACGAATATTTCCCGACAACATTGAATATTTTATAACAACTTACTTATTTTCAAATATTTGCATATTTCACCCATAACTTATCACATTTATCAAATTAATACCTTACTATTTCAAAATAATATATAAAATTTTTTAAATATTTATTCATAAAAATTTGGGGTCTTACAATATAAGTATATATATATATATATATATATATATATACATTTTTCTTCGTTTGCACATCCTGAATCGTTAATCTGTGGCTTATATATATATATATATATATACTAACTTGTTCGGCCTGGATCGCTGATTTGTGGCCTTTTCAGCTTTATTATATATATATAACTTACTATATATATACTAACTTTTCAATTCTGTCAAGCCTGGATTGCAAATCCGTGGCAATTACTGCTTATATATATATATATATATATATAGCTTTTTGACTTTGTTTGGCCTAGATTGGAAATCAGTGGCCTTTTATTGCTTTTATATATATATATTTACATTTTTGTATATATATATATATATATATATATTTACATTTCTGTATAGCCTGGAGTAATTCGTGGCTCTTTACCGCTCTTATATATATATATATATATTTATATTTAATTTCTTTTAAGCCTGAACTAATTCGTGGCTCTTTAACGCTTTTATAAATATATGTATATTTACATTTCTGTCGAGCCTGGATCAATTCGTGGCTCTTTACAGCTTTTATAAATATATATATATATATATATATATATATATTTACATTTCAGTCGGGCCGGGATTGAAAATCCGTGGCCCTTATAGCTTTTATATATATATATATTTTTATATTTTAGTTGGGCCTGGATTGAAAATCTGTGGCCCTATACAGCTTTTATATATATTTATATTTCAGTCGGGCCTGGATTGGAAATTAGTGGCCTTTTATAGCTTATATATATATATATATATATATATATATATATATATATACATTTCAGTCCGGCTTGGATTGGAAATCTGTGGCCCTTTACAGCTTATATATATATATATATATATATAATTATATAAATATTTCTTTATTCATTGTGATTAAATATTTGTTTTAAATGTTCATTTGATATGCATTGGTTTTAATTTAAATTTTGGTGAATTAGATTTATCTAAATCTAGCCCTTTCTAACTTTCAAACGGTTCAAAATAGGTCCAACCGGAACCGGGAAGCTAGAATGGCTAACATTTATTTAAATCTAGTTTTTTCTAGTTGTGTAAATATTAAAGCGACCTCGCGACCCTAGATCCATATCTAGCGGGATCGGGAAGCTTTGGCTAAGCGCATACAAGGATTTAACGGATAAATCCTTTGTTTTTGCGACGTCTAGAGTACAATTCTCCTTCTATGCGAATATCTGTGCTATGTAGGTTTTCTTGACCCTTTTCTGTGAGCCTAAGAATCATGAGATTGATAATCAAACTGATCTAAATCTAATTCCCACGATGGACCAACTCCACATTGTAAAGACATTCTGCCAGTTTTTCTGTAAAAATGTACGTCCGAGGGACCTTAAAACGGTTATCCGGATTTAAGGTCTCAAATATAGTGAAATATGGCTTGTAGTGCTAGAGTCACTTTGATGATTGTCATGCCCATAAGAAGACCAAAACTTGTATATACATTATCTGGTCGAGGATGCTTCGCATCCCGACAATAAACCCTTAAATGGAGCCAAATGCTGAACAGAATAAAATAGAAGTATCAAAAGGCTTCAATTCCTATGCGAGCGAAAGAGTTTGAAAACCACCTTTCAAAACATCATTTTCATATCTTGTCTAAAAATGACTTTTTAAAACAAATCAAACCCTTCGTATATAGGTCCAACGAAGCAAGGCACTACTTTTAAATCAAATAATTATAGGCTCAGTTACTTCCAGCATACATACACACATTGCAATTTAAAAGGGAAATATTAAAAAGATGTGGTATCGTGTTTCACGGGAGTCGGGGGGTGCCTAACACCTCCCCCCCCACTTAACTAAGCCCCCGAACTTTAAGAATCTCAGTTTCAAGGCCAAGTTTTGACAGTGTCCAGTAATTGGGCCAATTTGCAAAATCAAACAAAACTCGGTTGAGTTGGTACAACCATTTCAGAATATACCAACTGGCGACTATGTAAACCTTTCAAAGCGTCGACATGATACATGGTGGCCTTTTCCTAAAAATTTCACCCTTCATTAAACAGAAAGACAAACAAGGGTAGAAAAAACAACAAAATTTAGGAAGAGGAAGATATGTCCAAAGTGACAAGATTTTTTCCCGACGTCAACAGGTGGCGACTCTGCTGGGGACAGTAGAGGGCTTAAGCCGCATTCAAATCTTTTCAAAATTTCCCTTCTAAATCTACGTATGTGTGGATGCTACGTTTTACATTGAATGGATGTGAATGAATGCTTTACTTCTTTATGTTAGTGCTTCGCACAAATGTTATCATTTCATACAATGAGACACGATGTATGTGAATGTATGTTATGTGCTTCATCCACCAGGAGGCGAACCCGTCGATGTTTGATTACTAGACTCAAAAGAGACTATGAAAGTAGTGTTCAAGTAAATTATGTATGATGATAAAACATATACTTTGTAAACGTTCTTATTTATTCATTAATAAAAGTATTCATTTATTAAAGGTATTTAATTATCTACATGATGATGTTTTTATAATATGTAAATAACCCATAGTTTTAAGCAATGCTTTTAGAATCATAATGTTGATCATGCTAGTGAGATCTAAATTCTTTAAAAGCTTAAAACTAAAATAGTTCCCAATCGTTGGATTACTAAAAAGGGGATTAGTAAATCCGGATAGATTGATACATATGTTGTTTGCTCATTGGATGAGGATGGCTGATCTCATAATCAATTGTGTGGAGACACTAAAGCAAATATGTAGGTGCTTATTGGAGAATAAGTTTACTGAACGTGACTCGCTATGAAATACCTAATGGAGTTTTACTTGCCTGTCAATAGGAATTCCTAATGTGATAGTAGTACAAGTGATCCTTGGACTTGAGATCATCATAGTATCTTGTGTGTAATGAATTATACTTTGACTTATTCCTTAAGACCCTTAGAGTATATCAAAGGGTATGCTTGAGTATAATATGTTACATATTGAGATAATGAATGATCAATAAAGAATCTACCACTTCTAGTAAAATAAGAGATATGTCCTATATGATTCGTTAAATGACAACCTAGTAGTCCTTGGCCAAGGCAGAATGAAATTAAAAAGGAGTTTCTAATTTGCATTATTTGGAGTTGTGCATTTTCTAATCGAAATACATATAATTAAATAAAATAAGACTTGACAGTAATTTCATGTCTTATATTTAATTGGGACATTGCATGGTGGAAGGATTGAATTATACGGTAACTATTTACTCACATTATCTTTTATGATTAATGTTGAAATTTATATTATCTGGAAAGTCGTTGATCGATAGGGAGACTTATCCCTATTGTAGAATAAATATTATTTATTTAAATAAATTATTAGTTTAATTAATTTATTTAAACAAAATTATAATTGTTCTAATTAATTTATTCACAACCGGTTTAACATGAAGAACCTAAAGGATCACACCATAAAATAATGAATAATTATTTAAGAAGATAATGTTATAATCATAATAATGCATTACGTGTAATTAATTTAATCTATGGTGATAGAATAAATGAAATAGCTTAATGTTTATTATTTAATATTTTGAAAATATTAAATATAAATTAATAAGAGGAGTCTTATTAATATTATTATAATAATTATTATTTTAATTTCTAAAGGAATTTAGGAATTAATTTAATATTAGTACTATCATTTATTCCTAATAAGATTAGGATGCAAATTAATTAAAGAAGTTTAATTAATTAAATCCCAATATGTTGGGAAGCCGAATTAATTAAATGAGTTTAATTAATTAAATAAAAACCTATGTCTAATAGGATTAGAATGGTTGAACAATATCTATATAAGAGGAGTCTTATATTAGATATCAGTTGATGTAATTCCAATTGTTGGAGAGTACTCCTTTTCTATAGAGGATAAAAAACTAGGGTTTATCCAAACACTTGGGTGGCTAACGTTGATCAAAGGAAGGAATTTAACCCAGAAATTCAAGGAGATCACGAAGAACAAAGAGTTGAACTAGTACCTATGGATGCTTCGTTCTACAAGAGTATGATTCTATAACTTCTTATTTATCGTTTTAAATTAATAATATGCATAAAAGATGATCTGGATAATGGTTTTGTAGAAAATTTTAAAACTCTAATATACCATGCTTCCGCTTATTTTGCAATTTTATTGCGTCACGATTTCGTACAAACCTAAAAGACTAATCCTGCGAGGCTCAGGAAAGGCACCACTCAGATCCGCTCCAATTGAAAGAACAGATTAATTTCCCCTCTAGTAGATTGCGATGATATGGGGACCTTCATGCCGAAAAATCGCAAGAGTAGCCTAAGATAGGTCAGCTTCTGATTAACCAAATTCGAAGGGAAGCTTCTCCATGCCTTCCTCTTTCAATTCAATATAAATGTCAAGATTCAATGTAAATATACATTACATTGTGAATCCTATCATGATATCCTGTCATCAAAACAACTAACCTTTGTTTTACATGATAAGATTAAAAACCTCAAAAATATAAACATTGCATAACATGCATCCGGTTGATACCTAAAATCAAAAAATTAACACACCTACTTTTATTGTAGGTAAAAATTGGTCCCGTTACCAGATCCAGATCTTATAAAGCACTAAGCCCATCTCCAAACATGGCTTCAAGTGCTCAACCTGAATCCACCCATGTCTTTAAGGATGAGTTTCAAGGATTAAAGAACTAGATAGCAGAATTTGCTATTTTCCTCAAATAACAAAGCAAAGGTCTTCATGGAGAACAAACCCCCGGTCAGGCAGAATCCTCCAACCCATGAGTCTCAGAACAAGGGCCTTACCAAAAAAAGACCCCTGAAATCATCAACCTTGACAAAAAGCAGGAGGCTGATGATATTCTGAAAAAGGTCCAACAAATGGAGGAAACCATCTGGTCCATTAGAGGAACTGGGGCATTGGGGAGTGTCAATTACTCATATTTATGTATATTTCCAGGGGCTTGATATCCCGACAAATTTTAAGTCCCTGATTTTGAGAAATATAATGGATTAGGAGATCCCTACACCCATTTAAAGGCATTCATTGGCGAACTCGGATCCTATGTAGAGGACGAAAACTCAGAATGCAACTATTCCAAAAAAGAGTGACCGGAGAGGCTAGAGCCTGGTATGCTCGACTGGACAATTCAAAAATTCACAGCTGGGAAGAGTTAGCACATGCCTTCCTTAATCAATATAGTTTCCAGTCACAGATGGCTCAAGACAGATATCAAATCACCAAAGTCAAGAAACAAAACACTGAGTCATTCCGAGAGTATGCTTAAGGATGGAGACGGATGGCGGCACAACTCACCCCGCCCATAACAGAGACTATGATAGTCCTTGTAAACACTCGAAATTTGGCATTCCTGTTACTAACCCAGCAGGAGGGCAAAATCGTCTATTTTAACTCAGCCCCGGTCACAATCCGAAAGGTACAAGTCAGCCCCGGTATCAACCCGAGAGGTACAGGTCAGCCCCGATCTCAACCCAGAAGGTATAGATCAGATCTGGTCTCAACCCGGGAAGTACAGGTCAGCCCCGTTCTCAACCCAGGAGGTACAGATCAGTCCTGGTCTCAACCCGAGAGGTACAGATCAGCCCCGATCTCAACCTGGGAAGTAAAGGTTAGTCCCAGTCTCAACCTAGGAGGTACAGGTCAGCCTCGATCTCAACTCGGGAGGAATAGGTCAGCCCCGGTCTCAACCTAGGAGGTACAGATCAGCCTCGATCTCAACCCAGGAGGTACAAGTTAGCCCCGGTCTCAACCCAAGAGGTACAAGTCAGCCCCGATCTCAACCCGGGAGGTACAGGTCAACCCCGGTCTCAACCAGGGAGGTACAGGTCAGCCCCGGTCTCAACCCAGAAGGTACAAATCAGCCTTAGTCTCAACACGGGAGGTACAGGTCAGCCCCATTCTCAACCCGGGAAGTATAGGTCTGCCCCGGTCTCAACCCGGGAGGTACAGGTCAACCCCGGTCTTAACCCGAGAGGTACAGGTCAACCCTGGTCTCAACCAGGGAGGTACAAGTCAGCCCCAGTCTCAACTCGAGAGGTACAGATCAGCCCCGGTCTCAACCTGGGAGGTACAGGTTATCCCCGGTCTCAACCCGGAAGGCCAGGTCAAGCTCCGGTCACAACCAGGGAGGCCAACTCAACTTCGAAGAGAATCCCGAAGCCTCACATCCTCTATAAAGACAAGACTGGATGAACCAAGTCAGCCTCAGAGACAACTCTAAGGATAAATAGAATCGATTGGGATCCAAACCTCAGACACAACCTCGAAAAGTCAGCCAAAGGCCATGCCAGTACTGAAGGCAACCCCGGGAGGGGAAAAATGGTCATTTTACCAACTTAAATCTGATTCGGTCAAACTTGAGCTAAATTGATGCCACCAAGGTCAGAACGAACCATAACAATGATCCCGAGTGGAAACAGCACAAGATAGCTCAACAGACAAACTACGAGAAATCAAAGACCTGGTTATGAACCCATCTTTTGGACTTGGAAAAGATTTACTCCCATGTCATTGTGACACTCTCGGCGAGGGCTTTCCAGAAAGGTATCGCACGCCGCAAACGGACGCTCCGATCAAAAGTTAGAGAGTTTTGAATCTGACATCGCATTGCTCGGAGTGCACGTACTTTGTTGCAACGGGACCCACCACGTGGGCCCTACCATGTGGAGCCGCACCTCTACCTACGGATGCCACAAGTAGAGCCACTTCCACTGGGTCTATATATATGAGTGCACCCCCAACTCATTTTATATAGAAAAACGCTCTGAACCTCTGCCCATTTAGTTTCTCAACCCCACTCTTGTACTCCAAACCCAATATTTATTACTCTAACACGTAGATATACTCATATACTACCACATATCAAAAATTAACCGGTAGAAACGAATGTTTAAAGCCTACGATTTGGCAAAAAGTTCGTGTAGCAGTCTATGTAAGTATTTTTACGATTAGAAAGTTTATATTACCTCATTGCACTTTTATACAGTTACACGTTAAGTTTTACTTTCTAATTATGCCCGGAACTCAGTTCCGTGGCCGTTTTGCTTACGTTTTCGTACATTTTAGTACATAAACTTATTTTCTGGCATTTCTATTGCTCGGATCGTCGATCCGTCGATTCTAACACCTTATATATATATATATATATATATATATATATATATATATACATATATCTTTGTTTATAGCAACTTCGCCGGACTAGGTTATCTTCCCAGTCCGGGTTTGGCTTTTTAATGTATATATTTAACCGTATATATTGTAATTTTTCAATACTGTCAAGTCCGGATGTTAAATTCAAGGTAGTTTACTGCTTTAATATATATATATATATAACTATATATATATATATAATTTTTTCTGAGTTATTTGGGCATGGATTTATACTTCGTGACCTTTTTATTGCTTTAATATATATATATATATATATATATATATTGACTATATATATTATTATTTACATTCTAGTTTGGCCTGGATCATTCTGTGGCCTTTTTAACGCTTTTATAAATATATATATATATATATATTTATATTTACATTTCTGTCCGGGCAAAAGATAGAATGTATGTTGCCCTTTACAGCTTTTCTATATATATATATATATATTTACATTCTGTCCAGCCTGGATTACTCCGTAGCTTTTTACAGCTTTTATAAATATATATATATATATATATATATATATATTTCCATTCCAGTCTGGGCATCGAAGTGAAAACCCACCGCCCTTTACAGCTTATATATATATATATATATATATATATATATATATATATATATTTCCATTTTGTCAAGCCTGGATTACTCCGTAACTTTTTATAGCTTTTATAAATATATATATATTTACATTCCAGTCCTGACATCGGAGTGAAAACCCATCGCCCTTTACAGCTTTCGTATATATATAACTATATATATATATATATATGCTATTACTCATTTTGATTAAATTATTGCTTTAAATATTCATTTGATATGAATCGGCACTAACATTTCTGCGGGCGAACTAGATTTCTTTAAATCTCGCTAACTCTAGCTTTCAAACAGTTCAAAATAAGTCCAGACGGAACCGGGAGGCTAGAATGGCTGAGATTTACTTAAATCTATTATTTTTTCTAGTTACAGTTCTGAAAGCAACCTCGCGACCCTTAGATCGCTATCAAGTGGGAGCGAGACTCTTCGGCTACGTGCGAGCCAGGATTTACTTATGAATCCTTGGTTCTGGCGACATTTGGATGTAAATATATATTTTCTGTGCATATTTGAGATGTGCAGGTTTTATTGGCTTCTCTTTATGAGCCTAGGAATCGTGGGATTCATGATCAAACTGATCGGAATCTGATTCCCACGATGGACAAACTCCACTTTACAAATGTACCCTGCCAGTTTTTTTTGCAAAATATACATCCGAAAGACCTTAAAACGGTTATCTGAGATAAGGTTTCAATATAATGAGAATATAGTTTGTCGTGTTAGAGTTACTCCGATGGCTGTCATGCCCATGAGAAGACTGACACTTGTATATATTTTGTGGTCGAGGATGCTTCGCAGCCCGACAATCACCATTTAAATTGAGCCAAAAGGCTAAAAAGATAAAACTGAAGTGTTGACATGCTTCAATTCCTACATGAGCGTAAGGGTTTGAAAACCTATTTTCAAAATATCATTTTAATAATCTTGTCTAAAAAAGAGACTTTTGCAAATTAAATCAAATCCTTCGTATATAGGTTCAACGAAGCATATTCATACTTTAAATCAATCAAACATAGGCCCAATTTCTTCTAGCATTCACACACACATTGCACATTTAAAAGGGAAATATTGAAAAGATGCGGTACCGTGTTTACAAGGGAGTTGTGGGGTGCCTAACACCTTCCCCACACTTAACCAAGCTCCCGAACTTAGAACTTCGGTTTCAAAAGATCAAGTTTCGATAATGTCCAACAATTGGGCCTACTTTCAAATAAAACTCGGTTGAGTTGGTACAACCATTTCAAATATACCAACTGGCAACTCTGTAAAACGTTCAAATCGTCGACATGATACATGTTGGCCTTTTCCTAAAAAACCATTCAAAATCGTTTTCACAATAAAAAGAATAAGGGTAGACAAAACTTAGGAAGAGAGAAAGATTCGTGTCTAACTTGACTTGCATTTTTTCCCGACGTCGACAGGTGGCGACTCTGTTAGGGACAGTAGAGGGCTTAGGCCACGCTCAAATCTTTTCAAAATTTTCCTTTCATATCTGCGTATGTGTGAATGCTGCGTCTTTACATTGAATGAATGTGTAAATGCTGCATCTTTAAATTGAATGAATGTGAATGAATGCTTGTCTGCTGTATTAGTGCTTTGCACAAATATTAGTGCTTCGCACCAATGTCATCATATGCATACGGTGAGACGCGATGTATGTGAATGTATGTTGTGTGATTCCTCCACCAGGAGGAACACCTGTCGGTGACAGAGTAATGTCTTCGAGGACGGCTAAGTCTTCTGGGCTCATGAAAAAGCACCACTTAGATTCGCTCCAGTTGAAAGATCTGATTAATTTCCCCTCTAGTAGATTGCGATGATCTGGGGACCTTCATGCCAAAAAAGCCGCGAGAGTAGCCCAAGATAGGTCAGCCTCTGATTAACCAAAGCCGAAGGGAATCCTCTTCATGCCTTCCTCATTTAATTCAATGTCAAGTTTTCATTTTCAATGTAAATAGCACAGTGTAGATATTATAATATACATTCCATGTTTTCTAAATCATGTCATGTTATCCTCTCATCAAAACAACTGACCTCTATTTTGCAGGACAAAATTAAAAAACCTTAAAAAACACATCATGGCATGCATCCTATCCATACCTACCTCAGGAAATTGACACGCCTACGTTTTATTGTAGGTGAAAAATTTGTCCTGTCACTAGATCTAAGTCTAAGAAAGCACTAAGTCCATCTCCGGACATGGCTTCCAGTGCTCAGCCAGAATTCACCCCTGTCTCTAGGGAAGAGTTTGAAGAACTAGATAACCAAATTGGCCAGTTTCCTTAGAGAGCAAAGTAAAGCTTTTAAAGGGAAACAAGCACAGGGTCACACAGAACTAGGAACACCCGGCGGCAGTCAAGAGACAAGAAAGACAGATACTCAGATTCCTAGACCATAGAACCAGGAGACTACCAACAAAACCCCTAAAATCACCATCCTTAACAAAGAACAGGAAGCTGGTGACATTCTAAAAAAAGTCCAACAGATGGAAGAAACCATCCGATCCATCAGAGGGACTGCGCATTTGGCAGTGTTAATTATTCTAACTTATGCATTTTCCCTGGGGCTCGTTACCCTGAAAAATTTCAAGTCCCTGATTTTGAGAAATACGATGGATTGGGAGACCCTTATACTCACTTGAAGGTGTTCATTGGAGAACTCGGATCCTATGCAGAGGACTAGAAACTTCGACTGCAGTTATTCCAGATAAGTCTGACCGGAGAGGCTAGAGCCTGGTATGCCCGTCTGAACAACTCTAAAATTCACATCTGGGAAGAGCTGGCACATGCCTTCCTCAATCAATAGAGTTTCTAGTCTCAACTAGCTCCAGACAGATACTAAATAACCAAAATCAAGAAACAAAACACTGAGTCATTCAGAGAACATGCTCAACGATGGAGACGAATGGCGGCACAAGTCACTCCGCCTATGACTGAGTTCAAGAGAGTCATGACCTTCATCGACATTCAAGAAGCCCCGTATTATAAAAGGGTCCTAGCAAGCATAGGAAAGCCATTCTCAGAAATGATCAAACACGGCGAAATGACATAAATGGGGCTCAAATCTTGGAAGATAAAGGATTTGACCGCCTTAGAAGTTGTTGCCGAGCATATTCAGTCCGGGAGTTATGGAAATAATCCCAGAGGACACACAAGAAGAAAGACGAAGAAGTTTCCTTAGTATTGCAAGGAAAGAATCAGAGGAGTGAGTCGAGCAGTATACCCATTCAAAGGAGGAACTATTCCCCTTTTCAAGCTTTAGCCCAACCTTCAAACCCGCCATTCCAGAAAAACATAGAGGCCAGGCTCGAAGAACATTCACCCCTTTAGGGGATTCACTCGAAAATGTGCTAAAATTGTTGACGGCACAGAAAAAGATTGTGCAACTCCTTCCACCAACCAATACCGGTGGACGAAATTTTAACCCAAGCAAAAAGTGTGTTGTTACGCCATTTCTGTGTTAACAAAACAGTCACACACGCGTGCAAGTATACACGGTCAACAAGTAATATATGTGATAAGTAGAGATCGTTCCCATGGAGAAAAGTAATTATGTTTAAACTATCATGCAACAATTCTATAGCTATTTTCGGCTGCTCAAACGAGTATCAAAGTGTGGTTTAATATCTAAAATGATTGTAAGCTAGACTTAACTAAATAACAAATGATTGGATCAAATGAGAGAGATATGGGATCCTAACTTCACCTATTGCATCATTCAGATTACACACACCTCATGTCAAGTATAATTGATTACCTAGGATTTCTAGTCGAGAACACGAATGTGAGAAATGACTATTTTTCAATAAACCAAGTCCATATCATATAATATCCACAAAAGAGATAGAAATCACATGAACATCAATAAAACCTAAATCAGTAGATGTCTATGTGATTTACAAGCAATATCGATTAAAGTGCAAGTTCCCAATTGGCTACATAAGGTAAGCCGGTATATGTCTGTTCGGATTACGAATCATAAAATTCATCACATGCAAACTTCATAAACATATGCTAGCATGGCAAAATCTAAGTTTATACTTCCTCTTTCAATTCCATATAAATTATTACAGTAAATATTGATCAAGCATCTGAACATTCAATACAACCATGATAGGCAACCCATATATAATCAATCATACATATAAATGAGGCATACAATACTAAACTAAGCAATAAGATTCATTAGAATCCCATAATGGAGATTAGTTCATCTATGAACCTCTCACCATTATGGGATTTGATCTAAACATTAGAAGCAAATATGAAAGTAAGAGATTAAGAGAGATCGAAATGCAAAGCTGATGATCCTCCTTTCAAATGAAGCCTTCAAGCTTAGTTTCAGACCACAAACAAACCCAATATGAAACCCTAGAAATAAAATCTACTAGAACTAGAAGAGAGAAGAAGATAGTCTCCAAAACCCTCTCTAGCTCTCTAAACCCTAGAAAATGTAAAAACTGAATACTGAATAATAAATGTGATATCCGTTATTTACAACTTACACCAACATATAGAATACACACTCAGCAGAAAAACAAAATAAAAAGCCAACATTTCTTGACCGACGCGGCCTCACGGCCCCGTAATGCATTTGGGGCACGGGCGCGCGCTTGTCCAGAGGAGTCTCTAGACTCTGCACTTCGGCGCGGGCGCGCGCTTCCTCTTTGTTAACCCGGCGTGGCCACGCGGGTCTGCATTTTCTACTGGTGTCTTCTGGTGCACTGCTGATCTCTTGCTGCTTCTTTCTCCTTCACTTCTTGCTGCTTTTAGACCATTTACACATGCCATAACCTGCCTCTTCATGCCAACTCCACCTTTGGTTACTCATAAGACCTCCATGAGGCCTTTTAGCCCATTCCATACCAAATTCATGCCTTTATCATGCCATTCCATGCCATTTGAGTTTCCTGACTGAAATCTACAAAACAAAGAAAAAATACATTAAAAGACACTAAAATACTTGAGATTAAGCCATAATCCTCGTAAATTGATAGACGATAAGTAGGTATAAACCCTACTGATCATGTGCTTACCATTCCGGATCCCCGGTCCATGATACACAAGACTGTTGGTCTCTTAAGCACAAACTCCAAGACTTTATTGATAATAGAGAGATTGTGGTGACCAAACCTGAGCAACCACACGTACAAGATAATCTCCTCCCACAGCAAAAAGAGGAGGGTGTCAACATGATTAGCACGCAAAATGGAGTAGGATCCAAATACCTCCGATACTTCGGAGAAACACTTCAATCTAGCCCAGATAGTTGGGAGTTATTGGAAAGGCGATTCTTGATAGAACAGGAGATTAAGTCTATCAAGGAACAGATTGGACAGTTAGCAGAGCTGGTTGTATATCAACATCAAATAACCAGGCAGCTAATAAATTAGACCAACCAGTCTAGGAAAATCCTCCCACATCAGAGATCAGTCCCATGAGGGATCATTATCGACTTAATAAACATGAACCCTGGGCTGATAGGGTGGCTAAGGAGGAGAAGTTCCAGGCTGGTCGGGAATTCGCTTTTCAAAGGAATTTCACCAACTTGAATCAACCCATGAAAGAGATCCTCCAGATGTTAATCAATGAAGGGATGGTTGCAGATCTATTAGCCACGGTAAACCATCGATCTAGAAAATTCAAGACTAACAGGATCTATCAGTACCACTCCAATGCTCTCGGTCCTGACACTAAAGATTGCTGGGGACTTCGTAACCTGATTCAGAATATGATTGAAAGCGATGAACTGATAAGAGGGAATCAGGATTATGGCCTCCCAAATGAAGAAACTCTCTTTATTCCCATTGCATGGAATCAGGATACAGTGGCTGTTATTTCATGTGATAAGGAGCCAGCCCTCACACCCTTAGTAGTGCCAGGAAAAGGGGTCCAAGAAGTACAAAATCCTGTGAAATTGGAGGCGCCAGAATCTTTGATATTACCATGTAGACCCCAATATCCAGTGATCAGTCTGAAGAGAGTCCGATGGAACTACGGGAATGATGAAGGTTCCACCTCAAACAACATTGCCATTGTACAAAAGGAGAATCCATTGTACCTGCCTCAGCAGCTGAACAAATCAGTCATCAAGGCCAAAGAAAAGGTGGTCGAAGAGAAAATTAAAGAGTTCCTCGGTAAAATGGTACACAATGAAATCATGATGGTGCAAAGCCTAAAAGATGCACCCAAGTAGATGTCCATCCTAGATCTGGTCTTATCATCGATAAATAATCGCAACATTCTGGTGAAAGTATTGGAAGAAGCCCATCTTCTAAAGACAGTGGATGCCGAGAAATTCTGTCATGTGATAGAACACATCTTTAACAGCAATGTGATATCTTTCACTGACAATGATATACCCGCAGAAGGGACAGACCATCGTAAGTCCCTGCATATAGCAGTGATGTCATCAGGGTACATGATAGGAGGTGTGCTGATAGATGGAGGATTGTCCCTAAACATCTGTCCTTACGACACCTTGGAAAGAATGAAGATTAACCCAAACCGGATCAGAACCAGTTCAAAGAAAGAGAAGGGAGGCAGTTCAAAGAAAAACCTTGACCCTGTTTTGAAGGATGTTTTAGTCATCATCCGAGATGAGGCAGACGAGCACAATTCCTTGATCCTCCCTATTCAAAAAATCTGACCCTGGATAACTGGAGCAGCGTCCCTTGCCTCATTCTAAAAGGGTAAAAGGGCAAAGAATCTGTCTGCCCTGTAACATGGTTTCATTTACTGCTTATTTTATTGCACAGCTATAGAAGTAACTTTTGTCATACTTTGCCAAATGCTTTGTATGTTTAAACAGTTGTATATATTAAAGTGAAATAATTTTGTTTCCAGGACACCAAGATTGGATTTGTTTGTCTTTGCAGATGAGATGCCAACCTGTCACAGTGACTGCAACTTTTATGTAGAACTGAACTTCGACTTGATGGAAATTGATCAAGAGGAGGAGGATGACTATGAGGTGCTTGAGGAAATCAAAGAATGGGTCGAAGACAAACCCAAACCAAACCTCGATCATACCACCACTGTCAATATCAAAACCTCAGAAAACCTCAAAGAAATACAGATAGGCATAGGCCTCACCCAAGATCAAAAAGTCGACCTGATCGAACTCCTAACACAGTTCCAGGATGTGTTTGCATGGTCGCATGAAGACATGATTGGCTTGTCTACTGACATTGTCATCCATTGACTCCCCATCAAAGATGGATTGAAGCCAGTCAAATAAAAGCTCAGGCGATTAAAACCTGAATGGAGTCTGAAAGTCAAAGAAGAAGATGTTAAACAATTCAAAGACGGCATCATCATGGTATCAACATACTCGGAGTGGCTGTCAAACATAGTTCCCGTGCCTGAGCCGGGAGGGAAAGTACGAGTATGTGTAGATTACAGGGATTTGAACAAAGCCTGCCTAAAGGATACTTTTATGGTACCTTTCATCCGCATCCTGATAAATAACACGGCGCATGCGCAGTATGGCATGTATTTTTTTGTGGATTGCTTTGCTGGTTACCATCAAATCATGGTTGCTGAGGAAGATAGGGAGAAAATAGCTTTCATCACTCCCTAGGGAATTTTCTGCTACAGACGGTTTTCCTTCGACTTCATTAATACCGGAGCCTTATATCAGCGAGCCATGATGGCCCTATTTCATGACATGATGCATAAAGAGATAGAGGTCTATGTGGATGACATCATCATCAAATCCCAGAAGGAGGACGATCACATCAACCATCTCAGAAAGTTGTTCAACAGGTTGTGGAAATACAACCTCAAGCTGAATCCAGCCAAATGTGCTTTGGCGTCAAATCAGGCAAGTTGTTGGGATTCCTAGTGAGCAATATAGGCATTGAGCTGGATCCTACCAAGATTAAAGCCATCACAGAGATTCCAGTACCTCGAATAGAGAAAGAGCTATGCGGGTTTCTAGGAAGGATCAATTTCATAAGCAGGTTCATTTTCCAGCTCACAGCAACTTGTGAACCCATCTTCAAGCTACTAAGGTAGAATTCCTCCACGAAATGGAATAAGGATTGTCAGAAAGCCTTCCTTGCCATCAAGAAGTAGCTAATTGAAGCACCAGTATTGGTACCTCCAAGGGACGGAGTTCCCTTATTTATGTACTTGTCTGTCAATGCCAACGCCATGGGTTGTTGCAGGGAGAGAGCCATCTACTACATCAACAAAAGGTTCAGCAGCGGTAAGCAAAAGTATACCCTGATCGAGAAGACATGTTGTGCGTTAGCATGGGCCGCCATGAGGTTGCAACACTATCTACATGGGCACACGACCTACCTCATCTCCCGCATGGATCCGTTGAAATATGTATTCAACAAGCTAATATTGAATTATCGATTGTTCAAATGGCACTTGATCCTCTAACATTTCGACATTGTCTACGTGACTCAGAAGTCCATTAAAGGTCAAGGCATTGCAAATCAACTTGCCGAAGTACCATCAAGAGGGTTTGACTAGAAACCTATTTTCAGGATGATGGGATTATGATAATTCAGCAAGGCTCTCAAGGAAATGCAATCCAACCATGGAAAATGTATTTCAATTGAGCAGTAAACATGGAAGGTGCCGGAGCTGGGGCAGTCCTTATATCTGGTACAGGAAAACAATATTCTGTGGCCACCAAGCTGCAGTTTGTCAACACCAACAACATGACTGAGTATGAAGGCTGCATAATGGGGTTAAAATTAGCCCAGTCCATGGGCGTCAAGCATCTATTGGTCTTTAGAGACTCTGAATTGGTTATCAGACAAACCACTATGGCATATCACACCAAAGAACTGCATTTGCTGCCTTATCATCTGCAGGACGTCAAAATATCAATGGAATTTAAAGACATAACCTTCATCCATATTCCTCGGGGTAGGAATGACTTCCTTGATCAGCATATCCGATATGAGTGGAATTCCTAACATCAAATTCACAAGCCAAAAGGCCCCTCATATACGGGAATTACATTGGAGAAGTATCAGATCAAATTCCTCCTATCAAACAGCCTTGGTATCAAGACATCAAGGAATATCTCCGAGATAGATCTACACCCGCTGGGGAAAGCCAATCCAAATGAAAGCGGATTCACAAGATGGTTATAAAGTTCTATCTGAGCGGAGACGCACTCTACAAAGGGATGCTGGAATAGGCCTGTTATAATGCCTCGATAAAGAGCAAGCCCAGAGATTGATGGATGAAGTCCACGGTGGAATCTATGGTCCACATATGAACGGTCAGCTGTTGGCCAAGAAGATGTTAAGAACAGGGCATTATTGGATCTCTCTCAAAGCTGACTGCGACGACCACGTCAAGAGGTGCTATCAATGTCAAGTCCATGGAAATGCCAGATACGCTCCTCCAAATGAGCTGCACAACATGAGTTTGCCATGGCCTTTCTCCATGTAGGGAATGGATGTGATAGGCCCAGTAGAACCCAAAGCCAACAATGGTCATCGATTCATCTTCACCAGGATCGATTACTTTACCAAATGGGTTGAAGCTGCCTTATTTCCCAAAGTCACCAAAGAGATCATCATTGGTTTCATCAGAACAAATATCATCTGTCGGTATGGACAACCGGAGGTGATCGTATCAGATAATGCCAAGAACTTAAACAATCAGATGATGAGAGAACTATGCAGCAAGTTCTACATCAAGCATCTCAATTCTGTCATCTATCGGCCCAAGATGAATGGTGTTGTCGAAGCGGCCAACAAGAACATCAAGAAAATCATGCAAAAAATGTTAGCCAATCTCAAAGAATGGCCTGACCTGTTGCCCCTAACCCTGTTAGCATACAGGACGTCAATGCGCATTTCTACTAGGGCTACCCCCTATTCATTGGTTTATAGCATGGAAGCAATCCTTCCCATAGAAGTAGAAATGGAGTCCATGAGAGTGTTGATAGACACTCAGATGGAGGAAGACCGGTGGTTGCTAGATCGGTACCATCAATTATACCTGATAGATGAAAAGAGGGCTATAGCCATTTTCCACGAGCAGTTATATCAGCAAAAGATTGCTCGATCCTACAACAAGAAAGTCCGAATATGGAAATTCAAAGAGAATGACTTGGTATTAAAGAAAGTCCTGGCCAATCAAGACGAAGCCAAAGGAAAGTTTGCCCCAAATTGGGAAGGCCCTTTCATTGTCAAGGTGGTGTCGACAGGAGGAGCTATCAGATTGCAAGAGATGGATGGGAACGAATTTCACCAACTCATCAACTCAGACACCATAAAAAGGTACTATATCTGAAACACATGCATGCCAGCATCCTGGTCCTATAAATCAAATCGGTTCAATTTTTATTAGAAAAATTGAACTACAAATGACCTGATCTCCCTCAACCCGGGAGTACATAGGCAGCCATTCTTGGTCCGGTCAAACCAAACAAAATACTCAAAAACTCATCAAACCAAACTCAAAATAGACAATTCTCAAGCCTCTCTGACACAAAAGACTGAACTACAAATGACCTGATCTCTCTCAGCCCGGAAGTACGTAGGCAGCCATTTATGGTGCTGTTTGACCTTCAAGAAAATACAAAAACCAATAAAAACCAGTCCCAAGACACCGAAACATAAACCCTATCAAGCCTCCATGGTCAACGGGCTCGTCCGAGATATTCTCTAAAACCTCAATGTCAATCCCTCAAGGAGAAGCTCGTGATACATCAACAACAGCAAGTCATAAAAGAAGTGGTAATCACTCAGCAATGATAATACATATGCAAACAGGGAAATGAATTAAAATATATTTCTCTGATATATATTACTGTTTGATATATACACTGACAAAAATGGCTGATCTAGTATGTGCAGGAAAAATAAAGCTAGTCTATGGACCTATGGACAAACGGGACAGCAGTGCCAACATGGCATCTCTCTCTGAAGATGGAGGAGCTGCTACAAGCGCAATACCCTCAGCCTCCATACGAGCCAGAACATCCACAGCCATCTACATAATGGCACTGTGATCATCAATGTAAACACTCATATCGGCAACTAGGCCATGAGTATATGATTAGAGAACAGTACTATGTGGAAATCTCGGGAAGCTATGGCCTCATCCCTAACTACAAAAGCATCATCCCGGGTAATCAAAGTTTCCTTAATCTCGACAAAATTAGCATCTCGAGAATATCGAGCCTTTCTCTCTCGACCAATGCCGTATCCCGTGTGGCTCGAGCCTCATCTCTATCAACAAAAGCTATATCTCTGCCAGACAGGGCAGTCAACATCAGCGCCCTAGCCTGATCTCTCTCGAAGGTCATCCTAGCTAGTGATTCTGCCAAAGCTGGATCTATCCCGGCAGAAATGATTGGCAGGTCACTAACTAAGGCTGTTGTCAGATCCATGAACAAATCATCCTCCATAGGAGAATCAGGATCCCCCATAGGCTCCTTCTCATCTGAATCCACAACCGGAGCTGATTGGATGAATATAGCTGATGCTATATCGACCTCTAACCACGCTGAGTACTCTGGAGAACGATCCAGGTGGCTAGTGGAGAAATCAGCCCTCTCCTTATGAGTCCAACACTCATAAATCCTGATCAGGTTGGATGATGACATAGAAGAAGCTGACATCTGCAGATCAACAACCCCCTCAAAATGGTGTAGGCTCTGGAACTGATGAAACTGACCCATAACTGCCAATGGATGGTAGGTGGTCACCCTTCTCAATCTCGTTAGGGGCAAGTAGTCCATACCAGATGCATGGGTGATGAAGGTATAAGGGGAGACTAGCGCTGAGCATGGCAGAATCAAAAATGGATGCTCAATATCTGACAAAAAAGCTGACCAGGTCTCTACATCCGAACACTTCACTGGTAGGAAGGATTAAGACATAGCTATCTCATGGGATAAGCAGTACCCCTGATGTCTGAAGAAGTCAATCGGATGCAAATGGGTCATGAGCCATATATACAGAAGGACAGAGCTGCCTCTAAAAAATCTCTTTGGATGGGTGCTACAATAGGTAGCTGACCTTAATGTCTCGGCCAGTATCATCGACAGGATAGTGCTACCCTATCTAAGGGCACGGACCACGACTATCAAGCCCATGTCCAAATGGTCCAAATAAAGTGGTATGTATATATAGGCCACGATGCACATTAGCAAAACATCTATCCTGGCTGAATGCCACGCCTTTGTCGAGATGATAAAATCCCCAGCATGCCGATCGTAGCTATCCAGTCTACCAAAATGATAGATCAAGAAGTCAATTGAGATCACCTGTTCAGAAACGATCTCATCCGTGACTACACTCTGATGTAGACCCGACATCCGCAGGAACGGTCTCCACATATCACTAATAGCAGTGCGAGCACAAGGCAAGTCCAAAGCCAAACCAGTAAGCCGCTCGTACTCCTCCAAAGTCGAAGTCAGCTCATGCCGCCTGATGCGGAAAACCTGCCTCTCAGGTATCCAATAGGAATAAGAGGCCATCTAAGAATCCATACAAGACCTGGAAGTCCACAAGGGCTAATGAATGTCCCTAACATCAAATCTACTGTCCCTCTGGCTTGGAAGGGCAGGCTATCATACTATGACCTCAACGACGATGCCACTATAGATGGAGATAAATGCTCGATGCGGCTAACGGTCGATGACAACATCTGTATCACCGTATCACAAGACCATCCAGGGGTCAAATCTGAACTCATCTGTCTAGATGTATACACATGACATAATACATGCATAATGACAATGATAAACATGATGCAATAGATAGGAAATATCATGCATATCTACAATAAACTATCTACTGTAGGCATCATCTTTATCTGCTAATAAAGTACAACATATGAAGTACAGGGATATGGGGCACAACCCCCCAACTACTAACAGTGGCCCATCAAAATGGGGCACAGCCGCCCAACAGCCAAAACAATGACCTATCAAAAGATATTGCTACAATAGCTATCCAAAAAGATCCAAAATATCTACACTCAGGCTGTTAACCTGCTCCATCTCCTCCGTGGACACAAAATCTCGTCCATCAAGAATGTCAGGGCGGTACAAGGGAGGATCAACCCCTATATAACTGCTAAAAAATTGACCTGTGGAAGGGCCCGCTCCAGAGCCAGAAGGATCAAAAGAAGATGCCTCTGATGGATCTCTGCCAAGATGCCTGATAAACAAATGAGCTCTCTTAAACTGCTCGGTCAGTCCTGTAATTTTTTCCAAATGGGTAGGCTACCTGAGGCAAGCTATCCAGTCTGTCATCATCACAAACCCTGGCACTATATCTGCATTGAACTGGGTAGCACAAGTCTGAGCTTCAATAGTGCGAGCCTTTTGGCTGTATGGACCCTCTGACAGGGCAAAGCCATCTACGCCCTCCATCGGGATGTCTATAAGCGGCTGAACTAGTGGCCAATGATGCCAAGCTGGTGGAACAAAGGGAATGCAGATCTGCCCTGTGATGCTCTTAATAGCATGCTCTTCTAAATAGAGCTCCTAACCTCCCTCTATCAAAAATGGGACTCTGCGAGTAGATAATGCATACTCCCAGCCAGTGGGGAAACCACCCTCAAACCCGACTATCAAAAAATCTGAGGTGTACGGTACCCATGATATCGATCATGCTGTAAAAAACTCAAGCTGCAGGCGGGAGTGGGTGAATCCCTTAGTTACAGGGACCTCCGTCAGAGTGGAGTGGTGCCAACGTCGTCCCCGAGGATAAGTCTTCAGGCCTAAAGTAGTAACAAGATGTAGGCAAGGAAGCCTCTCATATGCCCAGAACTGGCCATGTAAATATCAAAAGTCCTCAATGACCAAGAATGACAAATGTAAATGCAAAAATAAAAAAAGGTACAAGAAAAATATACTCAGCAGTAGAAATGGGTAGAACCCTAACCAAGCCTCCGTCACACCCTTCGAGCGCATGCGCATACCTCGGAGAAAATAGGCAAAGGTAGAGGTACCCCAATCAAAGTCACTGAGGCGCTCCACACGTCGAGTGGCACTTACCAGGGCAAAAGAAAACCGTCACTGAGTTGTCCGTAAGAAAATAACCACTGATGATCACCAGAAACAATCTCTGCAGGATGCAATCCCTAAACCTCTGATCATCAGGCAGAGGCTCAAGCAAAGCCCCACTTTGGGCATCTACGCTCAAGGGACCAGATTGGACTGTCCGACCCTTGATCACCATCGCAGAACTCCCAAAAGGGACCGAACGACAGTGGGTGTAATGTCAGCTACAATAAGAACTGGCTCACCATCAAACTCTATCTCGGTGATGAACCTCCACTCCATAGGCGTCATCATCACCTCGCAATCTAGCAAGTGGAGAGACTGAGTCTGGTGGAACCAGCGCTCAGATAAAGCCCTCATAAAACCCCAGGGGCAACGGCGGGGAAGGATAGGAAAGAACGCCTGAAACCCCCAAGGGTCAACAATGTCCCTATAGTCTTAATGCAGAGTATGATAAAGAGAATGCACATTAAACCAGTTCCCTTGAGGCTGCGTGAAGCTAGGAACCTGCATCAAAAGCCAACCCATGTCAAAAACCTGTGCCCCTAGAATGGCAAAAGAAAGAAAGAAAATCCAAAAAAAAGAAAACTTTGGTCACCACGTTGGCGTGAAGGAACCTCGATGGATGGTGACTCAAATCTCCCAGCAGATCCTGGACTGGAATGATAATGCCTAGGAGCTTCGCACGTGGAGCCTGAGCTGGGGCAGGAGCAGCAAATGTAGCCTCATCATCATCTATGTCCACCGATGACTCAGCCCTGATCGGATGGATCACTGACTCAGACAGTCTATGAGGCGGCCTTGCTGGCCGTGGCTGAGGAATATCGCAGGCTCTCCTCTGTCTAACTTCTGATATGACTCTGCTAGCACACCCGGGTCTATCTCGGCCCATCACCTGGAAAAAGTCTCTAAATCACCTCAGAAAGGGTGAGGTAAGCCTAAAACCTGTGGCACATCAATTTAAATCAGTATTTTATGCATTTTTAAATCCTAAAACATGCATGGGTCAGTCAAAATCCCCAGTAGAGTTAAAACTGCATGTTTATTAAATGCTCAGGCTTTTGAAATTATTTTGCCAGAGTCTCCTTTGCAAAATGGACTATCCGCATGCACAAAGGCATGTCTAGGTGGCCATGCAGTAGCACACCTTCCCAAAAATAGAAATAATTCATATTTATAAAAAAAATTAAAAATAAATTTCACATGATAGCCAAATTACCATGGACATTTTTAGTTGAAAATCTAGGCTCACTAAGCCTAAAAAAGGATGAATAAACTGACCAAAAAGAATTGAAATTGGCAGTCTCAGAATTCAAATTTTCATATATCAAAACGTGCATTGCAGTAAAATATGCATACATATGAAGTCAAAAAATTTTAGCAAGTCATATAAGCATATATTTGTGATACATTGCGTTCAAAAGCACCTTACGTTGCTTACATACTTCTAACGGTCAAAACTTGAAAAGAAAGGATGTAAATGTTATCTGGGATGTGCAGAACACGTGGCCGCTGACGGAATCTAAAAAAATCTGCTCGAACTCCGTAGATCTTAAAAAGAAAATTGAATTTCTATAAAAAATCAAAACTAAAAATGACTTGTGAGAGCTCCCGCTGCCCATTTTAAAATCGCAGGAAGGATCGAGCCCACCTGCGGCTGCAGCACCCCTACTTGCGGCACCCCAGGGTGGGCCCCGCTCCCTATGGCTCGGCCCAGTTCGAGTTAAAATGAAGTTTATATGAGCTGAAAAGTCAAATATGAGAAAAAAATCGCTACGCGATTGAGCGGTTTGACCTGAAATCTTGCGTTTAAGCATTGGAATATTGACAGAGGTGGGAACTTCATGAAAGCCATTGGTATTCATCCCGAAGCAATATCCGGGGACCAATTGTGATGCCCCCAAAATAGGTTCAATACTCAACCCATTTTGAGTCGCCAAATACACTCAACAAAATTCAAATACAATCTTTCATATCACATGGTCGTGCAAAATACGACCACACAACTGTGAATGTCAATGCAGATATGTAGAAAATATTAATATTCAAACTAAGTCCTCATTACATTTATTATCACACTATTTTAAATAAATAAAATAGTGAGGACTTCTACAGCTCTAACTAGTACCATCACTCCATTCCCTGACTAGTACCCGCGATATTCTCATTTCCTGAAGAGAACAATGGAAGAAAAGGGTGAGCTAAACTAGCCCAGTAACGAATATTATGACTAAGATAATAAAAAATAAATTATCGTTAGCGTTCAATAAATCAGATAAAATATTATGGACAACAAGTTTTAGATCAATATTCGCAGCGGAAATAATAATTCATTAGAAGAGTTAAGTAGAGAATGATGTTTACTATCTTCTTTGATTTAAAAGTCCGTCATCAATATTTTATCCCTGTAACATCAATCAATATACATCTCGAATCAAATATCCATCTTTGCACTACGGCCAAAGATATTCATTTGTATCATCAGCTGGTCATGTTCATCTCAATACCTGTCCATCTTTGCATTACGAGCCAAAGATATTCATCAGGTAATCATTCATCTTTGCACTACAGGCCAAAGATATTCATCACGTAATTTTTCATCTTTGCACTACAGGCCAAAGATATTCAGTTATATCACCATTTAGAACTGAGGATGATGAAAAATAATACGAATAATGGATCCAGTGAGATAAAGGACAAATATTAGGGAATTTATCCAGAGTTCAAGAATGAAGATCAAAACCTGGATCCAATCAAAAATGATTTATCGTGAATAGTACCCCATAAATAGTAACTCGTGAATAGTACCCCATGAATAGTAACTCATGAATAGTAACTCGTGAATAGTAACTTGACATACTCGTGAATAGTATCCCATGAATAGTAACTCGTGAATAGAATACTCTTCTTCTTTCTCTCTTATTCTCTCTATACTTTCTCTCTCTATAGCTTTAGTGAATTGGTGAGAAATAATGAAGAAATGAGCTTCTATTTATAGGCTCGGCAGAGTAAGGGTAACATAGTATTTTTGCCATAATTTATGACATCATCACTTACATCATCGATCTATGACATCATTGTTTACCTCATCGCTACGATGACATCATTGCTTACCTCATCGCTCCGATGACATCATTGCTTGCATCATAAGAGTTCAAATTCAATTTGCACTCTTCCACCTTGTTTAACTTTTATACCATGAATTTACTATAATAATGTTACCATTCAAATTATAAAAAAATCATACAATTATATAATCACATCATATTACTATAATGTAATATTATAATAATAGCTTTGAATGAATTATTTTATCTGACAAGATAAAATACCAACTTTCAATAAATGTCACATGTTAAAAATTTCTCCGTTTAAATCCACATTGAATAAATATTTCCTTATCATATATATCAAAAATTAATTATTCACAAATAATATTACAAAACTACAATATTGACAACCAGGTCGTTCCCAGGAAAGAGGGGGGCCTTCCGATAAGGATTTTTCCTTACTGGCGCGCAATTAATCAACCACTTTCCTAGACAGAACTTCCTTAGATATTGCCAATAATGCTATCTAATAATATTATTCAAATAATATGAATTATTGATTTGATAATTTGAAATAATGTGCAATGACAATTATTGAATCAATAAAATATTATGCAATTATTGAATCAATAATATAAAATATTGAACAGTAATTACTGTAACAATAATTGAGTAAGTGCCTTCTTACGTAAGAATCAATAATTCAAAATACTGTGCAATACCGTGTGCTACCGTGCAACACCGCGTATTACTGTATTTTAACCACCGGGTATTTCAACAGTACTAACGGTAACAGTTTTGCCATTATTTTTATAAAAAGGTTATTTCTGTCGCTTTCTATATCCGACATTCATTCCATTGTGGGGTCCACCAATGATTGCGTCGTCGTACGAATATTCTTCGACAAAAAGAATATTCCTCGACCAAACGAATATTCCCCGACACAACGAATATTTTATAACCACTTGCTTACTTTGTAAACTTTGCACATTTCACCCATAACTTATCACATTTATCAAATCAACACCTTACTATTTCAAAGTAATATATAAAAAAAATTAAATCTTATTCATAAAATTTGGGGTCTTACACCAATGATGAAAACTGCTAAAAAACTGCCGAAAAACTGCACAAAACTATCGAAAAACTGCCACTTTCGAAGCCTCGGGTACAGACCGGTGACAGTTCAGCCATTGGCACAACCCCAGCGAAGCATCGGGTACTGACCGATGACAGTTCAGCCGTTGGCACAACCCCAGCGAAGCGTCAGGTACAGACCGATGACAGTTTAGCCATTGGCACAACCCCAACGAAGCATCGGGTACTGACCGATGACAGTTGAACTATTAATACAATCCCAGCGAAGCGTCGGGTACAGACCGATAGCAGTTCAGCAGTTAACACAACCCCATTGAAGCGTCGGGTACTGACCTATGACAGTTCAGCCGTTGGCACAACCCCAGCAAAGCGTCGGGTACTGACCGATAATAGTTCAGCCATTGGCACAACCCCAACGAAGCGTCAGGTACTGACCGATGATAGTTCAGCCGTTAGCACAACCCCAGCAAAGCGTCGGGTACAGACCGATGACAGTTCAGTCATTGGCACAAAGTACAGATGATGGAATCTGTTATACACATCCTCAGAGGGAACACCAAGAAGGATTGGTGATTCAACCCCCTGTTGTAAACTACCGATGTAAATTATCGTCAGGATAGGCATCAAAAGTGCCCACTAAGGCAACTCGGTAATCGAGATATGTCTTCAACAGAGGAGCCTTCACAAATATACAACGACATCAGCCGAAGGAAAATATGCTCTACGGAGAGTATTAACAAATGGGCAAAACCATTGGTCTCAAATCAAGGCAGCATCAATAATATCATCCCCATCAGAGTCAACAAGTCCACCACGGATAACGTCATCCCCAAGCAAAAGGAGACGAGAACATTCTGTGATAGACTAACTTTGATAACCTATCATTGATATCCTACCAGTAACCGCCTGACAGTGCTCCCCCAAGGGTTATCATGAATAACGTTATCCCCATCATAGAATGACTTGAACATTCAATTATAACCCTAACCCCTCAAAGGAATCCAACATTCATCACATATCACGCCATGCATTGCCTTGCCTTTGCATTTGCCTTTGCATTTCTAGTGTCTAGCAATCTTTATCCTGTTCATTCCACTACATCGCATGAACATGATAAAGAGGGGCATCTATAGACACTCAAAATTTGGCATTCCTGTTGCTAACCCGGCAGGAGGGCAAAACCGTTTATTTCAACTCAGCCTTGGTCTCAACCCGAGAGGTACAAGTTAGCCCTAGTCTCAACCTGGGAGGTACAAGTCAACCTTGGTCTCAACCTGGGATGTACAGATCAGCCTCGGTCTCAACCCGAGAAGTATAGTTCAGCCCCTGGTCTCAACCCGGGAGGTATAGGACAACCCCAGTCTTAACCCGGAAGGTATAGATCAACCCCTGTCTCAACCCGAAAGTATAGGTCAGCCACGGTTCAACCCAAAAGGTACAGGTCAGCCCCGATCTCAACCCAGGAGGTACAGGTCAGCCCCGATCTCAACCCAGGAGGTACAGATCATCCTCGATCTCAACCCGAGAAGTACAGGTCAGCCCCAGTCTTAACCTGGGAGGTACAAATCAGCCCCGATCTCAACCCGGGATGTACAGGTCAGCCCCGATCTCAATCCGAAGGTACAGGTCAGCCCCAGTCTCAACCCGAGAAGTACAGGCCAGCCCCAGTCTCAACCCGGGAAGTACAGGTCAGCTTCGGTCTCAACTCGGGAGGTACAGGTTAGCCCGATTTCAACCCTGGAGGTACAGTTCAGCCCCGGTCTCAACCTGGGAAGTACAGGTCAGCCCCGGTCTTAACTCGAGAGGTACAGATCTGCCCCGGTCTCAACTCAAGAAGTAAAGGTCAGCCCCAGTCTCAACCCGGGAGGTACAGGTCAACCCCGGTGTCAACCCGAGAGGTACAGGTCAGCCCCGGTCTTAACCAGGGAAGTACAGGTCAGCTCCGATCTCAACCAGGGAAGTACAGGTCAGCCCCGGTCTCAACCTGGGAGGTACAGATCAACCCCGGTCTCAACCAGGGAGGTACAAATCAGCCCCGGTCTCAACCAAAGAGGTACGGATCAGCCCTGATCGCAACTTGGGAGGTACAAATTATCCCCGGTCTAAATCCGAGAGGTACAGGTCAGCCCCGGTCTCAACCTGGAAGGTAGGGTCAAGCTTTGGTCACAACCCGGGAGGTCAACTCAACTTTGGAGACAACCCCAAAGACTCACATCCTCTCTAGAGACAAACTTGGAAGAACCAAGTCAGCCTCAGAGACAACTCTAAGGACAAATAGAATCGACTGGGATCCAAACCTTAAAGACAACCCCGGGAAGTCAACCGAAGGTCATGCCAGTACTAAAAGTAACCCCGGGAGGGGCAAAATAGTCATTTTACCAACATAAAGCCGATTCGGTCAAACTTGAGCTGAATTGATGCCACCAATGTCAGAACGAACCATAACAAATGTTCCCAAGTGGAAACAGCGCAAGACAGCTCAACGGATAAACTACAAGGAATCAAAGACCTGGTTATAAACCTAAATTTTGGACTCGGAAAAGGTTTACTCCCATGTCATTGCAACACTCTTGGCGAGGGCTTTCCGGAAAGGTATCGCATGCCGCAAACGGACGTTCCGATCAAAAGTTAGAGAGTTTCTAATCTGACATCGCATTGCTCAAAGTGCACATACTTCGATGCAACAGGACCCGCCACGTGGACCCTGCCACGTGGAGCCGCACCTTTACCTATGGCTGCCACAGGTAGAGCTGCTTCCACGGGGTGTATATATATGAGTGCATCCCCAGCTCATTTTATATAGAAAAACGCTCTAAACCTCTGCCCGTTTAGTTTCTCAGCCCCACTCTTGTAATCCGTGGCCCTTTACATCTTATATATATATAATTATATATTTATTTCTTTATTCATTGTGATTAAATATCTGTTTTAAATGTTCGTTTGATATGTATTGATTTTAATTTAAATTTTGGCGAATTAGATTTATCTAAATCTAGCCATTTCTAACTTTCAAACGGTTCAAAATAGGTCCAACCGAAACCGGGAAGCTAGAATGGCTAAGATTTATTTAAATCTAGTATTTTCTAGTTTTATAAATATTAAAGCGACCACGCAATCCTAGATCCATATCTAGCAGAAATGAGAAGCTTTGGCTACGCGCATATAAGGATTTGAGTGATAAATCCTTTGTTTTTGTGACATCTAGAGTACAATTCTCCTTCTATGTGAATATTTGTGCTGTACAGGTTTTCTTAGCCCTTTTTTGTGAGCCTAGGAATCGTGAAATTGATTATCAAACTTATCTAAATCTGATTCCCACGATGGACAAACTCCACATTATAAACACATCCTGCCAGTTTTTCTATAAAAATGTACATCTGAGGGACCTGAAAACGGTTATCCAGATTTAAGGTCTCAAACATAGTGAAATATGACTTGTAGTGCTAGAGTCACTTTGATGGCTGTCATGTCCATAAGAAGACCAACACTTGTATATACATTTTGTGGTCGAGGATGCTTCGTATCCCAACAATAAACCTTTAAATGGAGCTAAAGGCTGAATAGAATAAAATGGAAGTATCAAAAGACTTCAATTCCTATGCGAGCGAAAGGGTTTGAAAACCAACATTCCAAACATTATTTTCATATCTTGTCTAAAAAGGACTTTTTAAAACAAATCAAACCCTTCGTATATAGGTCCAACGAAGCAAGGCACTACTTTCAAATCAAACAAATGTAGGCTTAATTACTTCCAGCATACACACACACACATTATAATTTGAAAGGAAAATATTAAAAAGATGCGGTACCGTGTTTCACGGGAGTCGGGGGGGTGCCTAACACCTTCACCATGCTTAACCAAGCCCCCGAACTTTAAGAATCTTGGTTTCAAGGCCATGTTTGGACAGTGTCCAGTAATTCGGCCTACTTGCAGTTGGGTAAAAACTAGTTATGCACAACACGCAAGTATACGTGGTCAATAAGTAATAAAGTGAAAGTAAAGTATCGTTTCCACGAGGAATTATTTAATAAGAATTACCAAGTACTAAACCGTAATCAACTCAATCTTATTTAAATGAATGTGAATTAATAATTTATAACTAACTGAATTCTAATTACCACTAGTTAAATTAAGATTACGGAGATTTAAGATCACAATTTCACTTATTGTTTCATCTAAGTTAATACACTTCTTATCAATTATGTTCACTATTCGAATTGTTAATCATGAACACTAAAGCAGATATAACCACCTCTCGATGCATTATACCAATACTCACTCGCATCCATAGATGATAGAATTAAGTAAAAAACCCTAATTAACTAATCCCCTATATCTCTATGTGAATTCCAAATAAAACGGATTTCACGCACAAGTTCTTTACTAGATTACATATGGCGTAAAGGTATATCTATATCCTAAACACGAATCATGAATTCTATCTACGCAAAAATCATAAACATATGCTATTATGATCAGATCTAAACCCATAATTCGTCTCTCGAGTTCATATGGATTATCACGGTAATTGATAATTAGGCAATTAAGCAATTAATTCCAAATCACAATAGACAATCTCAACCATAGATCACAATAATTGATAGAGAAGCATATTAAAATAAATTTCACAATAAAATCCATTGTAACCTCAAACAAAGAATTAGTTCATTGATATTGAATTAAAACAAAGAATCCACAATTGAATACACATTAAAAGATAAGAATATAATTAGAGATAAGAAAAGAATCTGTTGTCAGCAAATTCTTACTCCGTCTTGCTCCTCCTCTTGATCTTCAATGGCCTCTAAGTGCTTCAATCTCCAATCCCCTCTAAACTAGGGTTTGTATCTAATTGAAAACTGAATTAAAACTAATCTAATAATAATAATAAGATAATAATAAAACTAAGCTATGTTATCTAATATATTATATAAGCTGCTGCGTGGCTTCTCCAATAAAACTAAGCAAATGATATATATATATCCCCTTTGTATCAAGTCCCATCTCTTAATCTCTAGCTGCCGCCCTATCCCTTTCCCACTTGTAGCATCCGAATCCAAGTCAGCATAGGAAGAGGAAAATATAGCAACTGGCGCCTACTAAACTATATAGTATAATATATATTATCTAAGCTTGCCTTTTTGAATCCGATTTAGTCTCGCCTTTCTAATATCATTATGTTGCAGCCCATCTCATGTTGCAGCCCATCTCTTGCTGCACCATCATCCGAATAGGACAAGGAAAAGTGACCGGCCCACTAGTTTCAGGTCCTTTTATCTCTCCTTCCACTAGTTGTAAGACCCCAAATTTTATGAATAAGATTTAATTTTCTTTATATATTATTTTGAAATAGTAAGGTGTTGATTTGATGATTGTGATAAGTTATGGGTGAAATGTGCAAAGTTTACAAAGTAAGCAAGTGGTTATAAAATATTCGTTGTGTCGGGGAATATTCGTTTGGTCGAGGAATATTCTTTTTGTCGAAGAATATTCGTACGACGGCGCAATCATTGGTGGACCCCACAATGGAATTAATGTCGGATATAGAAAGCGACAGAAATAACTTTTTTATAAAAATAATGGCAAAACTGTTACCGTTAGTACTGTTGAAATACCTGGTGATTAAAATACAGTAATACGCGGTGTTGCACGGTAGCACACGGTATTGCACAGTATTTCGAATTATTGATTCTTACGTAGGAAGGCACTTACTCAATTATTGTTACAGTAATTACTGTTCAATATTTTATATTATTGATTCAATAATTGCATAATATTTTATTGATTCAATAATTGTCATTGCACATTATTTCAAATTATCAAATCAATAATTCATATTATTTAAATAATATTATTAGATAGCATTATTGACAATGTCTAAGGAAGTTCTATCTAGGAAAGGGGTTGATTAATTGCCCGCCAGTAAGGAAAAATCCTTATCGGAAGGCCCCCTCTTTCTTGGGAACGACCTGGTTGTCAATATTGTAGTTCTGTAATATTATTTGTGAATAATTAATTTTTGATATATATGATAAGGAAATATTTATTCAATGTGGATTTAAACGGAGAAATTTTTAACATGTGACATTTGTTGAAAGTAGTATTTTATCTTGTCCGAGAAAATAATTTATTCAAATATATTATTATAATATTACATTATAGTAGTATGATGTGATTATATAATTGTATGATTTGAAAGGTAACATTATTATAGTAAATTCTTGGTATAAAAGTTAAACGAGGTGGAAGAGTGCAAATTGAATTTGAACTCTTATGATGCAAACAATGATGTCATCGGAGCGATGAGGTAAAGAATGATGTCATCGGAGCGATGAGGTAAGCAAGGATGTCATCGGAGCGATGATGTAAACGATGATGTCATAAATTATGGCAAAAAGACTATTTTACCCTTACTCTGCCGAGCCTATAAATAGAAGCTCATTTCTTCATTATTTCTCACCAATTCACTAAAGCTATAGAGAGAGAAAGTATAGAGAGAATAAGAGAAAAGAAGAAGAGTATTCTGCTATTACGCTAGTGCAGTCTCCAAATTTTAAGGTAAGGGGTATTATTTCTTTCGTATTCATGAAGAGAGTTATTTTCTTTCAATACTCGTAAGGGTTGTTATTCCATTTCTTATTATTCTGTTGAAATAATCTGTCTGAGCGGACTACCGCCAGACGGGTGAATCTTCGCAATAAGTTGTTATTAAATTGTGGAAATAATCTGTTTGAGCGGGCTACCGCCAGACGGGTGAATAACCCTTCATATTCAGTTGTTATTAAATTGTGGAAATAATCTGTTTGAGCGGACTACCGCCAAACGGATAAAAATTCAATTGCAGTTTCGTATATTGTTTCATTTCAGATTCTTAACTCTAAACTTACTACGGTAAGTATTGCTTCTATAATTCCTGAAATGATTAGATATTACTTGAGTTTTGCGCTTCATCTAATATTATTTCACTGGAATATTGGTCTGAACTTGCTTGTGAAATTTTCACCTTTTCATATCGAATTACTATTCACGAGTTACTATTCACGGTAAAAAAAATATTTTTTTTCTTCCACATCATCTTTGATTGGATTCAGATTTTGATCTTCATTCTTGAACTCTGGAAAAATTCTCTAATATTTGTCCTTTACCTCACTGATCCGGTATTCGTATTATTTTTCATCATCCTCAGTTCTAAATGGTGATATAACTGAATATCTTTGGCCTGTAGTGCAAAGATGAATAATTATATGATGAATATCTTTGGCCTGTAGTGCAAAGATGAATGATTACCTGATGAATATCTTTGGCCCGTAGTGCAAAGATGGACAGGTGTTGAGATGAACATGACTAACTGATGATACAAATGAATATCTTTGGCCCGTAGTACAAAGATGGATATTTAATTCGAGATGTATATTTATTGATGTTACAGGGATAAAATATTGATGATGGACTTTTAAATCAAAGAAGATAGTAGACAGCATTCTCTACTTAACTCTTCTAATGAACTGTTATTTCCGGTGCGAATATTGATCTAAAACTTGTTGTCCATAATATTTTATCTGATTTATTGAAGGCTAACGATAATTTATTTTTCATTATCTTAGTCATAATATTCTTTACTGGGCTAGTTGAGCTCACCCTTTTCTTCCATTGTTCTCTTCAGGAAATGAGAATATCGCGGGTACTAGTCGGGGAATGGAGTGATGGCCCGAGTTAGAGCTGTAGAAGTCCTCACTATTTTATTTATTTAAAATAGTGTGATAATAAATGTAATGAGGACTTAGTTTGAATATTAATATTTTCTACATATCTGTATTGACACTCACAGTTGTGTGGTCATATTTTGCACTACCGTGTGATATGAAAGATTGTATTTGAATTTTGTTGAGTGTATTTGGAGACTCAAAATGGGTTGAGTATTGAACCTATTTTCACACTAGTAGCCTTAATCCTTTGCCACACCACAATCCAAATAATAAAAGAAAAGCAACCCTTACATATATCATATACGTGTATGCATAAGTCCTTATCCCTTTATATCATGCTACATCTCTAGAATGGAAAAAAAGTCAGCCCACTGCCGCCTCCTCGCCCTAGCGAGGGTATTCTTCCTTGAGGCCCCGCTCCTGTAGGGTCCACTACTGTCCTGCACCTTGATTTGCATGCTGCCCACTTCTTGCTATCCTATTTTGCTTGTTCATGCTAATTTTGTGGCAGCTACTACTTGTCTCAAATTCAGTGAGCTGCTAGGGGCTGCTTCATTTGTAATGCTTCAATTTGTGATGCATGCATAGCCTACTTGAGAATGAGGATTGCATGTAGAATGGGGGGCTGATTCATTTAAAAAACCAAACCGTGGCCCACTTGATAAGTATCTTGCTTGCATGATCCCATGATCCATTAATTTCTGAATTGGGTCAACCCACTTGGTCCCGAATTGAGTTTGTCCTATTTCAATATTTTAGCTCCAAATTCTCCTTTTACGCCACTTTCGTACCCATTCCGTTACCTGCACACAAGAGTATAAACCACGTAAAAATGATAGGAAAATTACTTGAAAACAACAAGAATCAAGCTGTAACGAATACTGATGAGTAGGTACAAAATCCACTTATCAAATACACCCAAAATTGAGGATTTGCTTGTCCTCAAACAAACACACAAATTAAACAAATTCATTCTCTAGCAATGATCCACTCAAGCAATGAATCAATATGAATTTGAACAATGGCCTCAAAGGTTACAACAAATGATAACCCAAAGAAAATTTCAAAACAATGCCATGTCTAAAAATTTCAAAAACTTTCATTAGTTCCACATCTATTCATGATCCTTTAAGTGCGTGTGTACATCCAACTGTTCATACTAGTCATGATTGAGATATGATCAAACAACACTCATAAAAGATTTTCAAAAACAACTCTCAAAACTTCTTATCACATCAATCGCCGCTAATAAAGACAAAGCACAAATTTTTTCTTGAGGATCAAACAGATATTTAAACATTTTAGCACATATGAACCCTTCCCAAGTATTTCAAAAATACATCTTTTCTATTTGTTTAGTGAGTGCATTTTACACTCCATCTCACTTTCCATTTCCATTTAAACGAGTGCGTTTTACGCTTCATCTCGTGCCTGTGTTTATGGGGAGTGCGTTTTACGCTCCATCTCGACCCACCACAAGATTCAATTATTCACTCGGGAAGGTTCCAATTTTTTTTTTAAAATACCCCAAGATTTCCCCCAAACGTATATGAGTGCCTAATTTTCACTTTGAATGATGCTCAAATAAGATTTCTCAAGTTGCAATGGTAACTTTCATAAGCATTTAGCCAAAAAATTTCAATCCCAACTGGCTAAACAAATGGATATGTGTAAAAAATTTCAAACTTTCGCAAATAGTGTGAAACCAACTAATTAGTTGAAATATAGACTAAGAATGCTCATCAATTCTTCAAGAGTTAAAAACTCATTAACCACCCACTTATCATTGGCCAAAAATCAAATTTTCATCAAAACATTGCCCAAGTAAATACCATACTAAATACCCCCAAACTTAAAACAGACATTGTCCTCAATGGCTAAAATAGGAAAAATTAAAGTAAAGGACTTCACTTAAAATATAGCAATGTTCCTCCTTATCTGCTAAGTCTGAAGAATAGGCTAGGCACATTGGATTGAATCGGGCACCACACTTGAATTGGACTTGACTAACCTGTGAACATGATAGAAGCAAGTTTAATAAATCCTAAAAAAAATGAAAAATCTATCAAATAATATGAAACCGAAAAAAACCAAAAATAAAAATTAAACTTGGGTTGCCTCCCAATAAGCGCTTGATTTATTGTCCTTCAGCCGGACTTTGTCTGGTCAACGCTAGGTAATTCCTCTTCGGAAGTTGAGGAACCCTCCATCCATCAGTAGCAAATAATCCTTTGGGAGGTTCCCACAAGCGATGGCCAATGCATCAAAGTCACCTAACATGCTCTGATTCGGTATGATCTCAATCAAGAACGTCCCACAGCTAGGTGTTTTCTCCATTGTGTATGTGATCACTTTGGGGCATGAAAGCTTGTCAAACACAATGGGCTCTTTGTCTATCTTCTCTTTCTCATCCCACCATGGCTTCAAAATTGTACTTGCTCTTATGTCATAAAGAGCTTCGCCGACGACATGACTACTAAGGGAGCATGGTTTTGCAAATCTTACTGACTCTTTGATCTTTGGTGGAGACCCATTTAGATCTTCGTCGACCTCTATTTCATTATCCCCATTTGTCTCCTCTCTTTCGATATCTTGTGGCTTATCCAGTCGTAGATTTGGTTCAGGTTCTCCGTCAGTTTCATCATCCATGTCATAAAGCCAAGTGTTTGGAGGAAGGTTGTTTACGGCTTTGGTCATTTGCTCCAGTTGATTCGCAAGATTTTGAATTTCCCTCGCTAGGGTTTGCATTACCATCTCTTGATTAATCTGCCACTCCTTATTCAACGCTCTGATCTTGAACAACGATTCCCACATCCTTGAATTTTCTGCTTGTGGCAATGGAGGTGAACATGAAAATTTCAGTGTGTATGATGGATTTGGAGCGTAGTATTGGTCATCATAATTGTAGCTCCATGAAGAATCCGGGTGATGCCCCCAATCTTGGTGATAGTTATGATCAGCATTGTTGTTGAGGTAATCACTACTATATTGTACCGGTTCAAAACTGATGGTGCATTGATGACTCGGATGTTTTCTAGCACAATAATTACACGTAACGATTATCTTTCGACTTAACCTCCAACATCTTCGAATTTGCCTTAATTTGTACTGACACTACAAAAAATGTATTAAGTCCATCAATCCTTGTTTCCCTTGGTTGAGTCATGTTCGAATATGGCCAGTGATAGTTGAATCCATCCATGGTACCGGAGAATTGAGTAAAATAGGAAGAGGACTAAATAAATAAAAAAATGTTTAAATTAAGACTAATTTGATTGAAATTAATATTGGCAAATAATTATTAAATTAATTCCTTAACAACGGTGCCAAAAACTTGTTGGGTAAAATCTAGTTACGCACAACACGCAAGTATACGTGGTCAAGAAGTAATAAAGTGAAAGTAAAGTATCGTTCCCACGAGGAATTATTTAATAAGAATTACCAAGTACTAACCCGTAATTAACTAAATCTTATTTAAACGAATGTGAATTAATAATATATAATTAACCTAATTTTAATTACCACTAGTTAAATTAAGATTACAGAGATTTAAGAACACAATTTCACTTATTGCTTCATCTAAGTTAATACACTTCTTATCAATTATGTTCATTATCCGAATTGTTAATCAAGAACACTAAAGCAGATATAACCACCTCTCGATGCACTATACCCATAATCACTCGCATCCATAGATGATAGAATTAATTAAGACACCTTAATTAACTAATCCCCTATATCTCTATGCGATTTACAATTAAAAACGATTTCACGCACAAGTTCTTTACCAGATTACATATGGCGTAAAGGTATAGCTCTATCCTAAACACGAATGATGAATTCTATCTATGCAGAAATCACAAACATATGCTATTATGATCAGATCTAAACCCATAATTCGTCTCTCGAGTTCATATGAATTATCACAATAATTGATAATTAAGTAATTAAGCAATTAATTCCAAATCACAATAGACAATCTCAACGATAGATCACAATAATTGATAGAGAAGTATATTAAAATAAATTACACAATAAAATCCATTGTAATCTCGAACAAAGAATTAGTTCATTGATATTGAATTAAAACTAAGAATCCACAATTGAATACACATTAAAAGATATGAATAGAATTAGAGAAGAGAAAAGAATATGTTGTCAGCAAATTCTTGCTCCGTCTTGCTCCTCCTCTTGATCTTCAATGGCCTCTAAGTGCTTCAATCCCAAATCCCCTCTAAATTAGGGTTTGTATCTAATTGAAAACTGAATTAAAACTAATCTAATAACAATAATAAGCTAATAATAAAACTAAGCTATATTATCTAATATATTATATAAGCTGTTGCGTGGCTTCTCCAATAAAACTAAGCAAATGATATATATATATATATATATATATATATATATATATATATCCCATTTGTATCAAGTCCCATCTCTTATTCTTTAGCTGCTGCCTTATCCCTTCCCCTCTTGTAGCATCCGAATCCAAGTTAGCATAGGAAGAGGAAAATATAGCAGCTGGCGCCTAATAAACTATATAGTATTATATATATTATCCAAGCTTGCCTTTTTGAATCCGATTAAGTATCCCCTTTCTAATATCATTATGTTGCAGCCCATCTCTTGTTGCACATCATCAGAAATAGGACAAGGAAAAGTGACCGCCCCACTAGTTTCAGGTCCTTTTATCTCTCCTTTGCACTAGCAGCCTTAATCCTTTGCCACACCACAATCCGAATAATAAAAGAAAAGCAAACATTACATATATCATATACGTGTATGCATGTTGGGTATTTTCTATGCGCAACACGCAAGTGTACGTGGTCAACACGCAATACAGTGATAAATCAAAGATCATACCCACAGAGACAATAATTACTATTTAATCGAACAAGTACCAATTTTAGAGTATTTCAACTTTATCAAACTATAAGTAAAAAGATATTTTCTTCTATAACTAAATTAATAATGAAAGCAATCACATACTCAATCGAGATTTTAACAAGTTTGAGAGAATTAAGCCTACAACTTCACTTATTATTTTACTTCAATTAATATCCTTTTTCCCCAATTTATTTCAATTACCCCCAGGTTATTAATCGAAAACACTAATGTAGATAAAACCACCTCATGATGCATAATATCCGTACTCAGTTGTATCCACATATGATAGATTCAAACAAGACATCCTAATTAACTAATTCACTATATTTCTATGTGAATTACAATTAATCAGAATTTAGTACCAAGTTCTCTTTCAGATTACATATGGCATAAAGGAATACATCTATCCTAAACACGAATCCCGAATTCCATCTATGCAGAATTCACGAATATATGTCACTATGGCCAATTTTAATCTCCTATGTTCCTTCACAAGTTCATAAAAAATAATAGAATAATCGTTGATCAGGCAATTATATAAATGAATCACAAACATAGTGAATAACCTGGGAATAACCTCCATAAACTGGATTTAAAAATAATTAATCATCCATTATATAATAAGATCTGTTATAGGCTTAAATAAATAATTAATTCATAACAAATGAACTAAAATCCATAATCCACAGAGTATTAATCATAACGAATACAAAGAGAATATGAATTGATAAAGATAGGAATATAAAACTCCTGTCGTTACTATCTCCAATTTTCTTCGCGTTCATCCGATCATGCTCCGCTTTAATTCTCCTCTTCCGATTCTAGATCCCAGAATTTTGTGCCTTCTTTTGGTGGCTAGTAGGTAATTCCTTTATATGTTATATCAATCCTTATATATCCCAACAACTGCAGCCCTCCATCAGACCCACTTATAAACTCGCACCGCGTCCAACTCAAAGTAGGACAACTCCTTGCTTCCTCGCCTCCTCGCCCCGGCGGGGAGTTCCCTTACTAATCACCTGCCCTGGCAGGTGTATCCTCTGTCCAGCCAACTTCATATGCTGCTGATTGCTCAAATTGCATGGCTGCTGCTCCACTCCACCAATCTGCGGCCTGCTCAGTTCTCCTTGCACCAACAGCCCTTGCTCACGTGGCTTCTCACCCACTAATGGTTCACATGTATAAGTTGCAAGGATATGTGGGCTCGTCCAATTACCACCTTAATTTCTTATTGCACCTCCCAAGCTGCTTCATAGTGCTTCATGATGTGGCCCACTTGCCTGCTCATGAATTACATGGATATACTAATTAAAAGGATGGTATATAAGTATTATAGTACTTAACCCACTTATCACTTCCTGCTTTCGTGATCTACTCTCAACATGGGCTGCTCCATATGCATGGATCGAATCATGTGCTGCACGGCTGGCCCACTTGCTTGCTCATGTTAATTCCATTTTTTCTCCAATTTATTTCCAATCATCACGGAACTCTTTAATTGTACCTAAAATAAATATATAAGAATAATGAGTATATGTAGGTACGGAATAAAAAGAATAAGCATTAAAGAATAGACATATAACATGCAATTTTGTCCTTTAAAGTTATTCTGGCCTCCATTTCATTATTTGCACATAAACGTATACACCCAGTAGAAATGATAGGCAAAAGTACTCGAAAACATGCAGAATCAAGCTATAACGACTACCAATTTGTAGGTATAAAACCCACTCATCAAATACCCCCAAACTTGAGACTTTGCTTGTCCTCAAGCAAAAACCATGCATATGCAAAAATATACAATTCTTATGACTGTAACTGTCATTGTATACAAAGCTAACTTATTGTGCCTCAGAGCATTCACAACATATATAAACATTAAATCCAACTACAGATGTATCCATAATTAAAACCAATTTATGCATCTATACCTGCCATCACCACTGTTGTGTGTGAGCTTAACAACAATATACCCAACTACAGATCAAATTTATAACACAATACGCGTCTTAGAATGCAATCAGAGTTCAACTCAAGAAATCGCGTAAACAAGGTACAGTGACTTCAAGTAAACGTCAACCAAGTCGGAAGTAAATATGGGAGATTTTCTATCTTTCTTTATTCACGGAGGCATTTTGCTCTTTTTTCGTATGTTAATTTTCCTCATGACTGTGCAATATTTAGTTCCCTTAGGCTCTTCAGTGATACCCCTGTAGCGACCTTTCGACTAACGACTCCCAAACCGAATGGCTTTAGGGCGTTGGGTGTAAAGACATCCCCTAGGGCGTACTTACTCGAGTACCACCGGCCATGAAACTAAACAAGTCACGGTGTTTATTCAAGTTTCTATTTTTTTTTCATTTGGCAATTTTTCATTTCTTTTCTCATAATTTTTTTTCTTTCAGATAGCTCCCATATCTTCCCCCAAGCTTAGGTTTTAGTCTAATCTCAGTCCTACTACCAGTTCACTAAATTTTCGTCATTAAAATCTAATTTCTATTCAAGACGACAATTATGTGACTATTCGAACTGAGTTGACTAAATTAGTGTCTATTGTGCTAACCGGTGCAACAATGTCAACAGGTAAGGACTCATGCAAAGGTCTGAATATATATCAACATTCTAGTTATCATCATGTTTATGTTCATTATGTAAGTCCAGTCTCATCACAGGCTAAAGTCATTTCTCTCTACTGACATATGATTCAGACAATTCTAATCAACAACTTCTTTTTGGTCTTTTTACGATTTTTCAAAAAAAAATTCTCAATATTTAATAAACATAAAACTTAACTAGCTAATAAAACACAGAAAACTAATCTATTATGTTATACCAACCTATACTATTGATGCAATCATGCTAACAAAATTATGATGGTTAATAAACGCCCACCCCCAACTTAAACTAAGAAATGCCCTCATTGTGAAAACTATATAATCGAGGTGTCGAGGACTTCCCTGTTTAGTCAAGCATTCGGGCCGACCCCCTCCTCTGTGTCTGAGTTAGATGGTGGGTGTGGCGGGAGCGGCTGTGGGGTAGGGAACTGGAGTGGATCAGCGGCGGTGTTGAGGAGGGAGAAGGCCGCAGTAAGAACGGCATTAAAATTATTCTGTGTAGCGAACATATGATTTTGTCTCTCCGCCGTTAGGTTAATTCGTCGCTGAAGACGTCTAAACATAACGGTTATCGATGTGGACAATGCTTGTGCCTCCAGTTCCTCGTCGGACATCTGGTATTCCTCATCTCTGGCCTCATCTTCCTCCTCATTCACTTTTGAAACTATAAACCCGAGGCCACGAGGATGTGACGGTGCTCCCATCCATGTCTCAAATATGTTCATCAACTTAGAATCCAGAACCATCGAAGGTGGTTGAACTGGCTCATTCGGTGCCCAAATGACCCCTGCTTGTAAACACAACCCAATGATTAGGGATGGGCGTGGTAATCCTCCTGATATTCCTCCTTGCAAACACCGACGAATTGAGAAGTTAATGATTGTCCCAATATTTATGCTGAGTTCCTTGACAATTGCATACAATACTGAGATCTTTTCTTTAGTAATGTCGCTGGTGTGTGTTGATGGCAACAATCTCGAACATAGGAAAGAATACCAAACTTTCCCATACTTGTTCTGTAATACCCGATAATTTCCATATATTATTAAATAAATATATTAATGGAAATGAGAATTTATTTGAATATAAATGATTTTGTGTTATGAGATGAATTAATTCAATTATATATAATTGAATAATTATAATAATTGAGAAATTGGTGGAGTTTGTGATAAACTCGTTGATTGCCTTGTGTGGCACAGTGACGTAATATAACAATGATTATATTAATTTAAACGAACAATTAATCTATATTAATTGTTAATCGAAGAATATTAATTAACTGTTATAAAATACTAATGAGGATTGATTAATAATATGTGATTATTATTATTGCAAGAAACATAATAATAATGAGCAACGTGTTTATAAATATAATAAGATTTATATCAAAGTGATAATTAATCATATAAGGGTTAATTAAATTGTTATGGAGGTTAACAATTATATTGATTGATGTAGGATATGTGTATATTATTAATTAATATTCAATTTATAAGATGAGAAATTATATGTGCAAGCATGCGAATTAAATGTGTAGCATATATTAGCTGACTATGTATTATGTGAAGTGTAATATGACACTATTATATGGTAAGGCTTATTAAACCATGTGAGCTACTTGATTAATAACTTGTGTGACAATAAATATGTGGGTATACATTGTATAATATATCATGAACATATTGTAAACAATTAGTTTTAATAAAGGAGACAGTGTAATGTGTTAACATCTGATTAGATTATATCCGGTATTAACAAAATGTACATGGATTATACGTGTCAATTTACACTTACTACAGTATATGAATTATTGTGACATTTCAATTAAAGACCTAAGTGTCTAAATATGTGTGTGTATATAACCTAAGTATTAACACTAGTTTGTTTACAAATTGGAAATGCTGAGATTTTTATGCCTTGTCCCATATTAATAAGACACAAACCTTGTACACGTAAAACACTCATGAAGCTAGCCTACTCCTACCTTCTCAAACTCAGCATTCTAGCAAATCATGATATGGGGAGTGGGCACAACAGTGTTCTTCAACCACTCTACCAACTCTTCCTTAGCTGATATACAAAGCTTCAATCTAGTGGTTCAATTTAATGGACAATTGCATTGTCTGTGTAAGGATTCTTCTATAAATAGCAGCCATGTTTCTTCGTTTTCAATTTGCTGAGAGTTTGCATAAGTGGTGAGTGAAAGCAATATACATATATCAGTAGGAGAAGTTGGATTAGCAGCAAACTATATTTGAATCCTAGCAGAGGTATAATCCCTCTTCCTTTGTTCTTCATTTTCATTTTCTGTTTCCGAAGTTTCCTTCAAATTTTTGATTATGTCAAATTGGTTCATGATTGGTTTGTAGAACCCTTATATTGTTGTTATATGAACATACATACGTGATGGAACCACTATACAGCTTTCTTGACTTTCATTTCCATTGTTGCTCTGTAATTTCTGTAAAGCATCGAATTCGTGAAATTAGTTGGAGTTCATGAAATTGGGAATCGTTTGGGCGATTGACTATTATATAAGCATATATATGTGTTAGTAAGTTAAAAAGGTTAGTCTAATAGCATATGGGTATGTCGAGATCGATAAAATGGGAGGTTTTGGACCGATTTCGCTGCAGTCTGAACTGCAGGACCTGTCCCCACGCCGCAGCGCCGCAGCGCCGCAAACCGCGCCGCAGCCCCACCCACGTCGCAGCCCGCGCCGCAGCGCCACCCGCGCCACAGCGCTAGAATATGGCTGCTGTTGCCGCGCCGCAGCGCCGGCCTCTTTGTGCAGTTTTCTGCATTCTGCAACAAAACTGTTATATACCAATTGTTTGATTTTTTGTTTAAACAAGCATGGGAGCATGATTAATACATATATATAAACCTCATGAGGCAATGTAAGCATGTTTTAGTGTATTAGCATGCATGGTTAACCAAACGACATATAGTTTGAAAACAAACTTAAAGTTTCATAAACGAACGTTAACATATATAAAGCATGTTAATATTCTGATTTTTCAAGGCATGTCGGTATGAGGTAGAGATGTATGAAAGACATATTAAGTTATGTATATATGGTTCATAGTATGACAAGAGCCTGTTAGACCTCACTATTGAACATATCTAACAAAAATACAAGTTTTAATGGTTGATATTGACATGTAAAGACCATGTATACATTCTGACTTTTCGAGAATGTTTATAGGGCCTTGAAATGCATGAAAAGCATGTTAACTTGTGTATATGGGTTTCATAAGGAAGCATGAACATGATAGACCTTATTAATGAACTATACTAACAAAGTATAAGCTTTGAACGTGAACGTTGGTATGTTATGACGAGAATTAGAATCTGACATTTATGGACACATGTGATAGTACTCTTAGACTCATTCATGTGTCATGCATGTATATATACCATGATTAGTTGCCGTGATTAAAGTTTAGCATAAACAAAGCATGTTTTCAAGATAATAACAATGCTAGCTACATATATGAAATACGAGTACTCATGAGCATGACTAATACAAGTTATATGAATATCTTATGTGTTTAAAAGCGACCATGTTAGACCATATGAGTTCGTGTCCTTGAATGGCTTTAAGTATTAACTTAAGAACCTATACCATGTACGATTGGATTTGGAAAAGTTATACGAGCATGAAAGTATCCTTTAAATATGAATACATGCTACGTGATATTATATGATGTTACTTGAACCCGATTTTGACGGTTAACTTAAGGAGATGCCGTAACTTGCTAAAATGAAATATATTTAGTATTAATTGTGGTCTTATGTGATATTAATAATATGCAAGCATGTTTGCTAATTGTTGAGATCTTATATAATATGAGAATGCGTTTAAACTCTAAAGAAGGAACGTTAAGGATAGAAATTATATTCTATATAACTGTGTAGCTAGGTAAAACTTACCTTATGTGTTGATCGTATATTCAAAGAGAAAATGTGAAGTTAAATTATATGACTAATGAATATCATATATATACGTAACTTTATTATGATAGGAATTCGAAAGTGTTGATTGCTTTTCGTGGATAAACTACGCTAAAGGCAAGTTCTCTTACTTACACTCTTTTAAAGTGCAAGTATCCTAACCGACGCATTTACTTTATGCAAGGAAATCTATGATTGTGAAAGTTTCCTAACTTATACTCTTTTACTATGCAAGTATCCTATCTTGTGTATTGCGAACTAGTTTCCTATTTAATCGGTTGAATTGAATTAGCATACTTGAACTCTTATTTCATTAAAGCTATTATTCATGTTGAACTTAGTATTGTTCTTGAATATTGTGAAAGTGTTTATGCCATTTGATTCGGCTGGACTTATGTTATTGAAAAGCAACCCAAACTAATTGATTGGTGCGGGATCTTGTATTTGACTGAGAAGAACAACCTTCTTTGAAGGGAATATATAATTGTCGGAGAACCGACGTGCACACTTGAGTATGATTGATTGTTATGCATAACAAGGGTACTTTAGGCTGATCACCTGTTGTACCTGTTTTTGTTGGATTTTCAGTTTATTACTGTCAATTCTAGTAGAAATTCATAGTCCGTAGTGACTACTCAGTATTCAATTATTTGAAATCTTGAATTGACTTATTATTGAATCATATTGATATTATCCTGTCCTTAGCGACTGTTATTGAGAACTGTTGATATTCTTGTTATTCTTGAACTATCAAATCTTGCTATACCCTTTCGAGAATTGAGAATCTTATTATTCACCCTTATTGTATATTACTTGCTGGGCAATTTGTGCTCATTCTTGCTTTCCCTAAAACATTTCAGTTAAGGCAGAGCATGGCAAACCTTCGGGCATTGATAAGGGCAAGGACAAGGCTACCAACTAGCTTATGTCTGTTATGTTTCAAATATATTAATATTGTGTGAAGATGATGTAGTAAGACTGGATTTATTTATGTTTAAGCTTAAGTTAGATTATATAACAAGTCGTTAATTGATATTGCTATGTAATCTATTAAGTACTGTAGGTTGCGAGACTTGGGGGAATAATTATAATAAATCATTGTAAATTATTCTAGAATAGATTTTCCGCTGTGGTTGTGTGATATTTAGTTATCATTATTGCGATGTATTACCATGAGCACGTGATGAACCGAATTCGAGAGACCAAGTGGCGGTCCTGGAATTTGGGGGCGTCACATGTTCAACGTGGAGGTCGGGATGATTATACCTTTTTGACTGTCTTTTACCCAAATAGTGTCCGACTTGCATATTTCTTTAATAATCTGATCATAGTCTATCCCGGCATCTCGCATCTGAGTGTACTGACAAATAGCAGGTGGTGTGATATTGAAGAAGGCATTTATTGCCTTGGCATTGAAATCGACCATTTTGCCTCTTACAAAAGCTCTAAAGGGAGGGACGTTCACCGCATTCGCGTAGAATTCTTTCACTATTGCTACCGCTACTTGTTCAGGATATTGTGTGAAATAGTGCCAAAGTCGTTCATTGATTTGCCTGTACATTTTTCCATCCGCAGGGTCTGGTGTAAGTCCACGCTCTGGAATGAGGGCCATTGCCCGACACATAATCAAAACGTTCTGCAGCGGCCGCGTTTCAAAAATTTTTCTTGTCGAATGGTGGAACTGCGGCGGATGAGGACCCTTCCCCCTTTTGCTTTTTCTGTGGGCGTGGAGGCATGATGTTGTGGTCTGCAAACTTGAAGAATTGTTGAGGAATTGGTGTTCAGGACTTTCGTCAAACACTTGGTGGGCGTTCTGCACTTGGGTAGATGTTGAATGAAGTTTTTTACTCGTATTTTCCCAATTTTTGTTACTCCACCAAACAATCAATTAGAATAGCACAATGAATTCAGAAGCAATAATCCACTCCAAAACAGAATGTCCAAGTGGTCGTTTAACCCAATTGAACAATAACAACCATTACCTTAGTATGCCTTTTAGGTCGGATGTAGTGGAATTTATGATTGAGCCGTAATATTGAATGGCTGCACTGTCCTTGAATATCAAATTCATTGGGGGGTGGGGTTGTGAAGTGGCTGGAATAGTGGGTTAGTATTGGTTTAAGATGATGTGGGATGGGGTTTGGGATTTGGTGATGGAGATGTAGTGGGAGAAGGATTTAGGAGGGCTTAGAATTTATGGGTATGATATGTATAGTGGAGGTGTAATGTTAGTGGGATGGGGAGTGTATGGGGATGTAGTGGGTTACCGAATTACAGTTGCAGACTCCCGCCTCTCGGCCCCAGCGAGTACTTTGACTTATATATCTCCGCCCTTGCAGGAAATCTCTTTGTCTGGATTTTACAGGAGCCTCCCCGGTAGGATTTTTCAGCTGTGTTTACCTGCCCCAGCGGGGTCACGGCCTTACTCAGTTGCTTTTTTGCTGAGTTTAAGTTTCCTTTGCAATCATGGCTTAAGTGCACCCATCTCTTTCATTGTTGTGTTGCGGTTGAGGTTCTATTCTGAATATTTATGCCCTGTATTTTTGCTCACAAACCAATCAATCATTTCAGTAAAGTCCACTCTTTGTTCCTTTTGTTGTGATGATGTGCCTTCACTTGGATGCTTTGCTTTGTCATGCCTTGTAAATGTCCTATATTTTCGCACGCACAGCCTAAAATTTTGTTAGACATGTATTATGAAGACAATTTACCAAGTATGATACCATATTACAACTACATGATATAAATGTAAATAAAATAAAATAAAAATAACCGATGGGTTGCCTCCCATCGAGCGTTTAATTTTAAGTCGTTAGCCTGACTCCTTCTTAGTTTCATTTTGGTTTGGCCAACTCGACCGTGGTTGCTTGGCGATCAATTTTTCTGCCCCAGTAATGCTTTAACCGTTGACCGTTTACTTTAAATGTGTCAGTCGACTCCTTAGCGTATAATTCAACAGGCGCCATGCGGGAATACCATCTTTATTGTGAAATGGACCTGACCATCTAGATTTCAGCTTTCAGGGGAATAATTTCAACCATGAGTTGAATAACAGTACTGATTGACCTGGTTCAAACTGGCGGTGCATTCTTTTTTGATCATGCCATTTCTTCACCTTTACCTTGTACAACATTGCATTCTCATACGCATGTAGGTAAAATTCGTCTAGTTCGTTAAGTTGTAACAACCGCTTTTCACCTGCTGCTGACAAATTGAAATTCAGCTTTTTGATTGCCCAATAAGCTCGATGCTCGAGTTCTACCTGCAAGTGACATGCTTTCCCGTAGACGAGTTGATAGGGAGACATGCCTATCGGAGTCTTGTAGGCAGTCCGATATGCCCATAACGCATCGTCTAACTTCACTGACCAGTCCTTTCTATTTGGATTAACAACTTTTTGTAGTATTCTTTTGACATCCCGGTTAGACACCTCCACTTGTTCACTTATTTGTGGGTGATAGGCTGTAGCAATCCGATGTTTTACCCCATACTTTACCATGAGAGCTGTGAAGAATTTGTTACAGAAGTGACTTCCTTCATCACTGATGATTGCTCGTGGGGTTCCGAATCGATTGAATATATTCTTTTACAGGAACCTTAACACCACTTTCGCATCATTTGTCAATAATGCCACCGCTTCAACCCATTTCGAGACGTAATCTACAGCCAAGAGGATATAGAGGTTATTGAATGAAGACGGGAAGGGTCCCATAAAATCGATCCCCCATACATCAAACACTTTGACTTCCAAGATCATGTTTAATGGCATTTCATTCCATTTTGATATATTCCCCACTCTCTAACATTTGTCGCAATTCTTCACGCATTGATGTGTGTCTCTGAACAACGTGGGCCAGTATAATCCTAATTGAAGAACTTTTGCTGCTGTGCGATCAATCTCATAGTGTCCTCCATATGGTGATGCATGTCAAGCCTGCAGGATACTTTCCACTTCACTTTCCGATATACATCGCTGGATCATTTTATCAGCATATTGACGGAACAAGTATGGTTCTTCCCACATGTACCACTTTACATCATGTAAGAATTTTCTCTTTTGGTGACGAGACAAGTCTGGTGGGATGACGTTACTGACCACGTAATTAGCGAAGTCTGCATACCACGAAAACTCTCCGTTTAACGAAAATAGTTGCTCGTCAGGAAAAAACTCATGGATTGCTAACTTGTCTGTTTCATCCTTCTTTGGGATTTCAAGCCGTGAGAGATGATCGGCCACCTGGTTCTCTGTCCCCTTTCTATCCTTGATTTTGAGGTCAAATTCCTGTAGTAGCAACACCCAATGGATAAGCCTTGGTTTTGCGTCTTTCTTCTCAACTAAATACCTGATAGCTGAGTGGTTAGTGTACACCACCACCTTAGTTCCCACCAAGTACGAACGGAACTTGTCAAAGGTATAAACAACTGCAAGCAGTTCCTTTTTCGTGGTAATGTAGTTTAACTGTGCATCCGTCAGAGTCTTGCTTTCATAGTAAATGGCATGGAAGATTTTCTCCTATCTTTGTCCCAATACTGCTCCAACTGCAAAATCACTTGCATCACATATAAGTTCGAATGGCTTTGTCCAATCAGGTGCTATGATTATTGGGGCCGTGGTCAACTTCTTCTTCAACTGCTCAAAAGCCACTCGACAGTCTTCATCAAATTTGAATGGGACATCTTTTTCCAATAGACTGCAGAGTGGTTTAGTGATTTTTGAGAAGTCCTTGATAAACCGTCAATAGAATCCAGCATGACCGAGAAAACTCCGAATACCCTTTACCGATGTAGGCGGTGGCAGATTTTCAATTGCTTCCAGCTTTGCTCGATCGACTTCCAACCCTTTTCCTGAGACTTTGTGGCCAAGAATTATCCCTTCTTGGACCATAAAGTGCCACTTCTCCCAATTGAGCACTAGGTTCGTTTCCACATACCTCTTCAAAACTAATACCAAATTTTTGAGGCATCTATCAAATGACTCCCCAAATACGGAGAAGTCATCTATAAAGACCTCAACACTTTGCTCCACCATATCTAAAAATATCGCCATCATGCACCGCTAAAATGTAGCCGGTGCGTTGCATAGTCCAAATGACATCCTTCTAAAGGCAAAGGTGCTATAGGGACACGTGAACGTCGTCTTTTCTTGATCCTCCGATGCGATGATGACCTGGTTGTATCCTGAATACCCGTCCAATAAGCAGTAATATTCATGTCCCGCTAATTTGTCCAACATATGATCAATAAAAGGCAAGGGGAAATGATCCTTTCTAGTTGCCTTATTCAATCTTCTATAGTCCAGGCAGACTCTCTAGCCGGTCACTGTTCTTGTCGGTATCAAATCATTATTTTCGTTCTTCACCACTGCCATACCACCCTTTTTTGGCACACATTGGACCGGGCTCACCCATGTACTGTCTGAAATTGGGTAGATGATGCCTGCGTCTAGCCATTTTAAGATCTCTTTCTTCACCACTTCTTTCATTATAGGATTTAGCCGCCTCTGTTGTTCTACAGTGGGCTTGCTGTCTCCTCTATCAGGATCTTATGCATACAAAATGATGGACTGATCCCTTTAATGTCGGCGATGGTCCATCTAATAGCCGATTTATGTTCCCTTAATTCTCTCAGCATCCTACTTTCCTGCATTGGGTTAAGTGCAGATGCAATAATAACAGGTAAAGTAGATGAATCACCTAAAAATGCATACCTGAGGTGATCAGGTAAGGGCTTAAGTTCAAGCTTAGGTGGTTCCTGGAGAGATGGCTTTATCTTTTCTGATAAGGCTCCTTCCATTTCCAAAGGTTCAACTAGTGGTGTGAATCTATTTGCCCTTGGATTGGCTTCCAACAGCTATATATATTCTATTATTTTGGCATCCTCCTCATCACACTCTTCCATCAATGCTAATTCTAGTGGATCAGTATTTAGTATCCGAAGTTGTTCCTCATCCACCACTGTGTCTATTGTATCCACCCGGTAACATTCCTCATCTTCCTTGGAAAAGTTCATTGCCTTGAATACATTAAAGGTGACTTGTTGATCGTGCACCCTCATGGTTAACTCTCATTTCTGCACGTCGATGAGTGTATTACCTGTAGCCAAGAATGGTCCTCCAAGGATTATTGGAATTTCCTTATCTTCTTCAAAATCAAGGATGATGAAATTTGCTGGGAAGAGTAATTTGTCCACTTTCACCAAGATTACTTTGACAATTCCCCGAGGATAAGTTATTGATCTATTCGCCAACTGTAGGGAGATATTGGTGGGTTTAGGTGCTGGTAACCCTAGCTGAGTGTAAACTTATAATGGCATCAGGTTAATGCTGGCGCCTAAATCACAAAGGCATTTGTTGAAGGTTACACTTCCTATAGTGCATGGAATGGTGAAGTTACTCGGATCCTTCAACTTTGGTGGAAGCTTCTTTTGCAGAATCGCACTACATTCTTCTGTCAGCGCCACAGTTTCGAAGTCCTCTAGTCTTTTTTTCTTTGAAAGAATATCTTTCATAAATTTGGCATAACTGGGCATCTGCTCTAATGCCTCCGCAAATGGTATATTTATATGCAGCTTCTTGAACACTTCCAGGAATTTTGTGAACTGTTGCTGTAGTTTTTGTTTGTGGAGTCTTTGTGGAAATGGCGGTGGGGGGTAAACTACTGGTGTAACCACTTGTTCCTTTTCTGCTGGTTTTTCTCCTACCTCTCTTTCCACTGTTTGTTCCTTACTGGTTTCAGCTTGCTCTTCAGCTACCGGCTTCTCCAAATCTAACTCCTCTAACTGTTTTCCATTCCTGAGTGTCACCGCTTGACATTGCTCATGTCCTCCCTTCGTATTCTTCTCTGTGTCGCTAGGCAACGATCCCTGGGGCCGATTATTCAGTGCACTTGCTATCTGTCCCATTTAAATCATTAGATTCTTCATGTCCACCGCAAGAGCCTTCGTCTCTTTCCTCGCCACTTCATTTTCTGTTCTGACTCTGGCTATAGCTTCTTCCCAACCAAGCTCTTCATCCTGTTGTGGTGCTGCATGGTGCTGCGGATTCTGAAAACCAGGAGGGTATGGTTGTCGTGGAGCCTGTTGCTGGTTCTGTGTGTTGTTCCATGAGAAGTTCGGGTAGTTTCTGTTCCCTTGATTATATGTATTCTGATATGTGTTGGCTGATCTGTTATAGCTACCCACATAATTAACTGCAGTTGGGTTAATTGCGCACTGTTCAATCAGATGTTCTCCTGCATAAAGTTCGCATATGGCTGCTACCTGCTACATGTTTCCCTTTGTCATGGTCTCAATACTCTTTTGTAACGATGCCAGTTGTGCTAATATAGCTGCCGAAGTATCCACTTGCAGAACACCCGCTACTATGGGCTGAGTCAATCTTTCAGTTGGCCATTGGTACCCATTTGAAGCCATCGTTTCTATCAATGCCAATCTGTCCTCATATTTCTTCGCAAAAAACGCTCCCTGTGAAGCTGCATCTATGCTAGACCGTATCTGACTCGATACTCCATTGTAAAAATTACTCAGCTATATCCAGGGTGGGAATCTGTGATTTGGGCACTTTCTCAACAACTCCTTGTACCTTTCCCATGCTTCATAAAGTGGCTCACCTTGGTATTGTGCAAATGAAGATATCTCCATCCTTATCTTATGTGTCTTCGATGGTGGGAAGAACTTAGCCAAAAATTTCTGTGCTAGATCATTCCATGTCGTAATTGACCCTGGTGGTTCAAAATGTAGCCAAGCCTTCGCCTTGTCTCTGAGCGAGAATGGAAATAACCTCAACTTGAGCGCATCGTCTGACACTCCATTGCACTTGAAAGTGTCGCAGATTTCAATGAAACTGAAGATATGATCATTCGGATCATCATTCGGAAGACCCCCAAACTAACAAGTATTCTGCACCATTTGTATTGCTCCAGGCTTAATCTCAAAATTATTTGCATTGATTGTTAGCCTGGCTATACTTGAATGGATTTGTAAGATCTTTGGTATATCATAGTCCTTCATTGGTTTGTCTTCCTGTTGTTGTTCTGCCATATTTGTTCTGGGTATTTCAAATTCCTCTCGATTCTTTGCAATCCACCTAGTTAACCCCCGAAACCTTTTGTCGATATTGTCCTCAAAGGGCAACAACTCTGGCTTCTTCGATCTAGTTTGCATGCACTAATCGAAAGTACCTGAAATAACCAAACACACACAAATGAGAATAAATATATATATGTTTAATTAAAACTGATCTACTTAAATCGATATTGTAAGTAATAAACGTAATTACTGTCCCCGGCAACGGCGCCAAAAACTTGTTGGGTATTTTCTACGCGCAACACGCAAGTGTACGTGGTCAACAAGTAACACAATGATAAATCAAAGATCGTACCCACAGAGACAATAATTACTATTTAATCGAACAAGTACCAATTTTAGAGTATTTCAACTTTATCAAACTATCAGTAAAAAGATATTTTCTTCTATAACTAAATTAATAATGAAAGCAATCGCACACTCAATCGAGATTTTAACAAGTTTGAGAGAATTAAGCCTATAACTTCACTTATTATTTTACTTCAGATAATATCCTTTTTCCCCAGTTTATTTCAATTACCCCCAAGTTATTAATCAAAAACACTAATGTAGATAAAACCACCTCACGATGCATAATATTCGTACTCAGTTGTATCCACATATGATAGATTCAAACAAGACATCCTAATTAACTAATTCACTATATTTCTATGTGAATTACAATTAATCAGAATTTAGTACCAAGTTCTCTTTCAGATTACATATGGCGTAAAGGAATACATCTATCCTAAACACGAATCACGAATTCCATCTATGCAGAATTCACGAACATATGTCACTATGGCCAGTTCTAATATCGTATATTCCTTCACAAGTTCATAAGAAATAACAGAATAATCGTTGATCAGGAAATTATATAAATGAATCACACACATAGTGAATAACCTGGAAATAACCTCTATAAACTGAATTTAAAAATAATTAATCATCCATTACATAATAAGATCCGTCATAGGCTTAAATAAATAATTAGTTCATAACGAATGAACTAAAATCCAAAATCTACAAAGTATTAATCTTAACGAATACAAAGAGAATATGAATTGATAAAGATAGGAATATAAAACTCCTGTCGTTACTATCTCCAATTTTCTTCGCGTTCATCCGATCATGCTCCGCTTCAATTCTCATCTTCCGGTTTTAGATCCTAGAATTTCTTGCCTTCTTTTAATGGCTAGTAGGTAATTTCTTTATATGTTATATCAATCCTTATATATCCCAACAATTGCAGCCCTCCATTAGATCCCCCTCATAAACTCGCACCGCATCCAACTCAAAGTAGGACAACTCATTGCTTCCGCGCCTCCCCGCCCAGGAGGGGAGTTCCCTTACTAATCACCCGCTCCGGTGGGTGTATCCTCTATCCAGCCGACTTTATGTGCTACTGATTGCTCAAATTGCATGGCTGCTGCTCCACTCCAACAATCTGTGCCTTGCTCAGTTCTCCTTGCACCAACAGCCCTTGCTCACGTGGCTGAGCACCCACTAATGGTTCACATGTATAAGTTGCAAGGATATGTGGGCTCCTCCAATTACCACCTTAATTTCTTATTACACCTCCCAAGCTGCTTCATAGTGCTTCATGATGTGGCCCACTTGCCTACTCATGAATTACATGGTTGCTCCAATTAAAAGGATGGTATATAAATACTATAGTACTTAACCCACTTATTACTTCCTGCTTCCGTGATCTACTCTCAACATGGGCTGCTCCACATGCATGGATCGGATCATGTGCTGCACGGCTGGCCCACTTGCTTGCTCATGTTAATTCCATTTTATCTCCAATTTATTTCCAATCATCACGGAACTCTTCAATTGTACCTAAAATAAACATACAGGAATTATGAGTATATGTAGGTACAGAATAAAAAGAATAAGCATTAAAGAATAGACATATAATATGCAATTTTGTCCTTTAAACCTATTCTCGCCTCCATTTCATTATTTGCACATAATTGTATACACCCAGTAGAAATGATAGGGAAAAGTACTCGAAAACATGCAAAATCAAGCTATAACGACTACCAATTCGTAGGTATAAAACCCACTCATCAATGCACAAGTCATTCTCTCTTTATATCATGCTATGTCTCTAGAATGGAAAAAAAGTCAGCCCACTGCCGCCTCCCCGCCCCAGCAGGGGTATTCTACCCTAAGGCCCCGCTCTAGCGGGGTCCATTACTGTCCAGCCCCTTGATTTGCATGCTGCCCACTTTGTGCTATCCTATTTTGCTTGTTCATGCTGATTTCGTGGCAGCTACTACTTGTCTCAAATCTGTGAGCTGCTAGGGGCTGCTTCATTTGTAATGCTTCAATTTGTGAAGCATGTGTGGCCCACTTGCAAATGAGGATTGCATGTAGAATGCTGGGCTGCTTCAGTTCAAAAACCAAGCCATGGCCCACTTGATAATTATCTTTCTTACATGATCCGTTGGTCCATTAATTTTTGAATTGGGCCAACCCACTTGGTCCCGAATTAAGTTTGTCCTATTTCAATATTTTAGCTCCAAATTCTCATTTTACGCCACTTTCGTACCCATTCTGTTACCTGCACACAAGAGTATAAACCACGTAAAAATGATAGGAAAATTACTTGAAAACAATAAGAATCAAGCTGTAACGAATACCAATGAGTAGGTACAAAATCCACTTATCAAATACACCCAAAATTGAGACTTTACTTGTCCTCAAGCAAACACACAAATTAAACAAATTCATTCTCTAGCAATGATCCACTCAAGCAATGAATCAATATGAATTTGAACAATGGCCTCAAAGGTTACAACAAATGATAACCCAAAGAAAAATTTAAAACAATGCCATGTCTAAAATTTCAACAACTTTCATTAGTTCCACATCTACTCATGATCCTTTAAGTGCGTGTATGCATCCAACTGTTCAAACTAGTCATGATTGATATAAGATCAACCAACACTCATAAAAGATTTTCAAAAACAACTCTCAAAACTTCTTATCACATCAATCGCCGCTAATAAAGACAAAGCACAAATTTTTTTCTTGAGGATCAAACGGATATTTAAACATTTAAGCACATATGAACCCTTCCCAAGTATTTCAAAAATACATCTGTTCTATTTGTTTAGTTAGTGCGTTTTACGCTCTATCTCACTTTCCATTTCCATTTAAACGAGTGCGTTTTACGCTCCATCTCGTGCCTGTGTTTATGGGGAGTGCGTTTTACACTCCATGTCAACCCACCACAAGATTCAATTATTCACTCGAGAAGGTACCAATTTTTTTTTCAAAAATACCCCAAGATTTCCCCCAAACTTATGTGAGTGCCTAATTTTCACTTTGAATGATGCTCACATAAGATTTCTCAAGTTGCAATGGTATCTTTCATAAGCATTTAGCCAAAAAAATTCAATCCCAATTGGCTAAAAAAATGGATGTGTAAAAATTTTCAAACTTTCACAAGTAGTGTGAAACCAACTAATTAGTTGAAATATAGACTAAGCATGCTCATTAATTCTCCAAGAGTTAAAAACTCATTAACCACCCACTTATCATTGGCCAAAAATCAAATTTTCATCAAAACATTGCCCAAGTAAATACCATACTAAATACCCCCAAACTTAAAACAGACATTGTCCTCAATGGCTAAAATAGGAAAAATTAAAGTAAAGGACTTCACTTAAAATATAGCAATGTTCCTCCTTATCTGCTAAGTCTAAAGAATAGGCTAGGCACATTGGATTGAATCGGGCACCACACTTGAGTTGGACTTGACTAACCTGTGAACATGATAGAAGCAAGTTTAATAAATCCTAAAAAAATGAAAAATCTATCAAATAATATGAAACCGAAAAAAACTAAAACTAAAAATTAAACTTGGGTTGCCTCCCAATAAGCGCTTGATTTATAGTCCTTCAGCCGGACTTTGTCTGGTCAACGCTAGCCAATTCCTCTTCGGAAGTTGAGAAACCCTCCATCCATCAGTAGGAAATAATCCTTTGGGAGGTTCCCACAAGCGATGGCCAATGCATCAAAGTCACCTAGCATGCTCTGATTCGGTATGATCTCAATCAAGAACGTCCCACAACTAGGTGTTTCTCCATTGTGTATGTGATCACTTTGGGGCTTGGAAGTTGTCAAACACAATGGGAATTTCGTCTATCTTCTCTTTCTCGTCCCACCATGGCTTCAAAATTGTACTCGCTCTTATGTCATAAAGAGCTTCGCCGACGACATGATTACCAAGCGGGCATGGTTTTGCAAATCTGATTGACTCTTTGATCTTTGGTGGAGACCCATTTAGATCTTCGTCGACCTTTATTTCATTATCCCCATTTGTCTCCTCTCTTTCGATATCTTGTGGCTCATCCAGTCCTAGATTTGGTTCGGGTTCTCCGTCTGTTTCTGTGACGCCCCCAAATTCGGACCGCCACTTGGTCACTCGAATTCGGTTCATCACGTGCTCAAGGTAATACAATAATAACTAAAATCACACATTCACAGCGGAAGATCTAATCTAGAATAATTTACAATGATTTATTATAATTATTCTCCCAAGTCTCACAACCTACAGTACTTAATAGATTACATAATAATATCAAATAACGACTTATTACATAGTCTAACTTAAGCTTAAACATAGTCCGAAGACAGTCTTAATACAATCATTAAAATATTTAAAACATAAAGGAACAAGCTAGTTGGTAGGCCTTGCCCTTGCCCTTATCAACACTCGAAGGTTCGCCATGCTCCGCCTTCACTGAATAGTTTTAGGGAAGGCAAGAATGAGCACAAATTGCTCAGTAAGTAATATACAATAAGGGTGATGAGTATTATATCACGAGTTTGAAATATCAAAGTATAATCTCTAAGATAATTCAGAATTCAGAATATGAACAACGAATATCAACAATTCTCGAAATCAAATATTTGGAATATGAAATTCAATATAGATTAACAGATATATATGAGTTCAAAGGCTATCAATGTATCCAACTGGATAAAATAATTTATACTGAGTAGTCACTAAGGACTATCGAACATCTACTAGAATCATCAATATTAAACTGATAACCGAAAAGAAAAAAGTATGATAGATGATCAGTCTACAATACTCTATGTTATGCATAACACCATAGTAATATTCACGCTTGTGTTGGGGCTTCCAACAATATACACTCCCCTTACCATAAGGGTTGTTCAACTCAGTTTTTAAGATTTTCGCACCAGTTAATTGGTTTGGACAGTTTTATAAACATGCATATAGTCTAGTCGAATCAAATGGCATAGACACTTTCATAATATTCAAGAACAATACCAAGTTCAACATAAATAATAGCATTCATAAGACTTAATGAAATAAGAGTTAAAGTTAGAGAACTTGCACAATAAAAGTAGGGTTCAGATACTTGCAAATAATATAAGAATGGGTTTAAGAAAACTTTCCTTTAGCGTAGTCTATCCACGTAAAGTAATTCAACACTTTTAAATCCCTATCGTAATATAATTACGTACATATATATGATATCCATTAGTCATATAATTTAATATCATATCTTATCTTCGGATATACGATTAACACATAAGCTAAGTTTTAACCTAGCAACACAGTTATACCATATATAGTATCATATTAATATAACTTTTATCCTTAACGTTCCTCCTTTAGAGTTTAATATATTCTCATATCATTAATATCACATAAGATCACAACAAATAGCAAACATACTCTTTTTAGCACGTTATAGCATTATTGTAAGTTAACCGTCAATTGGATTCAAGTATCACATAACATATGATATCACATAGTATGTATATTTATTAAAGGATACTTTCATTCTTGTTCAACCTTTCCTCGTTTCAAATATACGTGATATAGATTCTAGTCAATACTTTTAATAACTTTAAGCCATTCAAGGTCATGAAATTACAAAGTCTAACATGCTCACCTTGTAAACATATAAGGTAGTCATATAACTCATATTAGGCATGCTTATGAGTATTCACATTGCATACACGTAACTATCATAGTTATTAGTTTGAAAAACATGCTTCATTTAGACTTAACTTGATTTCATGGCATCTAGTATGGTAGGCATACATGTATGATACATTAGTGAGTCTAAGATTACTATCAAACATGTTCAAAATTATCAGATTCTACTCTCAAAGTAGTATGTTAAGGTTCATGTTCAAAGTTCGTATTTTCCTTCGTAAAGCTTACTAATAAGTCCAACATGTTCATGTTTCCTTACGAATCGTATAAACACAAGTTAACGGGTCATTCATGCATTTCTAAGTCATCTAAACATGCTCGCAAAATCAGAATGTGTATATGGTATTTACATGTCAATGTCCACCTTCAAAACTTACATTTTCGTTAGAAATGTTCACTAACGAGGTTTGACATCCTCATGTTATACTATGAAACATATATACGCAAGTCAACATGCATTTCATGTGTTTCTAGGTGGTACTAACATATCTTAAAAGTCAGAATACCAGTGTGGTATTTATATACCAAAGTCCCTTTTTAAAACTCTAAGTTCATTTCGTTAACCATATGCTTTTCGTTAACCATACATGCTAATATAGTAAAACATGCTTACATTGCCTCAATATATTCATATATATATATATATATATATATGTATTAATCTTGCTTCCATGCTTGTTTAAACCAAATCAAACAATTAGTACATAACAGTTTTGCAACAGGGTACCGGCGCAACTGCGCCGCATCCCAGGCTTAAACTGGCGCAGCTGCGCCATTACTGGTTCACACCAGACATCAGGCAGCTACGGCAGAAACTAAGCCCAATCACAAAAAATTCTTCATAATTTCGATTATAACTAATCAGCATTGTATTATCAATATGTTTACAAGCTAATATAGCAACTAATTAACATTATCAAATTGCAAAATCATGAGGCTCATGCTTAATTCAAGAATCAAAAATTTGACAGTGAACATAAATGAAGAACAATGGAAGATGGATTATACCTCTGCTAGAATCCAAATAGAACTTGTTGCTAATCCAAACTTCTTCTACTGATATATGTATATTGCTTTCACTCACTACTTATGCAAACTCTCAGCAAATTGAAAATGAAGAAACATGGCTGCTATTTATAGAAGAATCCTTACACAGACAATGCAATTATTCTTCAATTTAAACCAACGAGATATAGGATTGCATGGTGGTTAATATAGAGTAGGTAATTAGTTGTTGGATTCATCATGAATCCCACATCCTTGTCCATCTTTTCTATGAGGCTATGAAAGTTTTTATTGAGTTTAAGGAATATAGGCTTTAGTCTTCATAATGCTATGCACGTGAAGGAGAAGAAGAGTGACTATTATATTGGGACAAGGCAAATAATCTCAGCATTTGAAAATGAACTACATGCTACACTTGTATTACAATACACATACCATATACTTATGTTATGTATTATATGTACTTTAAGTCAAAATGAAATGTCACAATGTAATTCTCATAATGTAGTAAGTGCAAATTGGCACACATATAATTCATGTATATTTATCTTACCGGTATAATTTAATCGGATGTTATCACATTAAATTCTATAATCAGCAATTGATTACAATATATTCATATTATTTTAATGTATACTTACATACATATTGTATCATAGGCATCATGATGTATTCATAACATATAGTTTCAATATGTACAATCATATAATATAGTTTAAATATACTTGCATTGTTACACTTAAGTGTTTCTCTACACTAGATAATATAATTGTATTCCATATACTTTATATTATTAATTATTGCATGCTTTTACATAACAATTAATATAATCTTATTATATTAATAACTTACTTACTTGCTTTATTATTCATAATGTCAAATAAAAAATTATTCATCTTACCAATTAATTACTGATAATATTAATTAATCTATTCCTCATTGATTATTAATTTCCATAATAATTAACTAACATTTACATGATTAATTATCATGCTAAATAAATATAAATCTTATAATATTTATAACCAATATACTTATTACTATGCTTTTACTAGCAATAATAATAATTCAACATACCAACAATTAATATAGATTAATTGTTTAATGATTTCTTCGCTAATTAATATCATCATTGATATTTCCCATCACGCTGCCTGTGACGCCCCCAAATCCACGTTCCTTCGAAACCTCGGATTCGGTGCAGTCACGATACTACTATCGTCAAACTATTACATCTTTTAATCATTACTAAAAGAATATAACTTGTTTTATTACAATTTAGAATATAAATTCTATTCATATCCAAGATCTCGTCTTTACATCATATTCGATATTACTAAAATACGGAATAATTTAAACTTTTCAATATCCTTTGAATAAAAAATCTTTTTATTGATTCCATAACTTTGATACCAATTACAAATCTTGAATCAACTATATAATATGATTCCTTCTTATCTGAGTTATCGTATAAACATTTACAACTCAACTCGATATCCTCTATGTATTAATTAATACATTCTTACAATACAACAAGTATTAAACAGTGTAAGCAACTATCGAGTACATCATCTAGAATCTAAATATGGTCCAGACAATAATCTAAGTAATATTCTTCAATGCGATACTATCTATCTTTATCAATCAAGAACACGAAATCTTTACCGTGAATCCTTAACCTGCAAAAGTGGTTATTTGCAAGAGTGAGCTCGACAGCTCAGCAATTCTAACAGTCCTCATGCATCACATAGCATATAACATCATACTCAGTTCATGCATTTATAAATAGTTTATATTTACTACGCATGTTACTTTTCACATAACAAGTATATCATCAACGATCAACTTTCAATCTCATTTATATCTCATATACAGTTCATATATAAGTTCACATTATCACAGCATAATATAATTCAACTAACAGTTATTGAATTCATATATCAAATAGGAACTGAAAGACTTGCCTGATTCGTAGTTTAACAACTACGACTTAACTTCTTAAAGATATTTGCGCTTCGTGTAATCCTACACAGTTATATAATCATGGATTCATATCCATTAGTCATACATTCATACATTCACAATATAATAATAAGTATTACATTGTTTTCTATATTGGTTCTTAAAACCTTGTTTCACTTTCTTAACATACTCCTATAATAGCTAGTATAGGTATACTTTTAATATTAACATTCATACACCTTTACTCGACTCGCTATGTGTTCGACACATATTTAAAGCTCATAGATACAAGATCTATATTGCTTTCATGTTTCTCAAACCTTATCGAAACCATTACATTCAAACTTTTCTAAGTTTCACCTTTCAAAATCCTTGTCATATTTTAAACTAGACATGCAAGGTTATTATGTTTATCATATAGTCATAAACCAGTAGGGGTCAGACCATGATTTGCAGTTTAAGTAATAATACAAGTCTACTACAAAATCAAGAACAAACAGACTGCACAAATCCGGAAAACAGGATGGCGCAGCTGCGCAGTTATTGGCCTTAAGAGTGGCGCAGCTGCGCCACTCACTAGTCAAACCAGAAATGACCTTTCATTCTGCTGGACAACCCGAGGTCATTCACTAGCATTCAGATTACTGATATCCATTACGTACCTATATCTATAGGGTCATTAACTCAAGTTTGAAACCTAGCATGCACATTCAAATCTAATTCAAAGTTACATGGTTTTCATGTCGGACTTTCATATACCTTAAGTAATTCAAGTCCATACTTCAAGGCCAACTACTAAGGTCATATTATCACATAAAGAGGCTAAACAATACTAAGTAGGCATGCTCGTGCTAATACTACACATGTATACCTAATCACATAGTTTATGCTTTAAAATTTTATTTCTTGAATACGTGTGCATAGGTGATATCCATGCTCCATCAAATGATGCTCATGTCAACATGTCTATAGGCATAATGACATCCTAATGCATATGCTTGCATGATCACAACATAATTCATATGGTAATTGTTGTCCTTAGCTTTTCATTGAAAATCACACTAAGTCAACAAGGAATCATAGTACATGCATGGCATCTATATGTATTTCATATACACTAGAAACTCATATTTAAACCACATAAATATTCTCAAATGGTCAGAATCTAAAAGACATTAGTCTTGGTTAAGTTCGTTTTCGAAAGTCTTAAGTTTATTATTTCGAAAATTGTCTTAACTTCTAATACTAGTGTACGGTTAATAATTTAAGCATGCATTTCATGTCAATATAACCAATACTATCATGTTTAAAATATCAGATTATATACATATTACATATGTGTCCAAGTTCACAATCGAAACTATAAGTTTCATTTCAAAACTATAAGTTTTTCTTCAATCGTGTGTACTAATATCGTTACACATGCTCATTTCATATCAAGGTAATCATATATGTATGTTATCTATGTCCACATGCTTGTTCTAATTATATATCTCATGCTAGCACTTAACAGTACTTAACAAACAACAGAAACTGGGACAGGGGACGGGCGCAGCTGCGCTGCGCCTTAGTTATAAATCGGCGCAGCTGCGCCGTGTCTGGTTCATGCCAAAGAGCAGCCTGCTTCGGCAGTTTTCCAGCCCAAACACAGAAACTTAATACGAACTTGATTCTAATCAGCCATATGACAGTCTAAACATATGTATAAGCTAGTATAGCAACTAAGAGCAATTAACAAACATTGCTTGATCACATAATCATGGATTCCATACTCAATTCTAAAACCGAAAAATTGACAGTAAAATATAAATGAAGAACAATGAAGGAGGGATTATACCTCTGTCAACATTCAATTAGAACTTGCTAATCCTCACTTCCTCTACTAATATGTATACAAGTATCCACCCTCTATATGCTCTCAGCTTAAGCAATTCTCAGCAATTGAAATAGAGAAGGAAGAGAGTTCCTTATATAGGCAAATGGATATCCAGACAACTCAATTACCTTCCAAATTAATTCAAAGGATTGCAAGAAAGCTCAATGGATAAGAAAGAGTTGGTGAGAGTTGGTAAATCTCATCATGAATCCCACACCCTTTGCAATTATTAGCTAGCTTGTGATGAAATTGAGAAGAGTAGAGTAGCCATGTGGGTTCACGTGAAGAAGAAATGGGCACTCAATGTTGGACAAGGAGAGAACTCAGCAACTTGTTTTCCCACATACTAATGTTATATATGTATACATATAGTATATACTTAGGCTATATATATTTATTCCATATATATTTAAGTTATACACATTCCCTTTTATATAACTTAAGTTATAAATTAATGTGTCACAATGTAGTCCCAATAATACTATCGTGTAGTAAATTTTAACTTGCACATATAAATTCATGTACATTTCATTCTACCGGATATAATTCTATCGGGTATCATCACAGTGTATTGTCTCCTTTATTATTAAATTTTATTAATTCAATAATTGTTTGCTATATATTCATGATATATTATTTTATTGTATACTTAATATACACATTGTCACACCCACATTTCATGTACCTATTACAACTCAATAACTTTACTATATAGTTTATATTCATATATAACATAGTCGCATTGCACTTTATACTTCGCATAACATATAGTTAACTATCATACGTTATACTTTAATATCGCATGGTTGCACATAGAAATTAATAAATTACTTATCTTATCAATTAATTAATAATAATATTAATTAATCCATTTCTCATTAATCCATGGAATTATAAGTCACACGCTAATTGATTAACACTTTATATGATTTATTATCACGTTAAATAAATATAAATCTTTTTATATTTATAAATCATTTACTCATTAATCATATTATCAAATAATTACTTGATAATAGTATATTGTTCATAACAATAATTAATATTATAAGACAACTTATCTCATCACAAATCCGATTATACTTATAATCGATTTCCTTATTATTATACTATCATTAGCCATAATAATTTAACATACTGTCATAATAATAATTAACAATTAATTTAGATTAATTGTTTAATTAATAATTCCTCCATCATTAAATTAGTCAATTCATTACCGAATCTATTATTGTGCCACACAAGGCATCTCTCACAAGCTCAATCTTAAGCTTATCATTATTCTCATCACTTACTCATTTCTCACCACATTACTACTTATAACCTGTTCAATTAAATTAGAACTATTAAATCCAAGGTCCACATATAAATATTTTACAAATCGAATATTCAAATATTATATATAACCTTTACGGAAATATAATAACTCAAGCTATTAAAATGTTAAATTACTTCAATTAATTATACTTATAATAAGTATAACCTTTACGCTTATAATAATTAATATATATACTCTATTAAATATTTAACTAATAATATTCACGATCAAATAATAACTTAAGTTATTTAATATATATAAATAACTTAGTTTCCTTTCATTAATTAAACTCCCTTGAAAAATACATTAGAAATTATGTATTTTGCCATAACATAAATATTATGTTTTCTCCGAATAAAGACATTCATTATTAGAAAATAATTTACTTATTGTCTCAAGACAATATTCTTAATATAATTTCAAATAACTATATGTACGACACATGTACATATATTATATATAGTAAATAGATAATAAGTTTATTCTCTATTATAAGAAATTATTTCTATCAATTTATTTACATATAGCAAATATGTAATATATCTATCATATTAATCAATCACACCTTATACAAAATATATAAGGTAATGTTACTATTCAAAAATAACATTTCCTCCTTTTATTAAAATAATTCAATATTAAAAATTATTTTAATATCCTTTATTAGAAAAATCATATCTCTTTCTTTTCTATAAATTGTTCCCAAAATAATTTCTTCAAATATTCATTTAAAGATATAATGATTTCCATCTCCCTTTAATAACGTATATATATATATATATATATATATATATATATATATATATATATATTTAACGTTATTCGTACATTAGACTTTCTCACATATTACTATTCTAAGTAATATATATAAAAGTACCAACTATAATTACATATTCAACACACATATTAATTCACTCCTTTACTTAAGTAAATTAAACACTGTACTATATCATCATAGTTAATTAAGGTTCAATACTCTCATTATATTATTCCATAATATAACTCCCAACTTAAATTAACTAATATTTATTCTTATTAGTTAATTCCTTAACTAACTCATGCTTCACTATCCAAACCTATTCATGGATAGCTTAAGTGCTATTAATAACCTATATTATAAACATACTAGTTATTAATACATACACAAGAATATGGTGATTATACATTAAGGATATTTAATGTCACCAACTTACTATGATAAAATAATTCTATAAATTATTTAATATCGATAGGAATTTATCCACCTCCTTTATCTCAACTGGATCGTCTCTACGATAAGTAACAAATATATATTAATAATATATTTATAAATCACAAAAACACATCTTACATAGTCCATATTATCCTATGTAATATAATACCACATACCTCATATCACATATCACATATATATATTATTATTCGAACCCATCTCACAGTTTAAGAATTTTATTTATTAAATCCTTATTTAATAATATCTGAAAATTCGGGTTCTTACATCCTCTCCCCCTTATAAGGATTCCGTCCTCGGAATCACCGAAACTTCCTCTACTCGGTGCTATTCCGAATATTACATATTCTTTAGAATAATTTTATCCATTCTTTTTTTCAGAAGTTTTATTATTATAACTTTCTCAATTGCATTCTATCACTTTCTCCTTTCTAAGGAACATTCTACTTACTACATTCATCCTTCAGAAGAATAAGAATCTTCCACGATTTTTCAATAATCGGGAAGTAGTATGAATAACTCAGATTCCAAATTTATACTGAGGGGTCACAAGACCGTGAACTTTTCTCTAGGTTTACTAATGCTTCAACACAATTCTTCACACCTGCAAACCAGAGTGTTTATCAATCACAACGACTGAAAACACTCTCCACGCGTACTCTAGGTGGCCAACCTATTGTACCACTATGTTGGGCCGTAACGTAGTGTTTTGTAACGACTATATGCGTTACGTTCGGAACCATTGTCCCCGAAAACATGTCCCCTTTATAGGGTTGTTCACCTCAGCTTTTCAACGTCAAAATACGCACCAGAGTAATCTGGTTTGGCATACATACACAAGAATACTTGAATTCTATAATCCCTTTCCAACAGTCGCCTAGCCGAATCAAATAGCTTAGACTCTCATCAACAATTCGGACATCAATCGAAATAATTTAGTAAACTTAATTGACCTTCTTTATAATTTACAAGAAAACCAAAAATTCTTTTATGACGTCATGATACCATACTAGATTAGTAGTACGTTGAGGATTCCGCCATTTTATGACTTTGTCATATTACAACATACCATAGTGGGCTGACGATCTTTCGATCACAACCAACACTAGGTTCGATTGCATTGATGACTCCATCGTTTACCATTCTACATCATATCAAATGATGCACAAGGTTAAAATATATTTTGAAAGATTGTCAAATCATTTTTGTCTTAGCCGAAACAAATAGCGTAGACATACGAATAACGGTGTTGTTTTTAAAACTCATTAGTTCAGTTACCTGACCCAATGTTTTCTCAAGAAAACCGAAGTGCAAACACTAGCACGAAGTCAATAAATATTAAAAATCTAGCGTAGCTAGAGGATTTAGGAAAATCCAATTTCTCCATCGCTTAATCTCTTACCACCATCAATGCTCACTATTCCAAAACTCTTATATAATACATCTATTCTCAATACAGTTCACCAACTTACCACACCATGGAAGCTCAGGAACCTACCACAATCATATGGGTTGAGGAACTTATCCTAGTCAGACCAAAGTCGTCCATTCGCTGAGGGGTCCCATCATACGATTATGAGTCACGAACTCGTCATAGGCATAAGTCTTAAGAACTCGCACCTAATCTTAATATTATCTAATTATATCTTAGAAACCTCTATCTATCAACATGGATATGAGAAAAGAATCACCTTTCCACCATATGTATAATGATACCACGACACTAACATTCCAACGATTATTAATGTGACGCACTCAGTGCAAGCACAAAACTTCTGCCCATACAAAAGTTTGTACAACTAAGCCATCACATGAGTCCTCAATGGAATTCCAACACTTAACTATATCTTACTCTATCACGAGCTTTCTACGTTTCACCACATACAACTCCTCATGAGTTCATCTCGTACTTTATCATAGTACATTCTCTTATAGCAACAAGCTATACATACTTAGTCATTACAGACTATCTATCATTTCACAGTTCAATCTGATCACGTCGTGATCATCACTATACCTTAGGGTTCTTTCCCTATTATCAACCAAACTCCATCTGAGTTTATTCTTACTATCTTTGTCAAGTTTATATTATAGACATCGTCTTACAATTTTCATTACCGGAGTTAGGAAACTCCTGATTCTCATTCTCTAGATATTTCGAGATTCTTCTTTGAATCTTCATTTAGATATATTTTAATCTTTATCTTTCCCTCTGTCAGGTTATAGTCTAAGGTACACTTACCTAAGGTTTATAACCTACAGCTCTGATACCAACCTGTGACGCCCCCAAATCCACGTTCCTTCGAAACCTCGGATTCGGTGCAGTCACGATACTACTATCGTCAAACTATTACATCTTTTAATCATTACTAAAAGAATATAACTTGTTTTATTACAATTTAGAATATAAATTCTATTCATATCCAAGATCTCGTCTTTACATCATATTCGATATTACTAAAATACGGAATAATTTAAACTTTTCAATATCCTTTGAATAAAAAATCTTTTTATTGATTCCATAACTTTGATACCAATTACAAATCTTGAATCAACTATATAATATGATTCCTTCTTATCTGAGTTATCGTATAAACATTTACAACTCAACTCGATATCCTCTATGTATTAATTAATACATTCTTACAATACAACAAGTATTAAACAGTGTAAGCAACTATCGAGTACATCATCTAGAATCTAAATATGGTCCAGACAATAATCTAAGTAATATTCTTCAATGCGATACTATCTATCTTTATCAATCAAGAAGCACGAAATCTTTACCGTGAATCCTTAACCTGCAAAAGTGGTTATTTGCAAGAGTGAGCTCGACAGCTCAGCAATTCTAACAGTCCTCATGCATCACATAGCATATAACATCATACTCAGTTCATGCATTTATAAATAGTTTATATTTACTACGCATGTTACTTTTCACATAACAAGTATATCATCAACGATCAACTTTCAATCTCATTTATATCTCATATACAGTTCATATATAAGTTCACATTATCACAGCATAATATAATTCAACTAACAGTTATTGAATTCATATATCAAATAGGAACTGAAAGACTTGCCTGATTCGTAGTTTAACAACTACGACTTAACTTCTTAAAGATATTTGCGCTTCGTGTAATCCTACACAGTTATATAATCATGGATTCATATCCATTAGTCATACATTCATACATTCACAATATAATAATAAGTATTACATTGTTTTCTATATTGGTTCTTAAAACCTTGTTTCACTTTCTTAACGTACTCCTATAATAGCTAGTATAGGTATACTTTTAATATTAACATTCATACACCTTTACTCGACTCGCTATGTGTTCGACACGTATTTAAAGCTCATAGATACATGATCTATATTGCTTTCATGTTTCTCAAACCTTATCGAAACCATTACATTCAAACTTTTCTAAGTTTCACCTTTCAAAATCCTTGTCATATTTTAAACTAGGCATGCAAGGTTATTATGTTTATCATATAGTCATAAACCAGTAGGGGTCAGACCATGATTTGCAGTTTAAGTAATAATACAAGTCTACTACAAAATCAAGAACAAACAGACTGCACAAATCCTGAAAACAGGATGGCGCAGCTGCGCAATTATTGGCCTTAAGAGTGGCGCAGCTGCGCCACTCACTAGTCAAACCAGAAATGACCTTTCATTCTGCTCGACAACCCGAGGTCATTCACTAGCATTCAGATTACTGATATCCATTACGTACCTATATCTATAGGGTCATTAACTCAAGTTTGAAACCTAGCATGCACATTCAAATCTAATTCAAAGTTACATGGTTTTCATGTCGGACTTTCATATACCTTAAGTAATTCAAGTCCATACTTCAAGGCCAACTACTAAGGTCATATTACCACATAAAGAGGCTAAACAATACTAAGTAGGCATGCTCGTGCTTATACTACACATGTATACCTAATCACATAGTTTATGCTTTAAAATTTTATTTCTTGAATACGTGTGCATAGGTGATATCCATGCTCCATCAAGTGATGCTCATGTCAACATGTCTATAGGCATAATGACATCCTAATGCATATGCTTGCATGATCACAACATAATTCATATGGTAATTGATGTCCTTAGCTTTTCATTGGAAATCACACTAAGTCAACAAGGAATCATATTACATGCATGGCATCTATATGTATTTCATATACACTAGAAACTCATATTTAAACCACATAAATATTCTCAAATGGTCAGAATCTAAAAGACATTAGTCTTGGTTAAGTTCGTTTTCGAAAGTCTTAAGTTTATTATTTCGAAAATTGTCTTAACTTCTAATACTAGTGCACGGTTAATACTTTAAGCATGCATTTCATGTCAATATAAACCATACTATCATGTTTAAAATATCAGATTATATACATGCCAGAGAGCAGCCTGCTTCGGCAGTTTTCCAGCCCAAACACAGAAACTTAATACGAACTTGATTCTAATCAGCCATATGACAGTCTAAACATATGTATAAGCTAGTATAGCAACTAAGGAGCAATTAACAAACATTGCTTGATCACATAATCATGGATTCCATACTCAATTCTAAAACCGAAAAATTGACAGTAAAATATAAATGAAGAACAATGAAGGAGGGATTATACCTCTGTCAACATTCAATTAGAACTTGTTAATCCTCACTTCCTCTACTAATATGTATACAAGTATCCACCCTCTATATGTTCTCAGCTTAAGCAATTCTCAGCAATTGAAATAGAGAAGGAAGAGAGTTCCTTATATAGGCAAATGGATATCCAGACAACTCAATTACCTTCCAAATTAATTCAAAGGATTGCAAGAAAGCTCAATGGATAAGAAAGAGTTGGTGAGAGTTGGTAAATCTCATCATGAATCCCACACCCTTTGGAATTATTAGCTAGCTTGTGATGAAATTGAGAAGAGTAGAGTAGCCATGTGGGTCACGTGAAGAAGAAATGGGCACTCAATGTTGGACAAGGAGAGAACTCAGCAACTTGTTTTCCCACATACTAATGTTATATATGTATACATATAGTATATACTTAGGCTATATATATTTATTCCATATATATTTAAGTTATACACATTCCCTTTTATATAACTTAAGTTATAAATTAATGTGTCACAATGTAGTCCCAATAATACTATCGTGTAGTAAATTTTAACTTGCACATATAAATTCATGTACATTTCATTCTACCGGATATAATTCTATCGGGTATCATCACAGTGTATTGTCTCCTTTATTATTAAATTTCATTAATTCAATAATTGTTTGCTATATATTCATGATATATTATTTTATTGTATACTTAATATACACATTGTCACACCCACATTTCATGTACCTATTACAACTCAATAACTTTACTATATAGTTTATATTCATATATAACATAGTCGCATTGCACTTTATACTTCGCATAACATATAGTTAACTATCATACGTTATACTTTAATATCGCATGGTTGCACATAGAAATTAATAAATTACTTATCTTATCAATTAATTAATAATAATATTAATTAATCCATTTCTCATTAATCCATGGAATTATAATTCACACGTTAATTGATTAACACTTTATATGATTTATTATCACGTTAAATAAATATAAATCTTTTTATATTTATAAATCATTTACTCATTAATCATATTATCAAATAATTACTTGATAATAGTATATTGTTCATAACAATAATTAATATTATAAGACAATTTATCTCATCACAAATTCGATTATACTTATAATCGATTTCCTTATTATTATACTATCACTAGCCATAATAATTTAACATACTATCATAATAACAATTAACAATTAATTTAGATTAATTGTTTAATTAATAATTCCTCCATCATTAAATTAGTCAATTCATTACCGAATCTATTATTGTGCCACACAAGGCATCTCTCACAAGCTCAATCTTAAGCTTATCATTATTCTCATCACTTACTCATTTCTCACCACATTACTACTTATAACCTGTTCAATTAATTTAGAACTATTAAATCCAAGGTCCACATATAAATATTTTACAAATCGAATATTCAAATATTATATATAACCTTTACGGAAATATAATAACTCAAGCTATTAAAATGTTAAATTACTTCAATTAATTATACTTATAATAAGTATAACCTTTACGCTTATAATAATTAATATATATACTCTATTAAATATTTAACTAATAATATTCAAGATCAAATAATAACTTAAGTTATTTAATATATTAAAATAACTTAGTTTCCTTTCATTAATTAAACTCCCTTGAAAAATACATTAGAAATTATGTATTTTGCCATAACATAAATATTATGTTTTCTCCGAATAAAGACATTCATTATTAGAAAATAATTTACTTATTGTCTCAAGACAATATTCTTAATATAATTTCAAATAACTATATGTACGACACATGTACATATATTATATATAGTAAATAGATAATAAGTTTATTCTCTATTTTAAGAAATTATTTTTATCAATTTATTTACATATAGCAAATATGTAATATATCTATCATATTAATCAATCACACCTTATACAAAATATATAAGGTAATGTTACTATTCAAAAATAACATTTCCTCCTTTTATTAAAATAATTCAATATTAAAAATTATTTTAATATCCTTTATTAGAAAAATCATATCTCTTTCTTTTCTATAAATTGTTCCCAAAATAATTTCTTCAAATATTCATTTAAAGATATAATGATTTCCATCTCCCTTTAATAACGTGTATATATATATATATATATATATATATATATATATATATATATATATAACGTTATTCATACATTAGACTTTCTCACATATTACTATTCTAAGTAATATATATAAAAGTACCAACTATAATTACATATTCAACACACATATTAATTCACTCCTTTATTTAAGTAAATTAAACACTGTACTATATCATCATAGTTAATTAAGGTTCAATACTCTCATTATATTATTCCATAATATAACTCCCAACTTAAATTAACTAATATTTATTCTTATTAGTTAATTCCTTAACTAACTCATGTTTCACTATCCAAACCTATTCATGGATAGCTTAAGTGCTATTAATAACCTATATTATAAACATACTAGTTATTAATACATACACAAGAATATGGTGATTCTACATTAAGGATATTTAATGTCACCAACTTACTATGATAAAATAATTCTATAAATTATTTAATATCGATAGGAATTTATCCACCTCCTTTATCTCAACTGGATCGTCTCTACGATAAGTAACAAATATATATTAATAATATATTTATAAATCACAAAAACACATCTTACATAGTCCATATTATCCTATGTAATATAATACCACATACCTCATATCACATATATATATTATTATTCGAACCAATCTCACAATTTAAGAATTTTATTTATTAAATCCTTATTTAATAATATCTGAAAATTCGAGTTCTTACACTGCCACACAAGGCACTCAATGAGTTTATAATAAACTCCATAATTTCTCAATTATCATAATTATTCAATTTAATATAATTGAGTTAACTCATCTCATAACACAATTTATTTATATTCAAATAAATATTCATTTCCATTAATATATTCATTTAATAATATATGGAAATTTCTCGGGTATTACATCCTCCCCCCCCCCTTATTAAAATTTCGTCCTCGGAATTGCTACAAGGTTACATAAATAGACGGGGATAATCCCTCATCATCCTATCTTCTAACTCCCACGTAGCCTCCCCGACATCGTGGTTACGCCAAAGTACTTTTACAGATGAAATAATTTTATTTCTTAAGGTTTGCTCTTTCCTATCTAATATCTGGACAGGAATTTCTCCATACGCTAAATTCTTCTCCACTTGAATGGGCTCATAAGAAATTGCGTGCTTGTAGTCGGCCTTGTACGGTCGCAACACGGAAATATGGAACACGTTGTGGATGTGCTCCAACTCGGGTGGTAACGCAACTTTGTATGCCACTTCGCCTACTCGGTTCAGTATCTCGAACGGTCCTATGAATCTTGGACTTAATTTTCCCTTCTTGTCGAAACGGATCTTTCCCTTCCATGGAGATACCTTCAAGAATACGAAACTGCTAACTTTAAAGTCTCGGTCCTTCCGATGCAAATCTGCGTACTTTTTCCAGCGTTCTTGAGCTGCTACTAGTTTGGCTCTTATCACTGTCACCACGTCTGCGATTTGTTGTACTAACTCTAGTCCGAGTATTCGTTATTCTTCGACTTCGTCGCAATATAATGGCGTTCTGCACTCTCTTCCGTAAAGAGCTTCGTACGGTGGCATGTGACACCCCCGAATTCGGGTCCTCTGATCCCGGTCTGGTCGCCACGATACAATATTAACATCCACCTCTAACAACATACGATAACTAAAAATGAGGAATATAATAAACGTACGTCGTTCATTCAAAAGGTGTTACTAGTCCCAAGATTCGATAACCTTAATGCATCAATACAAACATACCCTAGAATAAACATTAGGGTTCATATTACATTAACAGTAATTAAATAAATCATAAAGACAAAGTCTGCTCCTTGTAAACCATCCTATATCTTTCCTTTACCCTTGTCCTTCCTTGAGGGCTCGGGCTTAACTACAATATAAGTCATGATATAGCAAGAATGAGCAACAAGTTTGCTTAGCAAGTTTAAATACAACAATAAAGGATATATCATGATGAATGGAAAAATATATGACAATGATTTCAACGAAATGAATATCTTAAAGATTCAACAATATGAATGTTAGAATGATTCAACAATCTGTATGATTCAATACTATGAATATCTGTATGATTCAATGATATAAATATCTGTAAGGTTCAACAACCTGCATGATTCAACAATATGAATATCTGAAAGATTCAATAATCTGACTCTTAAAAGCACAGATAATAATTGCCTTTAGAATGACTGATAGTCGAGTAGACTTTAAACTATAACTTTCCAATGGGTTCAATAGCTAATTGACCCTTTTTGGATTACTGGCTTCTGGCTACAGAAACTTAGTACCTCGAGGAGATCAGCCTCGGGCACAATGTGAATATGCATAACACTTATATCTGCTTACTCGTATCATATATATTAGATACCTGGGCACACTCCTACATATGAGGGGTGTTCTGTTCCGTCTAAGAATCCTTACCATCAATTGATTTGGATAGTTTCAAAGAAAACTTCATACACTAGTCTAACCGAGCAAAGGTTCAGACTCTTACTGACATGGTTTAAGAAATTTAGAACCTTGAATAATGTACAAGGCCAAGACTGTACGAGCTCAAATGCACTAGGTGCAGACATCAATAATATCAATGTGGAATAATTGATAAGTAATTAAACCACTAAATAACATGCTTGGAGATAAAGTTCAAGCAATTAAGTAAACAACTTTCGATTCAACAATAACCTACTCAATACAATATGAGAAGGATAGAGAACTTGCACAAAGTGAAGTTTAGAATTTGCACAATATATGAATTTGTGTAAGTTCGGGGAACTTGCACAATACTCAACGTGTGAAGTTCGGGGAACTTGCACAATACTCAACGTGTGAAGTTCGAGGAACTTGCACAATACTCAACGTGTGAAGTTCGAGGAACTTGCACAATACTCAACGTGTGAAGTTCGGGGAACTTGCACAATAATAGATTCCGTGCACAAAATAAATGCATGGGCTTAGACACTTACAACATCAAAGAGTAAAATTCGGGGAATTTCACCATAATAGATCCCTTGCATAAAATAAATGCATAGGGTAGGACATTTGCATACAACATTCTTTGAGTAAAGTAAACACAAAGATAAGATACTTGCACAATATATGAGTTTGTATAAGTTTAGAGAACTTGCATAATAAAGAAATGAAGTTCGAAAATTTGCAAAATAACCAAAGTGTGAAATTCGGGGAACTTTCACAATAACCAAAGTGTGAAGTTCGGGGAACTTTCACAATACTCAAAGTGTGAAGTTCGGGGAACTTTCACAATACAATAATAACCTGCTCAAAATAAATTTGAGTAAAGTTAGGGAGACTTGCAAATAATACAAGAACGGGTTCAAAAGAACTTGCAATACAATAATAACCTGCTCAATATAATATGAGAAGGATAGGAACTTGCACAATAAAGGTGAAGTTTAGAATCTCGCTTACTCGAGTAATTGAATAAAGTAGTGCAAGGATTTAAAATACTTGCACAATAAAAGTAGGGTTCGGTTACTAGCTTACAATATTCATTGAATAAAGTAATACAAGGGTCTAGGATACTTGCTCAAATATAACTTGAGGAAGATAGGGAACTTGCACAAATAAGGAGTGTAAGTCAGGGAACTTGCCTGATTGCTCAGCTACAAATAATTCTAGCTTTAATGAAACGGCATTGGAACGACCTAATATTAATAAGTCGATCTCTCCAATTAGTATAAGTTCACACATACAAGAATCTAATCATTATATAATTCTATCATATAAGATCACGTTCAATATCAAACATACCATTTATAGCATCATAATATGTTAACTGTTAAAATTCGACTTAAGCAAATTGTTCGGCTCTGAAAGTGTCCCGACGTAACTCTATCATGCAACTATTGCCATTAAACCAATACACATGCTTATCAAGTTATAATCTCCCATTCGAAACTAACATGCTCGTCCTAATCCAATTTCGAAGTCATATATTTTCATGCCGGTAAACCTTAAGTTAAACAAGTTTATACTTCAAAGGTTCGCCACTCTGGTTATACTATCTCATAACAAGGCTAAACAATACCTAATATGTATGCTTGAGTATAGTACAAAAATATACTTCAAATCACATAGTTCATATTTGAAGTTCATTTTCTATGATTTAGCATGCACATGTGAAATCTGTATATAAACAAATGAAGTTCATGTTAATATGTCTATAGGCATAATGAAATCTTAATATTTATACTCGTTTGCTCACAACATGTCTCACATGGCCTTTGATGTTATTACTCTTCACACTCTACGTTTTCATAAAAAGTTATACTAAATTAACAAAGGAAACATAGTATATGTTAAGCATATCATAGTCATGACTCACATGTATTAGAGTGCATATCTAAATCACGTAAACATCCTCATATGGTCAGAATTTCTCAAGACAAAACTATTGGTCAAGTTGGCTTTCCAAAGTTCTTAAGTTTCTTCTTTTGAAATCACTAGAATCTTGTAATCACGTAGGTTAGTGTGTTCAACACGTCAAACGCACATTTCATGTCAATATAGGTCATACGGTCATGTTATAAAAATATCAGAATATATACATATGCTAGGGTACTTATATGCTCATGACAAGTTTACTTTAACAAATCCCAAGTTCATTTATAAAACTATAAAGCTTCCTTCCATAACGTATACTGGCATGGTTAAAATCATGCATGTTGTATCAAGAACATATATATATATATATATATATATATATATATATGAGTTAAACTAACTTTCATGCATGTCCAACTTAGTACCATCAAGCTAGCATGAGCAGGAAGCAAAACAGAAAAAATTTCTGCAGACAGGCACTGGCGCAGCTGCGCAGGCTGGCAGCCAGGCCTGAGGCAGTGCAGTTTTCGGCAGACTGTGTAACGATTGAGATTTTATATTTAATTTTAAATATTTATTGAATTAAATAAATATTTATGTGAATTATTTATTGAGTAAATAAATAGATTAAGTAAATTATGGTAATGATTTAATTGAGTGTTACATATTAAATTAATGAATGTTATTTAATTGATATATATATATATATATTAATGTTATATTATAGTTCTAATTTAATTGAGATAATTGAATTAGATGAATTATGTGATAAAGTGTTACATGAATTATAATTAGCGAGTAATTATAATTATGTGGCAAATTTTATGTGATTAATGGATGTTAGATTTTAATTGATTAAATTAGATGATTAATATTTAATTGATTAAAATATAACATTAAAGTATGTGTCAAAATGATTTATTAAAATAAAAGGAAAAGAATTTTTAAATGATTTTTTTACCAAACAAGGCCCTTGTATTTGTTTTAAACCTATTTCTACCAAACAGGGCCCTAACTATCAAAAAGCTGTTTTTAAATAAACTGTTTACCAAACATGGCCTTAGCATTAATAATCAATTTTTGAAAATAACCTTGTTTTGCCAAACAAGGCATTGTGGTTTTTGAATTTTGTAACTTATATAATAAATGTATTTATTATATATATTAAGTAATTAGCAGTTACATATATATTATTAGTATACGTATATTATATCAGTTATAATATATCTATACTACGTTAGATTAGAAGTTAGTTTGTAAAGCTAAGAACAAAAAGAGAAAAGAAGAGCAGAGAAGTTAGAGAAGAGAAGGAAGAAGAAACTTGTGAAGGCTAGAATTAGTCATTGTATTCTTCTCCAATCATCAAAAAGGTAATTAATATCTTATAGTTTTAAAGAATTGTGATCAGTTGTTCTTCATTGTTTTGAGTTTCTGTAAATTTAGTTTTCTGTGAATTTCATGAAATTATGTAATCATGAATTTATATATATGTATTGTATCCATGTGTTGATTGTGGTAATTGTATGACATAAGAGGATTTTAAAAAATTAAATTACTGTAGAAATATATTTTTAACAGAAAATTCATGTTTATATGAGTTCATATAGAATTTCATGAGTGTGGTTAATGTTAATTGAGAAATTCATGCAATTGGTATGTGTTAATATGCTTATTAAGTAATTTCTGGATGCTATCTTCAACTTAGTATGTAATGCATGTATATAAGTTCGAATTGATGGAGAAAAATAGTTACAGTAGATTATTTTTGAGAAAATATGAGTTTTCATGAAAATGGCCAAATTGGATTTTTAAAACTTGTGATTATCATTGTTTAAATGATTTTGTGTTTGGAAACATGCTTTATATATGTGTAATAGCGTATATATGTTTTACAGAGTCTATAGTACTGTATTTTTGGCGTTGTTGGCTTGTATGGGTTAATCGGTGAAGCAGAGTAACGTGGCTGTCTGCGTCTGGCCGAGTTGCTGCGCAGCTGCGCCGGCAGCAAGGCCAGGAGCAGCGCAGCTGCGCCGCTTGTCTTTTCCAAATTCTTACCCTGCGCAGCTGCGCCGGTTTCAAGGCAGCTGGCTGCGCAGCTGCGCCAGGCTCTGTTCAGAGGCAGTGAATGCTAGTCATTTTTGCAGTGTTGTTTCTAACCTAGTTTAATTATGCTATGACAGTGAGCATGTATCTAGTTGCTATAATATGTTGTTAACATAAATTTGACAAATTTATATTTAGAAAAGAAAAGAGGTTTGAAAACCTTAATGTATGATTTGAATTATTATTTAAATGTGATATATGATTTAAATAATTATAATCAAAAGTAAATGTTTATTTTAAATTATAATTTGGTTAAATTATAATGAATAAAGGTTGATTTATTAAATGTTAATTTAAATTATAATTTATGTAATTATAATTTAATAAATGCATGTTTAATTGTGGATTAAATTGATAATTACATGATTAATTATAAATTGTGTAATTATAATGCATGTTATAGTTTAATTAATTATTGATTATAATTGATAAATACATGATTAATTATAAATTGTGTAATTATAAATGCATGAATGTGGTTTAATTGATTTTAAATTATAAATTGTTTATAATTTAAAAGGTAATGATAATTTAAGTAATTATAATTTTATTAAGTGTTTGAATTATAATTGTTTAATTATAATTGAGTTAAATACATAATTAATTTAATTATGTGAGTATATGTGTGATGTGATTAACTATGTGATAGTTAATTATTATTGCTTATTTAATCAGAATGTGAGTTAACCATGAGGGTTAACCATTTATGTGAATTAGTTACGTGTTAACTAATTTAGGTTATTGTGATTGAATATATATGTGTAGGAAGTATTAAAGTACGTGAATTGAATTAAGTAGCTTGCGCTTGAGGCAAGTCTTCTAAACCCTAAACTCGTTAATTTTACGCAAGTTTTCTAAACCCTAATCTTGTATTGATTTTATATGATCTCTTGAATTCATATATTTATTGTTGAGAATGTCATTTCCATTTCAGTATTGGACAATTGTTTATTTAATTGAAGTGGTCTTAACTTATTGTTCAAGTAAGATCCAATTATTATTTTAAATGCTTTAAGTTGATTCTAAAGCATATGTTAATTCATAATTCTTTTATTTTGAATTATTGGAAGTCGATTCAACTAATCCTTAGTTAATGAACGTGAATTCTAAATTATCCTTGTAAGCTTATCCAAACCAAACTTTCTTTGGTGCGGACTTGAATTCAAATTACTGAGTTGAACAACCCTATTTATTAGGGGAGGTTACTACGCATAGCGTTAAGATGTTGGTGCACAATACATGGTACGAAGGGCTGATCCCCCTAAGTACGAGTTAAGGTCCATAGTCTTATTGACTGTTAAAGGTTTAAATAGAAATATTTATAACCTAGGACAAGAGTTCAAAGGTCTTATGACCCTCAGATAAATTCTATATCCAAATTTTAATATTGATAGAGAATTATTATTCAATTCTTTATTATTGAAGCAAGCTAAGTTGTTCAGATTTTCTTAAAGATATTCTTTTATGTCTATATTATTGTTAAACTCCAGTAAGCTGTGGTTTGCTCACTCTTGCATTAAATAACAATTTCAGTTAAGGTTGATAACGCTGATGCTCCGTCTACAAGTAAGGGCAAGAGAAAGCAAAGCAAGTGAAGACTTGTTTTTTTTTATTTAATTGAGAATGATTGTAATAATTAAATGTTATGTTTTATTTCCGCACTTTATTATATTCATGTCAAGGTTAGAGTAACCCTGGGATTGATTTTGAGAAGGTTGTAACCCTTGTTTTAAGGGAGATTTAGTTATTTTAATTTAAGTTGTAGTTTATTTTGCATTATTCATTGGGTAGATATATGTTATATTAGAAAGTGAACACCAAATCATGTGGAAACGAAGTACCCGGATTTGGGGGTGTCACAGGTTGGTATCAAAGCTGTAGGTTATGAAACCTTAGGTGGGAGAAAACCTTAGGTAGTAGCCTTATGGTAAGATCGAAAAGATAGATGTGATAGGTAAAAGATAATAAACTACCTTATGTGTCTATGTGTTTACATTTTAGTATTCGAAGAGTGACGATTCGTTATCACGTAATAATGAACTTTAAAATTCTTTTGTCAGGATGTCGAACGTTGGAGAACCTAGTCAGGCTAGAGAGGATGTACCTCAGGTGCCTAGAGAGGAAGAGCCCCGTGACATACATATTGTCTGGGAGCAGCTGGTTAGGAGAGAGCCATCTCCAATGATCACCATAGCTGGTCGGGAGCGTGAGCTAACACCTATTCCAGAGGATGAGGACGAGGACGAGTCTGAAGAGGAGGAAGAGGAGGAAGAGGATCCCGAGGAGGAATTCCCACCTCACTCTACTAGTGCTGAGATGTACGAGGCAGTCTATGATAGTAATGTGGAACTTCGGGGACGAGTAGGAGATCTCGAGGAGACTATTCAGTAGCGGGACGAGACTATTGAAGAGATGGATAGTGAACTAGGAGATGCACAATGGAACCTGATACATATGGAGGTCGAGAGAGATGCTGCTCGATTTGAACTAGGCAAAGCTAAAGCAAGACATCCAGGAGGAGTCGAGGAAGCGTGCCAGAGCTGAAGAGTCAAGCTTGAGGGCTAATCAACGAGCCGATCGAGCTGAAGGTGAAGCTGAAGCCAAGAGGGCCAAGCTGAGGGAAACGGAATATGCTTTTCATACGGCGATAGAGAGAGCTCAGTATCGTATTTTCTACTACCCAGCTCAGTTCCAAGGTTTACCGTGGTATGTGGTGGACCGAAGAACGGCATTTCGGGTAATGGAAGAGGAACGCAGAGAGGCTGTGAGACGCATTAATATGCCAAGGCAGTGGTAGTAGTGGTAGTAGTAACAGTAGTGGTAGAGTTTGTTATGTATTGTATGTTTTGTAATAAGTAACGAAAATCCCATAATTTGAGATAAGAATGGGATGAGTTAATAATGTAATCCTGCAACTTTTCCAGTTCAGGAAGGATGATGTAAATGGCAGAAATGCTATCTGTTTGATGTTTTTAAAACTACGACTGATGGATAAAAGAAGTTTATGGACGTGCTTGGTGTTCTATGTGAATTGAATTATTAAAACGTTTAAGTATGAACTTGGATACTTAATAATTGAATAAAGGGTCTAATAATAATATTTTCTTAACAAAAAATGCCTCCTAAAAGAAGAGTAACGCGTCAAAATCTCGAGGGTTAGACGAACAACAACAATAACGATGGGACGAATTCCAATTCGGTTCAGCAGTTGGTGAACCTGTTGACCGGAGCTCTTGCGAAATCAACCGCAGATGCAGGGTACTACTTTCAAGGAATTCAAGGCTGTAGGACCGCCTGAGTTCAAAGGATCGACTAACCCTATCGAAGCTCAGACATGGGTTATGGAAATGGAGAAGGTATTTGACGTGGCTGGAGTAGGAGAAGACCAAAAGACAACGTTCGCGGCTTTCATGTTGAAGTCGGATGCAAGTTTTTGGTGGCAGGCTAACAAGACTCGAGAGGGAGAGGGAGTCATCACGTGGGAACGTTTCAAGGAAATGTTCTACGAGATGTATTTTCCAGTGAGTTCGCAGGACCAGATGGAGGTCCAGTTCCTAGAACTTAAGCAAGGAGGGATGACGGTGTCTGAGTATGCCGCTAAGTTTAACGAGTTAGCCAGGTTCGCTACATACCAGGTCAGCACTGACGCTAGGAAAGCGAAAAGGTTTGAGCGGGGACTAAAGCCTTGGCTCTACAGCAAGGTTTCCATGTTCCAGCTGAATACATTTGCAACGGTGCTGGAGAAAGCCATACTTTCTGAAGGAGGAAGCGAAGCGATAACGAAGTTCAACCAAGATAAGAAGAAGAAGAATGAGGTAGAAACCAAGACTGGGGGTTTCACAGGCAGCGCTGTGAACCAGAAGAGGAAGTGGTCTGATAATATCTCTGCTGGGAGTCAGCAAGGAAGTCAGCATAAGAGGAAGTTCGAAGCATGTGCTACATGCGGTAAGAATCACACTGGCGTATGCATGAAGGGGAAGCGGGTGTGCTTCAACTGTGGTCAGGAAGGCCACATCGCGCCTAATTGCCCAAAATCGAAGAAGGGAGCTTGCTTTACATGTGGATCCAAAGATCACATGGCTCGCAACTGCCCGAAGAAGCTGACGGCAGGGTCAACAGGGAATGGAGGGAATGGAAGCGGCAGTACCGTTACTATCGCTGCACCATTGCAAGCTGTTCGACCCACTGCACGGAAATTCAATATGACGGTGCAGGATGCTGTGCAATCAAAAGACGTGGTGTCAGGTATTATTCCGGTCAATAGTATAAATGCATATGTATTATTTGATTCGGGTGCTACTTGTTCATTCATATCTGATGATTTTGCTAAAACCTTAGACTTACCTGTAGAGGAATTAGGTTACCCTTTGAACATAGAGATTGCGAATAGGGAGGTTATTCCTGTTAGGAGCGTTTATAGGAACTGTAGATTGGACATTAAGGGTCAGGAACTTAGAGTAGATTTGATTCCGATTAAACTTGGGGAATTCGACGTTATACTGGGTATGGATTGGTTGTTCAACCATGGGGTGGTAATCGACTGTCAGAAGAAGTCGGTAAACCTTACGACTCCGTCGAAGTTGGTGTTCTATGGTAGCAAATCGCCTAGGCAAGCGAGTTTTCTGACGATTATGCAAGCCAAGAAACTTCTGACGCAAGGCTGTAGCCTACATAGTAGATTTGCATAAGGAAAGCCCGAAGGTGGAGGAGATATCGGTAGTTAAGGAATTTGTGGATGTTTTTTCGAGCGATTTACCAGGACTTTCGCCAGATAGGGAGACAGAGTTTGTGATCGATCTAGCGCCGGGAACTGCTCCGATTTCGAAGGCTCCGTACCGAATGGTTCCAGTCGAGATGAAAGAACTGATGATTCAACTGCAAGAATTACTGGACAAGAAGTATATTCAACCAAGAGTTTCGCCGTGGGGAGCGCCTGTCTTATTCGTGAAGAAGAAGGATAGGTCGATGCGTCTTTGCATTGATTATAGAGAGTTGAATAAAGTTACGATCAAGAATAGGTATCCTTTACCTAGGATCGATGACTTGTTTGATCAACTGAAGGGTGCGAGGTATTTCTCAAAAATTGATTTGAGAAGCGGGTATCATCAATTAAAGGTGAGAAAGGAAGATATACCGAAAACGGCTTTTAGAACTCGGTATGGTCATTACGAGTTCTTGGTGATGTCATTTGGTCTCACGAATGCCCCAGCTGCATTTATGGACTTAATGAACAGTGTATTCAAGCCATTTCTGGACAAGTTCGTGGTAGTATTCATTGATGACATCCTGGTTTATTCCAAGACCGAGGAGGAGTATGCTGAACACTTACGACTAACCTTAGGAAGCCCTGAGACTAGAGAGGCTTTACGCTAAATTCTCGAAATGCGAATTTTGGTTGGAACGTGTGCAATTTCTTGGCCACGTGATCGACAAGGATGGTATTTCGGTAGATCCGTCGAAGGTTGAAGCTGTTATAAATTGGGAACAGCCGAAGACGCCGTCCGAAGTGAGGAGTTTCTTGGGATTGGCAGGTTATTACCGGAGATTTATCCAAGACTTTTCTAGAATCGCAACTCCGTTGACGAATTTGACTCGTAAAACAGTTAAGTTTGTTTGGACGGAGAAGTGTGAGGAGAGTTTTCAAGAGTTGAAGAAGAGGCTGAGTACTGCGCCTGTATTGTCTTTACCAGATAGTTCCGGAAATTTTATAGTATATAGCTATGCCTCACATAAAGGATTAGGCTGTGTATTGATGCAGAGCGGCAAAGTCATTGCCTATGCGTCACGTCAGCTGAAGGATTACGATAAGGGGTATCCGACCCATGATCTAGAATTGGAGGCAGTAGTGTTTGCCCTGAAGATTTGGAGGCACTACTTATATGGAGAGAAGTGTGAAATATACACAGATCACAAGAGTCTGAAGTATATATTTACCCAAAAGGATTTGAACATACGCCAAAGAAGATGGTTGGAGCTGATTAAAGACTACGATTGCGAGATACTTTACCATCCGGGTAAAGCTAATGTTGTCGCTGACGCTTTAAGCAGGAAAGGTCGGGAGAAGCTTAACGTATTAACTGATCAGGATCGATTGATAGAATAAATGGCTAGATTAGAATTAGAAGTGAAGTTTCTGAAGGAATCGAATGAGTTGTTATTTCAAGTAACCAATGGTTCTACTCTAGTAGATAAGGTGAAAGAAGCACAATTCAATGATGAAGAATGTGAAAAGATTCGGAAGAGGATAACCGAAGGCGAAGAGTTCAAATTCAAGATCGGTAACGAAGGACTGTTGCGGTTTGAAGGTAGAATATGGGTACCGCCAGTACCAGAGGTCAAAGAGGAGATTCTAAGCAAAGCTCATAGTTCTAGATATTCTATTCACCCTGGGAGTACGAAGATGTACCAGGATCTCAGGCATCATTTCTGGTGGCCGAATATGAAGAAGGACGTTGCGGAATGCGTTGCGAAGTGCTTAACGTGCCAGAAAGTCAAAGAAGAACACCAGAGACCAAGTGGACTGCTGCAACCGTTAGAAATTCCAGAGTGGAAGTGGGAGCATATCACGATGGATTTCGTGGTAGGTCTTCCAATGACTCAGAAAGGATTTGATGCGATATGGGTTATAGTGGATCGACTGACGAAGTCAGCCCACTTTTTGCCAATCAGGGTTAAGTACAACCTGGATAAGCTAGCGAAGCTATACGTGAAGGAAATTATTTCTCGACATGGTGTTCCAGTGTCGATTGTGTCCGACAGAGATCCGCGTTTTACGTCGAATTTCTGGAAGCGTTTGCAAGAAGGTATGGGAACGCAATTGCGAATGAGTACAGCGTATCATCCTCAGACTGATGGACAAAGAGAAAGAACAATTCAGACACTTGAGGATATGCTGAGAGCTTGTGTGATGGACTTCAAAGGAAGTTGGGAGGATCATCTACCATTGGTGGAGTTCGCCTACAACAATAGTTATCATACGAGTATTGGCATGCCGCCTTACGAAGCATTATACGGCAGAAAATGCAGAACACCTTTGTGCTGGGATGAAGTCGGTGAACGTCAATTGTTGGGACCAGAATTGGTACAACAAACTGCCGAAATTGTGAAGCTGATCAGAACGAGATTAGTTGCTGCTCAAGACAGACAGAAGAAGTATGTCGATTTACATCGACAGAACCGAGAATTCTTACCAGGAAGTTTTGTGTTCCTAAAAGTATCTCCCTGGTAGGGGAAAATTCGATTCGGTAAGAAGGGGAAGCTGAGTCCCCGATTCATTGGACCTTTTGAGGTATTACAAAAGGTGGGCGAGGTTGCTTACGAGATTGCATAACCTCCGGAGCTCGAGAATATACATAATGTCTTCCATATTTCTGTGTTAAGACCTTACAAGAATGATTATAAATATGTAATAGAATATGAACCTTTGCTATTTGATAAAGACTTAACGTATGAAGAATTGCCTGTTCAAATAATTGATAGAAAGGAACAAGTACTTAGGAATAAAGTGATACCTTCTGTTAAGGTAATCTGGAGAAACCACAGTGCTGAAGAAGCTACGTGGGAACTCGAAGATGTTATGATGAAATCTTATCAGCTTTTATTTGCTTAGTTGTGTGTAACCCCTTATATACTGATTCTGGGGACAGAATCCTTTTAAGGAGGGAAGAATGTAATAGATGAGAATTTTTTATGTGTGATTCTGGGGACAGAATCCTTTTAAGGAGGGAAGATTGTAACGATTGAGATTTTATATTTAATTTTAAATATTTATTGAATTAAATAAATATTTATGTGAATTATTTATTGAGTAAATAAATAGATTAAGTAAATTATGGTAATGATTTAATTGAGTGTTACATATTAAATTAATGAATGTTATTTAATTGATATGTATATATATTAATGTTATATTATAGTTCTAATTTAATTGAGATAATTGAATTAGATGAATTATGTGATGAAGTGTTACATGAATTATAATTAGCGAGTAATTATAATTATGTGGCAAATTTTATGTGATTAATGGATGTTAGATTTTAATTGATTAAATTAGATGATTAATATTTAATTGATTAAAATATAACATTAAAGTATGTGTCAAAATGATTTATTAAAATAAAAGGAAAAGAATTTTTAAATGATTTTTTTACCAAACAAGACCCTTGTATTTGTTTTAAACCTATTTCTACCAAACAGGGCCCTAACTATCAAAAAGCTGTTTTTAAATAAACTGTTTACCAAACATGGCCTTAGCATTAATAATCAATTTTTGAAAATAACCTTGTTTTGCCAAACAAGGCATTGTGGTTTTTGAATTTTGTAACTTATATAATAAATGTATTTATTATATATATTAAGTAATTAGCAGTTACATATATATTATTAGTATACGTATATTATATCAGTTATAATATATCTATACTACGTTAGATTAGAAGTTAGTTTGTAAAGCTAAGAACAAAAAGAGAAAAGAAGAGCAGAGAAGTTAGAGAAGAGAAGGAAGAAGAAACTTGTGAAGGCTAGAATTAGTCATTGTATTCTTCTCCAATCATCAAAAAGGTAATTAATATCTTATAGTTTTAAAGAATTGTGATCAGTTGTTCTTCATTGTTTTGAGTTTCTGTAAATTTAGTTTTCTGTGAATTTCATGAAATTATGTAATCATGAATTATATATATATGTATTGTATCCATGTGTTGATTGTGGTAATTGTATGACATAAGAGGATTTTAAAAAATTAAATTACTGTAGAAATATATTTTTAACAGAAAATTCATGTTTATATGAGTTCATATAGAATTTCATGAGTGTGGTTAATGTTAATTGAGAAATTCATGCAATTGGTATGTGTTAATATGCTTATTAAGTAATTTTTGGATGCTATCTTCAACTTAGTATGTAATGCATGTATATAAGTTCGAATTGATGGAGAAAAATAGTTACAGTAGATTATTTTTGAGAAAATATGAGTTTTCATGAAAATGGCCAAATTGGATTTTTAAAACTTGTGATTATCATTGTTTAAATGATTTTGTGTTTGGAAACATGCTTTATATATGTGTAATAGCGTATATATGTTTTACAGAGTCTATAGTACTGTATTTTTGGCGTTGTTGGCTTGTATGGGTTAATCGGTGAAGCAGAGTAACGTGGCTGTCTGCGTCTGGCCGAGTTGCTGCGCAGCTGCGCCGGCAGCAAGGCCAGGAGCAGCGCAGCTGCGCCGCTTGTCTTTTATAAATTCTTACCCTGCGCAGCTGCGCCGGTTTCAAGGCAGCTGGCTGTGCAGCTGCGCCAGGCTCTGTTCAGAGGCAGTGAATGCTAGTCATTTTTGCAGTGTTGTTTCTAACCTAGTTTAATTATGCTATGACAGTGAGCATGTATCTAGTTGCTATAATATGTTGTTAACATAAATTTGACAAATTTATATTTAGAAAAGAAAAGAGGTTTGAAAACCTTAATGTATGATTTGAATTATTATTTAAATGTGATATATGATTTAAATAATTATAATCAAAAGTAAATGTTTATTTTAAATTATAATTTGGTTAAATTATAATGAATAAAGGTTGATTTATTAAATGTTAATTTAAATTATAATTTATGTAATTATAATTTAATAAATGCATGTTTAATTGTGGATTAAATTGATAATTACATGATTAATTATAAATTGTGTAATTATAATGCATGTTATAGTTTAATTAATTATTGATTATAATTGATAAATACATGATTAATTATAAATTGTGTAATTATAAATGCATGAATGTGGTTTAATTGATTTTAAATTATAAATTGTTTATAATTTAAAAGGTAATGATAATTTAAGTAATTATAATTTTATTACGTGTTTGAATTATAATTGTTTAATTATAATTGAGTTAAATACATAATTAATTTAATTGTGTGAGTATATGTGTGATGTGATTAACTATGTGATAGTTAATTATTATTGCTTATTTAATCAGAATGTGAGTTAACCATGAGGGTTAACCATTTATGTGAATTAGTTACGTGTTAACTAATTTAGGTTATTGTGATTGAATATATATGTGTAGGAAGTATTAAAGTACGTGAATTGAATTAAGTAGCTTGCGCTTGAGGCAAGTCTTCTAAACCCTAAACTCGTTAATTTTACGCAAGTTTTCTAAACCCTAATCTTGTATTGATTTTATATGATCTCTTGAATTCATATATTTATTGTTGAGAATGTCATTTCCATTTCAGTATTGGACAATTGTTTATTTAATTGAAGTGGTCTTAACTTATTGTTCAAGTAAGATCCAATTATTATTTTAAATGCTTTAAGTTGATTCTAAAGCATATGTTAATTCATAATTCTTTTATTTTGAATTATTGGAAGTCGATTCAACTAATCCTTAGTTAATGAACGTGAATTCTAAATTATCCTTGTAAGCTTATCCAAACCAAACTTTCTTTGGTGCGGACTTGAATTCAAATTACTGAGTTGAACAACCCTATTTATTAGGGGAGGTTACTACGCATAGCGTTAAGATGTTGGTGCACAATACATGGTACGAAGGGCTGATCCCCCTAAGTACGAGTTAAGGTCCATAGTCTTATTGACTGTTAAAGGTTTAAATAGAAATATTTATAACCTAGGACAAGAGTTCAAAGGTCTTATGACCCTCAGATAAATTCTATATCCAAATTTTAATATTGATAGAGAATTATTATTCAATTCTTTATTATTGAAGCAAGCTAAGTTGTTCAGATTTTCTTAAAGATATTCTTTCATGTCTATATTATTGTTAAACTCCAGTGAGCTGTGGTTTGCTCACTCTTGCATTAAATAACAATTTCAGTTAAGGTTGATAACGCTGATGCTCCGTCTACAAGTAAGGGCAAGGGAAAGCAAAGCAAGTGAAGACTTGTTTTTTTTATTTAATTGAGAATGATTGTAATAATTAAATGTTATGTTTTATTTCCGCACTTTATTATATTCATGTCAAGGTTAGAGTAACCCTGGGATTGATTTTGAGAAGGTTGTAACCCTTGTTTTAAGGGAGATTTAGTTATTTTAATTTAAGTTGTAGTTTATTTTGCATTATTCATTGGGTAGATATATGTTATATTAGAAAGTGAACACCAAATCATGTGGAAACGAAGTACCCGGATTTGGGGGTGTCACAGACTGTAAACCCAACTCAGAATTCCATACCACAATCAATTCAGTCATGCTACAATGTATTTCTAACATGCTTATGATCTTTACACAAAACTTAATAATCATATTCCAAATCAAATATCAACAAATACATGCTTAATTCAAATAATCAAGAACTTAGCAATTTATCAGAAAATGAAGAATGGGGATGGGAAGTTATACCTCTGTGAAACAATTGAGCTGCAATATACTTTCTTAATCTCCTCTATAATAGTAGTATACTCACTCTAGCAATTCTATACTTACATGAAAATCTCAGCATTTCAAAATTAGAATGAGAGAAGCTCTTATATAGGCAACTTCAATACACAGTTAATGCTTTTGTTTACCAAATCAAAACAAGGGATAACAAGATTACATAATGGACAAGAAGAAATTGGTGGGAGTGGGTGATTACAATCATGGTAACCACTCCCCTTGCAATGATCCCATCTATGGTGCTGAGTTTGAGAGTGTAGGAGTAGGCTAGCTTATTATTTGTTCACGTGAAGAGGAAGTTGGGGATGACACGCATATTGGGACATACCAATTACTCAGCAACTTGCATTTCATCAGACTAATGTTATATATGTACATATAGTATATACTTAAGCTACATGTATCCATTCCATATACATTTAAATGGGAGCTACAATGTTATTTCTAATGTACAAATAATGATATAATGTATCAAGTAAGGTATATACATATAATCCATGTACATTATATAAACACCGAATATCAAGCACTTGGGTATATTTACTACGCATTATCATAACTGTTAATAACTTGCTAAAATCATTTATCAATTGATAATTATTTATTGATATTACTATATGTTGATGAGACATACATGAATGTTTACTCACCCTCTTCATGTCACATAAACAATATTATTGTGTAACTCTACTAATGCAAATAAATCTTACTATATAGTCTATATATAATATACATAGCCATATCAAAGGTCACATTGTATTATATACAATATAGATAACTACCATATATTAAAGGTTTACTTATCACATGCTTGTATAAAAAATAATAAATCAGTTAACCAAATTAATATAATATTATTATATTTATATTTATTAATCTCTTCCTCATTAATTATTATTTATTCATAATAATCATTAATCAATACATAATCAATTAATTACTCCCAATTCATTAATTCTTATTTATTCATAATAATTATAAATCAACAACAATAATAATTTCATACGTTATCAATTAATTACTCAAATATAAATAATTAATTCCGATTAAATCTCTCACTATATTCAAGAAATTTGAATATATAATTTACTAACACTTTTTATCAATACTCTGATATAGAAGTCTCAGGGTTAATCTACTAATTTAAATAACCATTAGTTATTCCCTTTAATAAAATCCTAGCATTTATTTGCATAGGTTAAATTCACATAAGCACATAACCACATAAGGTTTAAATAAGTTTGAAAAAATTAACTCCTAAATTTTTTAAATCACATATAAAATTAATAAGGAGCTTAAAATTCCTGGTCGTAACATGGCATGCCGATACTCGCATGGTAACTATTGGTATACACAAATTCGACTAAGGGTAGGTGGTAGTCCCAATTTTCCTTGAAGTCCATCACGTAAGTCCTAAGCATGTCCTCAAGCGTTTGTATAGTTTGCTCACTCTGTCCATCTGTCTGAGGATGATAAGCAGTACTCAACCTCAACTGTGTTCCCATCCTCTCTTGCAAGCTTTTCCAAAAATTTAACATGAAGCGCGGATCTCGATCAGAGACAACTGATACATGCACTCCATGTCGTGAAACAATCTCCTTTACGTACAGACTCGCTAACTAATTCAAGCTATAACAGATCTTGATCGGTAGAAAGTGTGCGGTCTTCGTTAGTCGATCCACAATAACCCAAATGGCATTATATCCCTTCTGTGTGACTGGAAGTCCTACCACGAAATCCATCGTAATATGCTCCCATTTCCACTCCGGTATTTCCAATGGTTGAACTAAACCACTCGGCCACTGGTGTTCTTGTGACACCCCCAAATCCGGGTATTTCGTTTCCACATGATTTGGTGTTCACTTTCTAATTAAAACATACATCTACCCAGTAATAAATAATTTCAAACTAATTACAACCTTCATAAAACCTTAATAAAAATCTCCCTCTAGAAAAAATGACAACTTGTTCAATAAAATCCCAGGGTTATCTAAACCTTAACATCATTCAGATAACGTAAATGCGGAAACATAAACATAACCAACTAAGTCTTATTACAAAAGCAACTTGACATAACAAGCCTTCATTTATTCATCTTTCCTTTTCCTTTACTTGTTGATGGTATGTCAACATTCTTGGTCTCAACTGCAAGTGGTGGTAAAGCAGGCAAGAGTGAGCAAACAAAAGCTCACTTGAAAATACAACAGTGATATGACATAAGTGAATCTTTTCAAAAGAGTTTGAATTATAATTCTTTCATCAATATAAAGAATTGAATTATAATTCTTTCATCAATATATAGAATTCGAATATGGAATCATCTGAGGGTCATAAGACCTTGAACCATTGTCCTAGGTTATAAATTTTTCTATTTAAACCTTTAATAGTCAATAAGACTATAGACATTAACTCATACTCAGGGGGATCAACCCTTTGTACCATGAATTGTGCACAACCATCTTAACGCTTTCGCATAAAATATCCCCTAATTAATAGGGTTGTTCCTTCTCAGAAATTGAATACAAGTCCGCACCAAAGAAAGTTTGGTTTGGATAGATAAGGGAACTTTAGAGTTCAACTATCATCAACTAGGAGTAGTTGAATCGACTTTCAGTTCTTTACAGTTCAATAATATAAGAATCATAAACCAATTGCAAAATATGACAATAAACTTCATCATAGATAGGCATGCTTTTAAAAACAACTTAAAGCATTCGATAGACTAAGTAGATCTTACTTGAACAACTAAGTCAAGATCATATTACTAAAATAACGCTTTAATACTTACGCTTTATGAGTGTGGTATAACTTGTACCACATATAACAAGTTAAGGAACGTGAATGAATTTTCATGATTTCTTGAGCAAGGGTTAGGAAACTTGCACAATGAACATATACAATGAATAGGCTTGTATAGCATTCAAGAGTAGCTTAAAGAACTTGCACAATATAAATAACAAGTTTAGAAACTTGCTTAACATAAGAGAATAAGGGTAAGAGAACTTGCCTTAAGCGCAAGCTACACTTTAACAATTATAACCACTTCACAAACACCCTACACATTTATATTACATTCAAACCATCTATCAGTATCCAACTAAAATATTTAAACCATCGAACTTCATATCTAAGTCCAACTCACAATATAATTTACCACATTAGTTGCTAATTAGTCAAGTACGTGAGTCTATACTCACGGCATACATTCATAAGCCTATAACTCAATGAATCATGTTGTGTGCCTCGTGAAAACAACACACACACACACACACACACATGTAACACATTCATAATATATTTCAATCTAACTTAAACACATCAAAAACATGTTATCTTATTACACCTTTCACTTTCCAAGTCTTAGAAACAAGTTAGCTTAACAAACGGGGCATAAAAACTCAAAAACAAAACTCAAAATTTTCTGGACAGCAACATCACCCGCTGGGGTGGGTCCCCATAGGACAATACACCCGCTGGGGCGGGTGCTCCCCCTACTGCACCACTTGGTTCGCGAACTGGTGGAGAATTAAGCCAATTTGGCTCATTCCTTCAAACCGAATTCGATTTTTTCCAATATGATAAACATAAAACTTGATACTAAAAATATTTTAAACTTATTAACATGCTCATAACATATATAATCCATAAAACACATAATCCAAAACAAGATTTCATGATTTTCAAAGAAAATACAATTTTAAGCGTTCTTGACGAAAATTGCTACTACGAATTCGTTTTTCATCCAATTCATGTGATTCCAATTGTAATCACTTATATTCTTAACATATTAACTTAATACATGATCAATTTTAACAATGACTCAAAATCAACATCAATTTGATAGTTTTAAAAGCCGTTTTTTCAGAAATAACTTCACCGAAAATCACTATGAACACACTTCCTATTGTTTATCAAAAATTCATTGATTGAATTACTAGAACAACCATATAACTCATATATAATCATGTTATATCACATATTACACATAATTCATGCTCACATCAAGGATTTAAAGAAATTTTCAACATAAATTCATAATCTAACACTATGAACATGAATTTCATAGTATTCATCATATACTTATGAATTGAAATTCTTAAACAACTATGAAACCCTCATGTAAACATATATATATATATATATATATATATGTATATATATATACATACATATCCCATTCACATATCAAAATAAATATCTTTCACAAAGAGACTTTCACATAGAGTTCTAAAACCATGACAACATAAAAGAATATGCTTTGAAAACTTGTTTTTTACAATAATTGTATTTTGAAAACCCTTTCATGGCATACAATTACATATGAAAACATATGAACACCATATATACATATAATTTTATGATTGTAAAAACCTAATTTGATAAAAAAGAATTACAACACATAAGAATTGAGTACAAGGGTTAGGGTATAACCTTACTAGTTTTACTTAAAGAGGAGAGATGATGAAGATGATGATCCTCTTATGCCTTCTCAAGCCTTTCTTCCTCTTCTCTCTTCTTCTTCTCTGACAATCCTCTCTAACCCTCTTCTTCTTTCTTTCTTTGTTTTGTAAAACTAACGTAACTTTTAACTTAACATATATTATACAATATACAATATACATATATAATAGATATGTAACTTATATATAATAAATATAATACTTATAACCATATTAATTCTTATTAATAACATAGGTTACAAAATTTGAAAAGTCCAAGGCCATGTTTGGCAACCTCTTAGAAAAATAGGTTTTTAGTGCTAAGGTCTTGTTTGGGTAAAATAAGATTAAACAAGTACAAGGGCCTTGTTTGGTAAAACACTTTAAAATCCTTTTCTAGTCTTTTAATAACTCTTTAAATCCATAGATTAAATATTACACTTATTTAATTAAATTACAACACTCTAATTCAATTAAATAAACTAACATTCACATAATACCAAATTGTCACACAATTGAATTTCCTTTATTAAACATAATTCGTCTAACAAATTATTATCACTTAGCACATAACATTAACTCTAATTAAATTATTCCCCATTAAATTAAAATGATGCTACACCATTGCTAACATATCAATTTAATTAATCATACAACACTTAATTAAATTGTCCACAACAATCGCACAATTTATTTATTTATCTTCACAAATAAATTCCATAAAATAATTATTTAATTCAATAAATATTTACAATTAACATATAAAATTCTCAATCGTTACAGTCTTCCCTCCTTAAAAGGATTCTGTCCCCAGAATCACAACATAAAAAAAATCTCATAAAAATTCTCACCTCATAAAAATTCTCATATGTTACATTCTTCCCCCATAAAAGGATTCTGTCCCCAGAATCGATATCTAAGGGGTTACACACTTCAATTAAGCAAATAATTGAGGATAAGACTTCATCATAACATCTTCGAGTTCCCACGTAGCTTCTTCAGCACTGTGGTTCCTCCAAATTACCTTAACAGAAGGTATCACTTTATTCCTAAGTACTTGTTCCTTTCTGTCAATAATTTGAACAGGAACCTCTTCATAAGTTAAGTCTTTATCAAATTCTAAAGGTTCGTATTCTATTACATGTTTATAGTCGTGTTTGTAAGGCCGTAACACGGAAATATGAAATACGTTATGTATATTCTCGAGTTCCGGAGGTAATGCCACTTCATAAGAAACCTCGCCAACTTTTCGTAATACCTCAAAAGGTCCAATAAATCGGGGACTCAATTTCCCTTTCTTGCCAAATCTAATCTTCCCCTTCCAGGGAGATACCTTTAGGAAAACGAAGCTTCCTGGTAAGAATTCTCGGTTCTGTCGATGTTGATCGGCATATTTCTTCTGTCTGTCCTGAGCAGCAACCAATCTTGTTCTGATCAACTTCACCATTTCAGCAGTTTGTTGTACCAATTCCGGTCCCAACAACTGACGTTCATCGACTTCATTCCAGCATAGAGGATTTCTGCACTTTCTGCCGTATAACGCTTCGTAAGGCGGCGTGCCGATACTCGCGTGGTAACTATTGTTGTAGGCGAACTCCACCAACGGTAGATGATCGTCCCAGCTTCCTTTGAAGTCCATCACACATGCTCTCAGCATATCCTTAAGCGTCTGAATTGTTCTCTCGCTCTGGCCATCGGTTTGAGGATGGTACGCTGTACTCATTCGCAACTGTGTTCCCAAACATTCTTGTAAACGCTTCCAAAAATTTGACGTAAAACGCGGATCTCTGTCTGACACAATCGACACTGGAACACCATGTGGAGAAATAATCTCCTTAACGTATAATTTAGCTAATTGTTCCAAGTTATATTTAATCCTGATTTGTAAAAAGTGGGCTGACTTCGACAGTCGATCCATAATAACCCATATTGCATCGAAACCTTTCTGAGTCGCTGGAAGACCAACCACGAAATCCATCGTGATATGCTCCCACTTCCACTCTAGAATTTCTAACGGTTGCAGCAATCAGCTAGGTCTCTGGTGTTCTGCCTTGACTTTTTGACAAGTTAGACATTTCGCAACGCATTCAGCTACATCCTTCTTCATATTCGGCCACCAGAAATAATGCCTGAGATCTTGGTACATCTTCGTATTCCCAGGGTGAATTGAATATCTCGAGCTGTGAGCTTTGCTCAAGATTTCCTCCTTAACTTCTGATACTGGCGGTACCCAGATTCTACCTTCAAATCATAGCAGATCCTCACTGTCGATCTTGAATTTAACCTCTTCGCCATCAGCTATTCTCTTTCGAATCTTCTCGCATTCTTCATCGTGAAGTTGAGCTTCTTTTACCTTGTCCACAATTGTAGAACCAGTGGTTACTTGGAACAACTTTTCATCCAATTTCTTTGGAAACTTTACTTCCAACTCTAATCTAGCCAACTTCTCTATTAACTGATCCTGATCAGCTAACATATTCAGCTTCTCCCGACCTTTCCTGCTCAAAGCGTCGGCGACAACGTTAGCTTTACCCGGATGGTAAAGTATCTCGCAATCGTAGTCTTTAATCAGTTCCAACCATCTCCTTTGGCGCATGTTCAAATCCTTCTGGGTAATGATATACTTCAGACTTTTGTGATCTGTGTATATTTCACACTTCTCTCCATATAAGTAGTGTCTCCAAATCTTTAGAGCAAACACTACTGCTGCCAACTCCAAGTCATACACCCCCAAATTCGGGTACTTCGTTTCCACATGATTTGGTGTTCACTTTCTAATTAAAACATACATCTACCCAGTAATAAAGAATTTCAAACTAATTACAACCTTCATAAAACATTAATAAAAATCTCCCTCTAGAAAGAATGACAACTTGTTCAATAAAATCCCAGGGTTATCTAAACCTTAACATCAATCAGATAACGTAAATGCGGAAACATAAACATAACCAACTAAGTCTTATTACAAAAGCAACTTGACATAACAAGCCTTCATTTATTCATCTTTCCTTTCCTTTACTTGTTGATGGTATGCCAACATTCTTGTCGATCACGTGGCCAATAAATTGCACACGTTCCAACCAAAATTCGCATTTTGGGAATTTAGCGTAAAGCTTTTCTCGTCTCAGTGCTTCTAAGGTTAGTCTTAAGCGTTCAGCATGCTCCTCCTCGGTCTTGGAATAAACCAGGATGTCATCTATAAACACTACCACAAACTTGTCCAGAAATGGCTTGAACACCCTGTTCATTAGGTCCATAAATCAGCTGGGGCATTCGTGAGACCAAATGACATCACCAAGAACTCGTAATGACCATACCGAGTTCTAAAAGCAGTTTTCGGTATATCTTCCTTCCTCACCTTCAATTGATGATACCCGCTTCCCAAATTAATTTTTGAGAAGTACTTCGCACCCTTCAGTTGATCAAACAAGTCATCGATCCTATGTAAAGGATACCTATTCTTGATCGTAACTTTATTCAACTCCCTATAATCAATGCAGAGACGCATCGATCCATCCTTCTTCTTCACGAAAAAAACAGGCGCTCCCCACGGCGAAACGCTCGGTTGGATATACTTCTTGTCTAACAGTTCTTGCAGTTGAACCATCAGTTCCTTCATCTCGACTGGAGCCATTCGATATGGAGCCTTCGAAATTGGAGCAGTTCCGGCGCTAAATCGATCACGAACTCTGTCTCCCTATCTAGCGGAAGTCCTGGCAAATCGCTCGAAAAAACGTCCACAAACTCCTTAACTACCGATATCTCCTCTGCCTTAGGGCTCTCCTTACGCATATCTACTATGTAGGCTAAATATCCTACACAGCCTTGCATCAAAAATTTCTTGGCTTGCATCACCGTCAGACAATTCGCTTGTCTAGGTGATTTACTACCATAGAACACCAACTTTGACGGAGTCGTAAGGTTTACTAACTTCTTCTGACAGTTGATTATCGCCCCATGGTTGAACAACTAGTCCATACCTAGTATGACGTTGAATTTCCCAAGTTTAATCGGAATCAAATCTTCTCTAAGTTCCTGACCTTTAATGTCCAGTCTACAATTCCTATAAACACTCCTAACAAGAATAATCTCCCTATTCGCAATTTCTATGCTCAAAGGGTAAACTAACTCCTCTACAGGTAAGTCTAGGGTTTTAGCAAAATCATCAAATATGAATGAACAAGTAGCACCCGAATCAAATAATACATATGCATTTATACTATTGATCGGAATAATATCTGCAACCACATCTTTTGATTGCACCGCGTCTTGCACCGTCATGTTGAATGTGCGGGCAGTGGGTCGAACGGCTTGTAGTGGCGATGGTCCGGCAAGAGTCAGAGTGCTGCCGTTGTCCTTCCCTCCATTCCCTATTGACCCTGTCGCTGGCTTCTTAGGGCAATTACAAGCCATGTGATCCTTGGATCCACATATATAACAAGCTCCTTTCTTGGGGTTTGGGCAATATGGCGCGATGTGGCCTTCCTGACCACATTTGTAGCATACGCGTTTCCCTTTCATGCACACTCCAGTGTGAGTCTTCCCGCATGTAGCACACGCTTCGAGCTTCCTCTTCCGCTGGCCTCCCTGCTGACTCCCAGCAGAGTTATTGTCATTCCACTTCCTCTTCTGATGGATAGCCCCGCTACCACTAGCCTTAGTTTTCGTTTCATTCTTCTTCTTCTTATCTTGGTTGAATTTATTCACCGCTTCGCTTCCCCCTTCTGCTAGAATAGCCTTTTCCAGCACTGCTGCAAACGTGTTTAGCTGGAACATAGAGACCTTGCTGTAGAGCCAGGGTTTCAGTCCCCACTCAAACCTCCTCGCCTTCCTAGCATCCGTGCTGACCTGGTAAGTAGCGAACCTGGCCAGTTCATTAAACTTCGCCGCGTATTCCGACACTGACATCGTTCCCTGCTTCAGCTCTAAGAATTGGACCTCCATCTGATCTTGCGAACTCACTGGGAAGTACATCTCGTAGAACATCTCTTTGAAACGTTCCCACGCTATGACTCCTTCTCCCTCTCTAGTCTTATTCGCCTGCCACCAGAAGCTAGCATCTGACTTCAACATAAAAGTCGCAAATGCCGTTTTCTGGTCTTCATTGACCTTAGCCACGTCAAATACCTTTTCTATTTCCATAATCCACGTCTGAGCATCGATAGGGTTTGTCGATCCCTTAAATTCCGGCTGTCTTACTGCCTTAAACTCTTTAAACGTCGTGGCTTGCACTTGCGGCTGATTCACCACTGCTCCTGCCAGCAGGTTTACTAATTGCTGAACCGCGTTAGGGTTTGTTGCATCGTTATTGTTGTTATTTGTTGAACCCTCGGGGTTTTGACGTGTTACTCTTCTTCTAGGAGGCATTTTCTGATAAGAAAATATTATTATTAGATCCTTTATTCAAATCTTAAGTATTCAAGTTCCCACTTAAAGGTTTGAATATCTCAGTTCACATAAAACACAAAGCACGTCAATAAACTTCTTTTATTCATTAGTCGTAGTTTAAAAACATCAATCAGATAGCATTTCTGCCATTTACATCATCCTTCCTGAACTGAAAAAGTTGCAGGATTACATTATTAACTTATCCCATTCTTATCTAAATTATGGAATTTACTTTATTTACTACAAAAGCAACACATAAACAAAAGCTCTACTACTACTGCTACTACTACTATTACTGCTATTGCTGCTACTGCCTAGGCATATTAATACGTCGCACAGCCTCTCTGCGTTCCTCTTCCATTACCCGAATTGCCGTTCTTCGGTCCACCACATACCACGGTAAACCTTGGAACTAAGCTGGGTAGTAGAAAATACGGTCCCGAGCTCTTTCTATCGCTGTATGAAAAGCATATTCTGTTTCCCTCACCTTGGCCCTCTTGGCCTCAGCTTCATCTTCAGCTCGATCAGCTCATTGATTAGCCCTCAAGCTTGACTCTTCAGCCCTGGCATGCTTCCTCGACTCCTCCTAGATGTCTTGCTTCAGCTTTGCCAGTTCAAATCGAGCACCATCTCTATCAACCTCCATATGTATCAGGTTCCACTGTGCATCTCCCAAGTCATTTGCCAATTCCTCGATCGTATTGTCTCGTTGCTGGATAGTTTCCTCGAGATCTCCTACTCGTCCATGAAGCTCCACGTTGCTATCGTAGACTGCCTCGTACATCTCAGCACTAGTAGAGTGAGGTGGGAATTCCTCTTCAGGATCCTCTTCCTCCACTTCAGACTCGCCCTCATTCTCATCCTCTAGAATAGGTGTCAGCTCACGCTCCCGACCAGCTATGGTGATCATTGGAGATGGCTCTCTCCTAAACAGCTGCTCCCAGACAACATGCATGTCACAGGGCTCCTCCTCTCTAGACACCTGAGGTACAACCTCTCTAGCCTGACTAGGTTCTCCAACGTTTGTCATCATGACAAAAGAATTTTAAAGCTTATTATTACGTGATATCGAGTCGTCACCCTTCGAATACCTGAACGTAAACACATAGCACATAAGGTAGTTTATTATCTTTACCCATCACATCTATCTTTTCGATCTTACCATAAGGCTACTACCTAAGGTTTTTCCCCACCTAAGGTTTCATAACCTATGGCTTTGATACCAACCTGTGACACCCCCAAATCCGGGTACTTCGTTTCCACATGATTTGGTGTTCACATTCTAATTAAAACATACATCTACCCAGTAATAAAGAATTTTCAAACTAATTACAACCTTCATAAAACTTTAATAAAAATCTCCCTCTAGAAAGAATGACAACTTGTTCAATAAAATCCCAGGGTTATCTAAACCTTAACATCATTCAAATAACATAAATGCGAAAACATAAACATAACCAACTAAGTCTTATTACAAAAGCAACTTGACATAACAAGCCTTCATTTATTCATCTTTCCTTTTCCTTTACTTGTTGATGGTATGTCAACATTCTTGGTCTCAACTGCAAGTGGTGGTAAAGCAGGCAAGAGTGAGCAAACAAAAGCTCACTTGAAAATACAACAGTGATATGAAAAAAGTGAATCTTTTCAAAAGAGTTTGAATAACTTTACTTTCATCAATATAAAGAATTGAATTATAATTCTTTCATCAATATATAGAATTCGAATATGGAATCATCTGAGGGTCATAAGACCTTGAACCATTGTCCTAGGTTATAAATATTTCTATTTAAACCTTTAACAGTCAATAAGACTATAGACATTAACTCGTACTCAGGGGGATAAACCCTTTGTACCATGAATTGTGCACAACCATCTTAACGCTTTCGCATAAAATATCCCCTAATTAATAGGGTTGTTCCTTCTCAGAAATTGAATACAAGTCCGCACCAAAGAAAGTTTGGTTTGGATAGATAAGGGAACTTTAGAGTTCAACTATCATCAACTAGGAGTAGTTGAATCGACTTTCAGTTCTTTACAGTTCAATAATATAAGAATCATGAACCAATTGCAAAATCTGACAATAAACTTCATAATAGATAGGCATGCTTTTAAAAACAACTTAAAGCATTCGATAGACTAAGTAGATCTTACTTGAACAACTAAGTCAAGATTATATTACTAAAATAACGCTTTAATACTTACGCTTTATGAGTGTGGTATAACTTGTACCACATATAATAAGTTAAGGAACGTGAATGAATTTTCATGATTTCTTGAGCAAGGGTTAGGAAACTTGCACAATGAACATATACAATGAATAGGCTTGTATAGCATTCAAGAGTAGCTTAAAGAACTTGCACAATATAAATAACAAGTTTAGAAACTTGCTTAACATAAGAGAATAAGGGTAAGAGAACTTGCCTTAAGCGCAAGCTACACTTTAACAATTATAACCACTTCACAAACACCCTACACATTTATATTACATTCAAACCATCTATTAGTATCCAACTACAATATTTAAACCATCGAACTTCATATCTAAGTCCAACTCACAATATAATATACCACATTAGTTGCTAATTAGTCAAGTACGTGAGTCTATACTCACGGCATACATTCATAAGCCTATAACTCAATGAATCGTGTTGTGTGCCTCGTGAAAGCAACACACACACACACACACATGTAACACATTCATAATATATTTCAATCTAACTTAAACACATCAAAAACATGTTATCTTATTACACCTTTCACTTTCCAAGTCTTAGAAACAAGTCAGCTTAACAAACGGGGCATAAAAACTCAAAAACAAAACTCAAAATTTTCTGGACAGCAACATCACCCGCTGGGGCGGGTCCCCATAGGGAAATACACCCGCTGAGGCGGGTGCTCCCCCTGCTGCACCACTTGGTTCACGAACTGGTGGAGAATTAAGCCAATTTGGCTCATTCCTTCACACCGAATTCGATTTTTTCCAACATGATAAACATAAAACTTGATACTAACAATATTTTAAACTTATTAACATGCTCATAACTTATATAATCCATAAAACACATAATCCAAAACAAGATTTCATGATTTTCAAAGAAAACACAATTTTAAGCGTTGTTGACGAAAATTGCTACTACGAATTCGTTTTTCATACAATTCAAGTGATTCCAATTGTAATCACTTATCTTCTTAACATATTAACTTAATACATGATCAATTTTAACAATGACTCAAAATCAACATCAATTTGATAGTTTTAAAAGCCATTTTTCAGAAATAACTTCACCGAAAATCACTATGAACACACTTCCTATTGGTTATCAAAAATTCATTGATTGAATTACTAGAACAACCATATAACTCATATATAATCATGTTATATCACATATTACACATAATTCATGCTCACATCAAGGATTTAAAGAAATTTTCAACATAAATTCATAATCTAACACTATGAACATGAATTTCGTAGTATCCATCATATACTTATGAATTGAAATTCTTAAACAACTATGAAACCCTCATGTAAACATATATATATATATATATGTATATATATACATACATATCCCATTCACATATCAAAATAAATAGCTTTCGTAAAGAGACTTCCACATAGAGTTCTAAAACCATGAAAACATAAAAGAATATGCTTTGAAAACTTGTTTTTACAACAATTGTATTTTGAAAACCCTTTCATGGCATACAATTACATATGAAAACATATGAACACCATATATACATATAATTTCATGATTGTAAAAACCTAATTTGATAAAAAAGAATTACAACACATAAGAATTGAGTACAAGGGTTAGGGTATAACCTTACTAGTTTTACTTAAAGAGGAGAGATGATGAAGATGATGATCATCTTATGCCTTCTCAAGCCTTTCTTTCTCTTCTCTCTTCTTCTTCTCTGACAATCCTCTCTAACCCTCTTCTTCTTTCTTTCTTTATTTTGTAAAACTAACGTAACTTTTAACTTAACATATATTATACAATATACAATATACATATATAATAGATATGTAACTTATATATAATAAATATAATACTTATAAACATATTAATTCTTATTAATAACATAGGTTACAAAATTTGAAAAGTCCAAGGCCATGTTTGGCAACCTCTTAGAAAAATAGGTTTTTAGTGCTAAGGCCTTGTTTGGGTAAAATAAGATTAAACAAGTACAAGGGCCTTGTTTGGTAAAACACTTTAAAATCCTTTTCTAGTCTTTTAATAACTCTTTAAATCCATAGATTAAATATTACACTTATTTAATTAAATTACAACACTCTAATTCAATTAAATAAACTAACATTCACATAATACCAAATTGTCACACAATTAAATTTCCTTTATTAAACATAATTCGTATAACAAATTATTATCACTTAGCACATAACATTAACTCTAATTAAATTATTCCCCATTAAATTAAAATGATGCTACACCATTGCTAACATATCAATTTAATTAATCATACATCACTTAATTAAATTGTCCACAACAATCGCATAATTTATTTATTTATCTTCACAAATAAATTCCATAAAATAATTATTTAATTCAATAAATATTTGCAATTAACATATAAAATTCTCAATCGTTACAGTCTTCCCTCCTTAAAAGGATTCTGTCCCCAGAATCACAACATAAAAAAAATCTCATAAAAATTCTCACCTCATAAAAATTCTCACCTCATAAAAATTCCCATCTGTTACATTCTTCCCCCATAAAAGGATTCTGTCCCCAGAATCGATATCTAAGGGGTTACACACTTCAATTAAGCAAATAATTGAGGATAAGACTTCATCATAACATCTTCGAGTTCCCACGTAGCTTCTTCAGCACTGTGGTTCCTCCAAATTATCTTAACAGAAGGTATCACTTTATTCTTAAGTACTTGTTCCATTCTGTCAATAATTTGAACAGGAACCTCTTCATAAGTTAAGTCTTTATCAAATGGTAAAGGCTCGTATTCTATTACATATTTATAGTCGTGTTTGTAAGGCCGTAACACGGAAATATTAAATACGTTATGTATATTCTCGAGTTCCGGAGGTAATACCACTTCGTAAGCTACCTCACCAACTTTTCATAATACCTCAAAAGGTCCAATAAATCGGGGACTCAGTTTCCCTTTCTTGCCAAATCTAATCTTCCCCTTCCAGGGAGATACCTTTAGGAAAACAAAGCTTCCTGGTAAGAATTCTCAGTTCTGTCGATGTTGATCGGCATATTTCTTCTATCTGTCCTGAGCAACAACCAATCTTTTTCTGATCAGCTTCACAATTTTAGCAGTTTGTTATACCAATTCCGGTCCCAATAGCTACGTTCACCGACTTCATTCCAGCATAGAGGATTTCTGCACTTTCTGCCGTATAACGCTTCGTAAGGCGGCATGCCAATACTCACGTGGTAACTATTGTTGTAGGCGAACT